>JBAMJR010000040.1:8575000-8907500 GCA_038501785.1 Myoxocephalus aenaeus
CGGTGAGTTGGAGCTTGCATTTGTGAACGGTCATTTTGTGTTTGGTGTTTGGGAACAGGGGGTGTTCATTCACCAGCTCCTCCACGGCGAACGCCTACAGGACGACGAGGGAGAGGACGGCGAGGGACACTGGGAGGACTGGGAGGACTGGGAGGACAACGAGGAAGACTGGGAGAGCGAAGATTCTGGATACGGCTCCATGGACTCTTCCTTTTCTTCCTCCTCAGAAGAAGACGAAGAGCGCGAAGAGGAGGAAGACGATGAAGAAGCGGTAGAAGAGGAGGAAGAAGAAGATGAAGATGACCCTGTCCCTCAGCGGCTCCCACCTGGCCATCCTCTCACCCTCCGTTTTGGCGTGGCGCCCCCAGCCCCCCAGAGGTCAGAAGAGTCTGCGCCCTCCACCTCAGGCCTCGGATCCTCCGCCAAGAGGACCAGAGAAGACGACTACGGAGAGTCTGCATCCTCCACCTCAGGCCTCGGATCCTCCGCCAAGAGGACCAGAGAAGAGGACTACGGAGAGTCTGCATCCTCCATGTCAGACCTCGGATCCTTCAGAAGATACTGGCAGAGGGATGAGGACAGCGACTCGGATTGAGACCGCCAGCCTGTTTGCTGCAGGATTGTAAAACCTTTAAGTCTGGCAGGACTGATAAAGCGCCAGACAGCCTTCCCTTGCGTCTGGCGGGGTTGGCAATAGGTAACATCCTGCAGCAGAGGTTTTTGTGCGGAACATCCTGAAGAAGCTTCGCTGAGGAGGAAGAAAAAGATGAAGATGACCCTCTCTCCCAGCGGTTCCCAACTCAGAGTTTCTGGCAGGATCTGCAGCATCCAAGTCCCTTCCCCCTCCATATCTTTTCACCCTCCCTTTTGGCGTGGCGCCCCCAGCCTCCAGAGGTCAGAAGAGTCTGCACCCTCCACCTCAGGCCTCGGATCCTCCACTAACAGAAGACACTGGCTGTGGGATGAGGACAGCGACTCGGATTGAGACCGCCAGCCTGTTTGCTGCAGGATTGTAAAACCTTTATGTCTGGCAGGACTGATAAAGCGCCAGACAGCCTTCCCTTGCTTCTGGCGGGGTTGGCAATAGGTAGCATCCTGCAGCAGTGGTTTTTGTGCGGAACGTCCTGAAGAAGCTCCGCCCCCAGTTGTGTACTTTGGCGTTTGGACTTGGGAGTCAAGAATCCCAGGGACGGGAGGACGCAGTACGGTCATTCTGCATTTGGAACAGCAGCTTACTTGATGGTGGTTGGCTAGATGAGGACTGGAATTGGAACAGTACTTGGGCTGCGACTTATGACGTTTCACAAGACTTGGCTCAATAAGCCCTGATGGACCTTAGCTACCTCCCCTGGAACAGAGAAACACCACGAGCCCCCGGCTGAGCGCCGCCATGATGGAGTTTTCCCCGGAGAACGAGAGGGTCGCCTCCCTGCGCCTGCGGGTTGCGGGAAGTAAGGATCTGACTGTTGTTTGAGCTCAAACACCGAACAGCAGTTCAGAGTATCCGGCGTTCTTGGAGTCGGTGGGAGGGGTCCGGGAAAGGGCGCCGCCTGCCGACTCCATAGTTCTCGAACTATCGGGGTATCGCACTACTCAGCCTCCCGGGGAAAGCTTATGCCAGGGTGCTGGAAGAAGGCCCCGACCGTTTGTTGAACTCAGATTCAGCTCTTTACCCTCGCAAGACTACTGGAGGGGTTCTGGGAGTTTGCCCAACCAGTCTACATGTTTTTTATGGACTTGGAGAAGGCTTTTGACCGGCTCCTTCTGGGGTTTTTGTGTGGGGTGCTGCAGGAGTATGGGGAGCTGTACCCGTTGCAACGGCTATCCGGTCTCTATACGACTGCAGGTGGAGCTGTGTTCGTATTCTCGGCATTAAGTCTGTGAAAGTGTGAAAGGTTGTTATTCTGTTGTGTATTTTTCTTTATAAAGTGTAGATGTCTTCCCCAGAACAACACTTAATACCAGCAATAACACGAGTACCCTGAAAGTGTGACTTAACAGTTATTCAAAGATTGTTCATTTTACTCTCTGTTTATTTGTATAGTTAGGTGAAGTGGCTGAACCAGACAGATGTGTAGCAAAAATTACTAACGTGAAGAAAAGTGTCCAAGTCTCTTTTACTCAGGTATCGATGGCCGTGATACAGGAAGCAACATCCAGGGTCTCCTTGACGACGGAGCAGATGAGAAGGATGGAGGACCACAGGACCAGATGGAGAGCGGCGGGCGCCTTTCTTTCAGTGGGCTGAGTAAGTAATCCCTCTCCAGGACTACAGAAGGATCAGTGATACGATTCCATCATCGGAGGCCAGATTCAACACAACAATGTAAAGTTTGAGTTCAAAAGTATTCATCTCTTGTGTTTGTGTCTCACAGGGCAGGACTCCTCAGGTCTCACTCGTGGGGCAGCTGAGGGTGGAGGTCAACCAACCCGTCATCCCAGGACGACCCAGACCACCGCAGACCTGAACCCCTCTCAGACCCAGAGAGTCAGAGACCAGTGAGTACGGTCCTCCCTGCCCTCCACCCCGACGCCACCCCGCCCACCAGCCGAGAGGACGAGGAGCGTCCCGTCCCCACCAGCACAGAGGACGCAGTTAGTCTCCATCTGCTTCTTCTGTGCTGGAGGGTTCAGGAAGCTCCTCCCACACACAGGAAGCTCCTCCCACACACAGGAAGCTGTCAGCAGCTGTTTGATCTGCTCAGAAATCAAGAAGGAGACTGACGGTTCAGGCTGAACGAGAAATAATCATTCTGAAAGCTTTAGTATTTAATTTGTCACATAGAATACAGTATGTTCATGTAACCTGTATGTACAGTATTTATACCGTTTATTTACTGAGTAGCACAATTAAATAAATGTTCAATGTTCTTCTAGATTTGTCTTTATATGAGAAACAATATCATAACATTTCAGATATAATTAAATGTATGACACTTTATATACAATAAATATTGTGCAAAGTATAATTTAATTTATTTTTGATTTCCATTTGACTCGAAGGCATTACTGTTATTACTGTTAAGTTTTGATACTTGTAATATTACATGTTGATATGAATAAAATGTGCAGTATAATTCTTCCCAATTGTATTCAAATGATTGTGTACCAGAACAGAAGGTAATGATACATACATCTAGGTCCAAGGGAACAAGATGTGACGATACTATATAAGGGGGAAACAATGTGGGAACTTAATTAATAAACATCATTATTATCATGTTCAACACTGCTGTAGCTTATTTAAAAATAAACATATAGAATTTACCAACACTGGAGAGGCATAACAAAATAAAGAAATACATAGAAAATAAGTACAAGGTATATTTGTGTTTTTCCTTTGCAACAAACAGGTCCGGCTCAAAGAGTATTGTCAGGTTCATACTGTCGGCCTGAATAAATCAGTGAAACATTTGAGAGTCATTGCACATATCAAAATGAAATTATGAGATGAAAGTTCTGGTGAAAGTGCCACTCAGTCAGTAGTCTGTAAGTATTACAGACAGTCCGCTGTCGCCCCCTGCTGGTCACTCCGGAGGCTGCGCACCGTGCTGGGGTTCATTTCAGGTAACATGTAGTGTTAATAAAGAGGGCTGGCTCACATTACTTTGAAATGTGGTCAGTTACTGAATGCACATTACATGGAGATTTATGAAATGAGTAACGTCCAAATGTCCAAATGTAAAAAGGTTCTGCACTTATCCACAAGACGGCCTCATCATCAGTTTGTTTTCTCTTATGATATTTTGTGCAGTAAGCAACCATTACCACTAATAAGAATGATAATACATATGTTTGTATTGTGAGAAATGTATTGTGAGATCTGTGTACTGCCTATAAACTACAAATGAATTCTACACATGGGAAACACTTTCTCTGCACACAACATGTGTGTCGGTGTGCAGTAGCTCAGTTGATTGGCAGTGAAGAGACGAGTGCAGTGTGCACATAAGAGGAAGTCGTGCACATATAGTCTCGTCTGTAAAATATTACACATCACTGTTTTGATGAACAAAAGAAAGAGCCACAGACACAGCTTGGCATTGTGGGGTTTCTAATTGTACCGGGCAGATTCTCACAAGACCTATTTTGACCTTAATCAATTACATAATTGCAGGGAGTTGGTTGGAGACAACAACCAACCTCCTGTAAGGCAAGTTTTTATTTCTTTGTTTACACATTTGAACAGGTGGAGGGAGAAAGATGAATGGCAATCAAAAAGTAGGTGGGACTACAGAGGAGGTTTTCTAGTGAGTTTTTATTCATTTCATTGTGATGGTCACAACGTAAGCTGCCATGAAAAGGGTTGCCTTAGTTTCTGAACGGGCCATTTAAACAAACACTTCAGAGTCATCCTGATCAGACATTTGCAGCTCACAAATAACCCATGTGATTTACAGGCAGCCCTTGATTCATGCTGGCATTGTTGTCCTTTTTGAATATATTTACTGTATATCCCACAGTGCAACAGCTCAATGGTTCAAACACAACCCAGTTCTTGCTCGTCTTTCTCGATATACCACGCCACTAGAACCCAGAGGTACAGAAACACAGGAGTGAAGGTCCTGTGCCTCTCTTTTCTGTGATATCACAGCTGAAGAATTCAAAGGAGAAGTGCAGTAATTCCTCTTCTAGGTTATACTCCTAGATTAGATATTATACAGGACAAAGCCTCCAGCAACACTTATTTTCTGTTGGATGCCTGAAAAAAGTTACTTTTACTTTTTGTTCTGCAACATAAAATACATCTGTAAATACACCACTCTGAAGCTTGTGCATGTATTAGAAAAGGGCAGTTGCAAACAAGAGGCTAAAAGAGACAACAAAAAGTCACCACGTCGACGAGGCCGCCTTCACAGCCTCACTGTGTATATTCACAGTGTTGTTCATTTATGGCCTTATGTTAGCTTTTCACTTCCACCTATGGCATTCAACAATCGTAAAAATCCCATCAGCTTTTTATCGATGGAACCAGTTCAAAAGTACGTCATCCCTGCAGCGCTCTGTTTGGTTACTATTAGGAGAGTCATGGTCCCGCTTTAAAGTGTAATAAGTCATCAATGACTTGACCCACGAGACACAATGTTTTTACTTTTCAACATTTAACCAACGCCATGATCTTCCTGAACCTTAACTAAAGTGCTTTTAATACCTCCGCCCAACCACAGACGGGACTCCCGTGGTTTGTATGCCATCATCCACTTCGACCACCTGCCCACAACTTCTGCGCAGTGCAAGAACGTAGCGCAGAAAATAATTCTCACCAAAATTCTGGCAACAACTGACTAGCTAAATATATTAATAGTATAAAATAGTAACTTTCAGGAGACAAGGATGCCTGTATCATAAAAGCATCTAAAGAGGGTGCTGAGTGATCGAGGAAGAATATGAAAGTAAAAAAGTCTAACTATTATAAACGTATAATCATTTTATTTTTCTGCACAACCATTGAAACATACTGTTTGTTTTTTATTTCAATTATAGTTTGTGATTAGACCACATAAATGCATAGGATGCTATACGTTGCTATGTTTTATAATCTTTTCTATAATATGGGTATTGTAAAAAGCTCTCCTGTGTAATAGGATACAGCAGCCAGTGTTACCATGTTAGGCAACAAACCCTCAGTGGTTGACCTTAGAGACAGGATCTTGACCCTTGAAGAAAAAGAGGAGGGGTTACGTGTGTCTGTGAGGTACAAGAGCTGATGCACATGAGAGAGTAAAAAATTTATTTTCACCAGATCTGAGTCTGAAAAAGAATATCACCAGATCTCGGTCTGAATAGGGATTGCACCAGATTCTCAGAAAACTGGACTTAATATGCATCTTTACTAGAAAAGGAGAAAAATCTGATTCGACCTGTCCCAGCCCTTAAGGGTTGGGATAAAAGATCGAAGGCGTTATACCAATATCGGATGAGGATTACCATTTCCTCCGGGATCACTAGGATAATAGCTGACGGAGTGCCCCCCCCCCCCCCCCCCCCCCCACAATATTTTCATAAAATAAGGTCAGTCGTTATTTTTCTTTAATACATAATCCATATGTTGGCAGCTGTTGAGGTAACAGTGAAGTGACTGGTTGTCATAAGCACTGCTTGAACATCCTCAGTTTGAATTGAAGGTGCATCCATTCTCCATTTTACAGTTCCTTCTCAGAACAGCAAGTCAAACCACCCAAACAGGTTTGGTGCATTCCTTAAGAATCAGCACTGCTCCTTTTGTCACTGTATTTCTGAGTACATAACAAATGTTGACTGCAAACAAAGAGGAACACTTTTCATCGTTTATTGTTTCATTTGTTTTAAAGTGGAACACTGTAAATAAAAAAAGTCCCCTGGCCTGTTAACTGTGAAAATGTCAGAAAGGGTAACTACAATGTAAGTCTAAGTGCAAAAAGGGAACAAGGAAATCAACCAATACAATGTCAGTAAGTGCTTTGTTGTTTTTGTGGTTGTTCTTTGAGAGCTGTGCTATAAAAGAATGAGGAAGTCCCCGAGCAATCAGCAAAAAGAAAAAAGGAACACAGTCTCACACAGTCAAACAGGTAACAGACTCACACGGACTCCACCTGAGGATCTTAAAAGCAGCACCTGAGTTTGTAAGACATCTTTGGAGCTTTCTTTGGAGCTTTCTTCTGCAATGCCTTATTAACAACCTGTGAACCACAGAGATGGATCCGATAATCAGTCAAATTCAGAGTTCCTAAAAAAAGGTATTTCATTTTGGGATTTTCTCTACTCAGTATCGATGGATCTCTCAATGCTCCTGAATCCACATGCTCCACATGCTGTGGACTCTCTATCTGGGTTGCCAACTCAGAGCGGCTCTGAAAACAACCTGAAATTCATCTGTGAGTTCAAGCAAGGGCACGCGTCCGGCGATGAGGAGTACAATGTCAACACGGCGTGTGAGTCAGTGTCGGTCATCCTCCCTGCCCAGTGCAGCGTCTACCAGCTGCGGCTACGCATCTGCATGCAGGTAGGCAAAACCATATTAAAAGATTATGTTGTCCTCTTTCTGACTGTTTTATGCACTTTGCAATGTATGCACGCATATTGACCTTTAATTAAGGTTGTGCTAGTGGTGGTTAGGAAAGGAAAGCTGACCGGGTCAATGTGTGTGTTAACTGCTGTAGATTTGGTTGACTAACTGTTGGTTTAATCTACAGCAGTGCATCATATTCTGTATGTGCTACACATCGATATGTCAGCATTGTTATTATAAGCATGTTAGCATGCTGACAATAGCGTTCAGCTTAAACCACCACTGCGCTATATGCTGTCTAGTTTGTGACATAACCTCACAGAGCTGCAGACTTTTGGTTCAGAAATATATAATCAAACTGCAACCATCAACAATTTTCCAAAAGTCTTTGTCTCTATGCCTTCAGGCACAGGAACAAAACGGCCACCCAGACCCACTTGCAGTATTGGACCCAGAGAAATACACTCTGCTATATGCCAGGGGGGGTGACTGGTACGAGGCCTACGATGACTGTCAGGTCATCAGGACGTTGGACATCCCATGGTCACGTGACGACACCGGCCGTCTGTCGGCGCACATAGTGGTAAAACCGCTGATGGCAGTCGATTCGGAGGACAAGAAGAAACAACAGCGGCGCCTGGCGTACCTGATCGGACACGACCTGGACAGAGAACCGTCGGACAGACTCGGCGAGCTCACGTTCACACGCAGGAAACTGGCAACTCCGAGGAGACAAGAGCTGAGGGATCGGGACGACGAGCTGTATGCCACAGAGCCTTGGATAACGTGCGCCCCCATTCCAACTGACCTTCGGGACCAGCTGAACCGAAAGCTCCCCGTCACCTTCCATTACATGAGCAAGATGAGCTTCAGCATACAGGTGGACTTTAGTGCGACACCAAGTGTTCTTCTCACATTTTTTAGAAGTGTGGCGGCCGACCAGGGGCTCGACTATGACACTTCGGACAGTTTGGTGTTGAAAGTCTCCGGGAGGGAGGAGTTTTTATCTGGAGACCACCCCCTGAGCAATTTCCTCTGGGTTCGACAGTGCTTGAAAACCAACCAAGACCTCCACCTGTCTGTGGTCCCCGTGTCGCAGCTCGCCGACGAGACTGTCAAGTTCGTGGACTGGCCTCTGGTTGACGATTCCAGTGGCCAGTTCAGCTCCCACGACGATCTCCGCCTCGAAGGGAAGGATTTGGACGACATCTTCATGATATCCTTGTGGGACT
Organism: Myoxocephalus aenaeus; assembly: GCA_038501785.1. NCBI lineage: Eukaryota > Metazoa > Chordata > Actinopteri > Perciformes > Cottidae > Myoxocephalus > Myoxocephalus aenaeus. The sequence goes on from JBAMJR010000040.1 coordinate 8,583,221, forward strand.
GCAACAGGAGGCTCCGAGTGAAATTGCTTGGCTTCGACATCCCAAACCTTCCAAGCAAATGCCCTCAGTGTGTTTATGTAAAAGCCTCCATACTCTACGGCAACAAGGTTCTGTCTTCGGTGTCCTCCCAGCCCAAGGCCTTCGCAGATGAAGTGCTGTGGAATGAGTGGCTGGACTTTGATGTTCTCCTCAGGGATCTGCCACGTGGAGCCAAGCTGGCTTTCACTATTAATGCTACTGGTGGTGACGCACCCCCAGCAACCAAAGACCCAAAACCTTCAGTAGCCAAAGACTCAAAGACGGCACCAGTCAAAGCACCGGACCTGCAGAAAGGGAAGGGAAAGGTGCTCTACTTTGTCAATCTTCTCCTCATTGACCACAGGTCAGGTTTTTAACATCAATTACAACTCTCAATGTTAATTGTCAGAAAGGGATAACACGCTAACATAAAAGGTATCTGCACTGTAGCGGGTTAAAAAGCAACTTGGTCGAATTTCCTACTGTATTTCTTTTTTCTTTTAACAGATTTTATGGTATTATTATATTATATTAAATTATGCTTCTAAAATGTAATATATGATTTTATATACATACAGGCAGAAATTCATAAGAAACGGAAGGCGTTCTTAATAGTTTTATTTACATTAATATTGATGAAAATCAAGCTAATATTTTAGGAACATCCCTATAATCACTGTGATGGCAATGATGCAGAAATAATCATCTCCGCCAGGGGAGTCAAGCGAGCGCTCGCGTGGGGGTCAGTGAGGCCGTGCTCCTCTGTGTCCGTCCACCGCTCATCTCACATTCTGCTGCGGCAAACTGAATCCTATTTTGGGTGGCTGAGTGCATTTCCGATCGCAACTTTATCGAAGGGTTTGTCTGTTTTAAAATTAATATCAGATATTTTCAAATTGTCCACTTGCTCATCCCTGCAGGTCCGTGCTCAGCCAAGGCCCCTACACCATGCACATGTGGTCCTACCCTGACGTGGAGGAAAAGGCCATCACCTACCAGGCAGACAAGCTGTCCTCTGCCACTAACCCAGACATAGCAGACTCCATGGCTATCAGCTTCCTTCTTGACCGCTACAGCTTCCCTGTGGTCCTGCCAAATAGCTCCAGCACCTCTGAATGCTCCGGCAGTCCTTCCACCAGCCTCACTTCGATCAAATCTGCCGCCTCTTCTAATGCAGCCTCCTCGACCTCGACCAGCACAGATTCTTCCTCTCTGCATGTGAAACATCGAAGGCCCTCATTGCCAGACACTGTCACTCTCAGATCCCCGTCTATCGTCACCAACGCCTGCCTCAAAAGGTTCCGGGAAGAGAGCGTCCGCTACGCCTCAAATCTTCCCCAATACTTGCGCAACGTTGACTGGATGAACCGCAGAGTGGTCGAGGATGTCCACTGGCTACTGGGAAACTGGGATCCTGGAGAGCTGGATGTGACGGTGGCCCTGGAGCTGCTCAGCATGGACTTTGCTGACCGGACGGTTAGGAGACTGGCAGTCCAGAGATTGGAGAGCCTGTCCAATGACGATGTACTGATGTATTTGCTGCAGCTGGTGCAGGTATGTGTTTGTTTGAGATATGGCAAGAGTGTGTGTTGTTGATCTGAAGAAAAACTGTGAGAATAACAAAAGATTTGAACAGACTTTTCTATTAGAAGCCCCTCGTAATTTTATGCCATCCAATGCAAAAGCACCACCCCTAAATTAGTATAGATTCATATCCAAACCTCTTATTCCTGAAATAACCAAATGGCTCCAGACCCCCAGGGGCCCCAAAAAGCCCCAGATTCACTGCGTTTCAACTGGATTTGGATAATTGACCGTTTTCTAAGCCCCAGCCTCCCTTTGTTACAGTTGCTAGACATGTTGAGTTCCTGCACAGCACACATGCAGTTTACAATTAAAATTCTCAGTCAAAACAATGCGTTATTAATTTCGGACCGAGGTAGGAAAAAGCAGGCTTCTCGTTTCCAGCTATAGCGACCATCGACGGCTGAATGGACAACAGATTTTAGCTTGCTAATTATTGCTAAGTTAGTTCTTACACCCACTGCTTTTTAAGTGTTTCCAGCTGACCTGTATTTAAATGAGAAGCCTGTATAGCGACTAAAAGATGCACTTTATGGCTACATATCGTGCCAAAGGACTGAGGCCTTTCCATTTCATGATAGCAGTACTGTGTCTCACGGAGAAGCAACCTATTAAGATGCCATATGTGTGCTCTGCACTTTATGGATTCTTGTGCACACTGATCCACATTCAGAGAATGGGACGAAGGAGGGGTTGTGTTGCACTGCATTCTACTGTGCAGGTGCATGTGTCACCTGTTTGATACTCTCATTTAAGACTGGATTAAAATAAGGTAACACATTGCTTGTGAATCATCATTAAAAGAAAAACCTTCTTATCTGATTGTGTTTTTTTTCCAGTTTGACTGTAGATATATACTTGACATTTCGTTCTCTCTATCCTGTTTACTCATACAGACCCTCAAAGTGGAACCTTACCATGACAGTTTCCTCGCTCGGTACCTCATCCAAAGAGCTCTGCGGGTGAGTCATGCACCATCCTGGTATTAGGAGCAACACAACACATATTATATTTGGATTAATAAAGAAGAATGTTAGCAGTGCATCCTTTTAGTTCAGTTTCACACAGCTGGGTAGATTACAGATTGAGCACCATGTACAAAGTTGTATTGAGTGAGCGCCACTTCAGAGCTTTTTTCCTGCACTCCTGCTTTAGGGACACAATAGATGAACACCGAATGCACTGGTATTTTTAGAGTTGCAACTTCATCCAGTCAAACTAGAAAGACCTTTACACTCGTCATGTAAGGGTTTGATATTTTTTTTCTGAATAAACTAAGTTAAAACATTCGGTTGCCAGGGTTAAAGTCAATGTGTAGTGTTTTTACTATGGTCTCAGCAGAGGAACAGCCCTGTCGCACTGCAGCTACATCTGTGTCTGTGTCCTTCACTCCCCTCACCTCCACTCTCTCCTCCCTCACCGCAGAGCAAGCGAATCGGACACTTCTTCTTCTGGTATGTACGCAGCGAGGTGGCAGGGTGTCTGTACTTCCGCCAGCGCATGGCTGTGATTCTGGAGGCCTACCTGCTGGGCTGTGGTCAGGCCATGCTCAACAACTTCACCCAGCAGGTCCAGGCCGTGGAGGCCCTGCATGGGGTTGCTACAATGATTAAAAACCTCTACCCTGACAACCTTCCTCCTACAGGTGAGACGCATCGAACAAAGGACATTTTAATGGAATAGTACGCCATAGATGTACGTTTACAGAATACTGGAGGAAAGTCAAATCCATCCACCAGTTGTCTTCCACTACTGGGCGAGGGGCTGCAGCTCCTTCTTCTTTTTTGTATTGTACCCAGTATCATGGCAGGTCGTGAAATAATCACAACATGCAATCTATTGGTTTTGTGTACATGGACTGACATTTTTTTGACAGAGAAAGAGAAATGGCAGGTGTATTTAAAATGTTAAAACTGGGCCCAACTCACTCGCGGGTCTTCAAACACCTCTTCTGTCTTAAGGATCCCTTTCATGTGGTTTTTGTGGTTCTTTGTCTCCTCGTTGAAGTGTGAAGAGCTTCACATGTTTAGTACCTTTAGTTAGAGATTACACATGCATCTTTGGCAAGTTAGACCATGTTTCTTCCTAACACTTATTATTCTTTTTTTTTGTATTGTTATGCTATTATGCAGGACCTTACGTAACTATTAAGCCTCATTGATGTTGCCCTTTGATTAACCCACCTGTTGGGTCTCGTTTTATTAGGATTGCGGTGTACGTTTTCTCAGACCCTCCTTTCCTTTTGCGGGACACTTCGTTTCCCAGGCTAGATTCATTATCTCTGCCAGGAGAATCATGCATCTTGTGTGCGTCCTTAATTAAGTTTGTGAGTGAGTGAGTGTTCAACTCTGTGTCCTTCAGGCTCATCTCGCATTCTGCTGCAACAAACTGCATCAAATATTTTGGGTGTTCAGTTATGGCTGCATGCTCAAGAACCTTGTGGCCGTGTTGACTCACTTATTCTAAACACCTTTTACTGCCTGTTTTACACACTGCCATTGACTTCCTGCTTAGCCGCAGTGGCGGGCCGTGCATTTTCTACCTAGGCCTTCTGTGCCGTCTGATATCGTTACATGAATACGCGCATGACGGGATGCTGCGTCATTAACGGACATGTAGCCCACATCAAGAAGAACAAATTCACAAGAACCAGTCACATTGCTGCGTACCTGGTGGCCGCTGATCTGCGGATCACTTTTATTGTTTTAGACGGGTGTGTTTGTAAAACTGCTAACAGCTAACGGAACTATCAGCACACACACACACACACACACACACACACACACACACACTGCTGTACCTGGCCGTAACTCAGCCACCTCCTCACGGACAGACAGTGTAGTGAGATTGTGTGTAGCTCCCTTATTAATGTTCAGTAGCCCACACTAAGAATCCCAACCAATTTGTATAAGTGTGTCTTTGTGTTTCTTCAGCTCCCCTCAAGCTTCAAGAGCTTCTTCGAAACAGTAATCTACCGAATGAATTCCTGGTGCCCTTTGACCCCCGGATCAAAGCTGGATGGATCCTGGTAAGCCTCGCTAATGCTGCTTGCGTGTGTTGAATAAAAACTGTCTTTTATGTTTTCTGATGGTCTCTGTCTGCCAGGTTTAGTCTGGTGTGACTGGTTCATCCTAATCCAGCTGATCTGACTGCCAGTCATCAGAATGTAAAATATTTCCATTGTTGGAGCGTGTGGTTGCCTCATTACAATCATACAAAGATGTCAACAAACATTTGACAGTTCATAATATTCAACTTCCCAGTCTAATTATGACTAAAATATTCCCAATCAGGCAGTGAATGATGCAGAGTTTGTGTGCAGGCTCATGTCCTCAGATGGATAGGTGGATGTTAGAGGGCTGATCCTTACAAAGTAATACAACTTTAACAGTTTTAAGGCTTTAGTCCACAGCTGACCTTCCGTAAAACCCATTCTCTGTAAACTGTCAAGCTCACCGTGAACAAATCCGTTCTCTTTGCACCCCTCTCGTCCAGCTGGACAAATGCAAAGTGATGGCTTCCAAGAAGAAGCCGCTGTGGCTGGAGTTCTCTCCCATGCCGTCGCCCACCTCTGCTACACCCGTGGGAATCATATTCAAAGAGGGGGACGACCTCAGACAGGACATGCTGGTCATTCAGGTCTAAGAGACTTCATTGTGTCCTTACTTATTCATCTCACTGGAAAATAGAGACTGTTGGTGTTTTATGTCGCTGAATATATCCTTAACTTTAGGTTAAACCTATATGTGCGTCTTCCTGTTCAGACGCTGGTGGTGATGGATTCCATCTGGCAGGAGAAATCTATGGACCTTAACCTCGTTCCATATGGCTGCATCGCCACAGGACACAACATAGGTCACTTTCACATTTATTATCGATTTATTCAGTTCACTGTTTAGCTCTGCTGTCTGAAAGTTTCCTCTGCAAATCAGCAACTGCTTATGAAGTCATTAGACTCAATTAAACCCTACTGAGAATAACCTGGAACATTGTCTCCATTTTCCCTATTGTTTTTGCTATATTATATAGTTTTCTTCAGGCGGTCTGAGAAATTACAGAGCCGTAAATTTACTTCACCAACGTGAAGGTCTCCAATAAATGTTGTTCCGATGGCTGGAATCGAACATGGAATTGACACATTTTATGCAGCAAAGATAATCTTCACAAATTATATGATTTTTGAAGCATGAAGGCCATCGGCAGAAGTAAAAAGCGAACCACATCACGATCGAATGACTTCATGTCACCACTGCTAAACTAAAGGCGGACTAGTGATGACGTTTAGTCTCATTTACACACTTGTTAGCAGTAGCAACGGCCTTTTTTATAGACACATAAAAGCTTAAAAACTCCTGACGTATTTTATGTTGTAGAACAAAAACCTTATATCAGGCATCTTAACAAAAACCCAATGTATAATATGTATAAATTCCAGGCCCCAGGCTACAACCAGGACGTCCTATGGAAAGTGACATGAACAAAACAACGACAACAAAAAAGTTAAATCAAGTTTCTCCTCGACAGGTATGATCGAGATCGTGAGGAATGCAGTGACCATCGCCGCCATCCAGTGGAGCCAGGGAGGAACGTCAGCAGCCTTCAAAAACGATGCTCTGTTCGAGTGGCTCAAGTCCAAATGTCCACTCCAGGAAATAGTAAGTGATCTGGATGAAATTCAAAAGGCAGGGTATTGGAAAGACGTGGAATAGCCTCACTATTTAAGAGGGTCTGGCTAAATGAGCTGCCCACTTTCAAGCGCTGAACAATAGTAATTTCTATTTTGGTCTGTGCTCACACAGAGAAAGCTTTTTTTTTACACATCTTGTCACTAGATGTCTATACTTTAACTTTTACCTTCCAATGACACCTTTTTACAGCTTGCCTGAATTAAGAGTGTAGAACGGTGGACTTTCAGTCCTTTTATTTCAAACATATTTAATATATAATGTCGTTATCGGCTGCATTAGAGCATTTCATGCTCTGCCACGTTACTAATTGTGTTCCTGCGCACTGCTGTGATCTCATCTGACGACAGCACTACAAGACCGTGGAGAGATTCGTGCAGTCCTGTGCTGGTTACTGTGTTGCCACGTATGTGCTGGGGATAGGAGATCGACACAATGACAACATCATGATCACAGACCAAGGTATGCGCCACATGTTTGGGTTCACATTCCTGCAAGCTGTCAACTGAACTCCGCCGAGTAGACCCATAAACCAGTAAATGATCCAGATAACGTAAATCTCACGGAGAGAGTGACTGAATGATGGAAAAGATGATTTGTGAAACCCACGTGAGTTGATGGCCAGACTGATTTAAATGCTTTTGTTATCTCCCGGGCCTCTCAGGGAATCTGTTTCACATCGACTTCGGTCACATCCTGGGGAACAGGAAGTGCTTCCTTGGCATGAGCAGGGAGCGTGTACCATTCGTCCTCACACCTGACTTCCTGCATGTCATGGGCCGGATCAAAGGGCGCAACAGCCTCTACTTTCAGCGGTTCAGGGTGAGAAGCCCCGGTTGTGTGCGCGTGTCATTTGTTTGTGTGGAATTATACTGATGCTTTTATTTCATGATGAGGCTGCACTTATCCTATCGTCAATAAATCCTATGAAAAGACTCAAACAGACATGCAAAATGCGTTAGTGTGTCTGTCAATGCCTCCCAGCTTTCATACCCTCTCTGTGACTCGCAGCATCAAGCCTATTTGTTCTTACAGAAGGCGTACATTCACAGCTTTATAAAAAAAGAAGCTGTATAGTTGTACACATACTTGTTTGTAAGATCTTTGTTGGTTTGGTCTTATCATGGGATTTATTGACAGAATATTACCAGTGTAATCCTTTCAGGCAAACTTTTGAAAATAAGTACAAAATGTGTCGGTAGCACTTTATAATAACTGCACACTATTTAGCATGAGTAAAGCATGAGTAAACACTTAATTCATCATTTATAAAGCATTGTTCCAACATGAACACTCAATTGTAACTCATTAGTATGCAATTCATAAACACAGTTATACATGTTTTATTCTTGATTATTAAGCTTGACTATTATGCATTTCATGATTTATGTTTTCATACTTTATAAATGATGAATTCCCCATTTGTAAATTAAGTAATATATATTGCAAACCAATTATTAAGGACTTATAGATGATGCACTAATGGTTAACATGTGCTTTTAATACTGCAATTCATGATTAATTCAGGTAGTTACTAGTCATTAGTTAAGTATTTTGTGTGACCCCAACTAAAGTGAGGACTATCTATGCCGTACAATGCATTTATAAATGACATTGTCTCAAAGCTAACAAAAGTAGGTTATCTTCTCAACAGAAAAGGGAAATAGACACAACACAAAGTGATAAAGCATGCTAGCTGGCTAGCTAGCGAGCTAGTATACTGGCAGTCTCTAGGACCTGAGACAGGCACGCGCCACCCCGTCACCTCAGTTGTAAGTAGACCAATCCATATATATCCATATATATATTATTGATTATGAGTATCTAGCTATCACCTGGATTGGTCTACTTACAACTGAGGTGGTGCTGTCTCAGGACCTCTAGTTACTGACGAGCTTGCTTGCTAGCAACAAGTCAGTAGCTAGCTAAATACTCATAATCAATAATCAATCATATATGTGCCAGCAAACTATGAAACACTTGTGCCACTGCAGGGCATCACCCCTTATCACCATCATATGGATGTTCTTTAGCACTTTGTGTTGTGTCTTTTATGAATATGATGATGTATGTGCCCCTTTTATGTTGAGAAGATAACTGTGACTTTTGTTAGCTTTGAGGTGCTGCTGGCCTTCCAATGTCATTTATTAATGCATTGTAAGGCATAGATAGTCCTCACTTTAGATGGAGTCACACAAAATACTGAACTAATACTTAACTAACGACTAGTAGCTACCTGAATTAATCATGAATTGCAGTATTAAAGCAAGTTTATAAAGCACATGTTAACCATTAGTGCATCATCTATAAGTGTTGAAAACCAGGACCCACAAGCAGACAACAAGGCGAGGTAGTTTGTTTCAAAGGAGCAAGTTTTACTAGGTACACACATACAGACATCAAAACACAAACTCGCCCGGGACAGGGAGTTGACACAGACTAAATACACAGGGGAACGAGACACAGGTGGAAACAATGAGGGCGGGGCTTGCAATCACACAGGAGGGCGGCACACGAGGAGGGAGGAGTCTGGAACAAGGTGAGTGACAGACACACAACAGAAACAGACAGAACACAGAACTACACAGGAGGTCTGGGCGTAACAATAAGTTCTTAACAATTGGTTTGCAATATATATTACTTAATTTACAAATGGGAAATCCATCATTTATAAAGTATGAAAACCCAAGCAAATCAAGAATAAAACATTTATAACTGTGTTTTATGAATTGCATACTAATGAGTTACTAATGAGTGTTCATGTTGGAACCATGCTTTATAAATGATTAATTAAGTGTTTACTCGTGCTTTGCTAATGCTAAATAGTGTGAGGTTATTATAGAGTACTACCAATGTGTTTTCATTCAAAAGTAACTTAAAAATCATGTTTTTGCTGACCTTCAGTAGTTTAACTTGTGCAGTTCTTGCTGCAGTGGTGTACAGGTGTACCCAGGACCCTGTGACATCACTGTCAGGTGTGGCTACAGGTGCACCAGAACATATTTCTAATCAAGGTCTGAATGTTCAGTGACCGGCCGCTCACCATAACTTCTATGGGATGGAAGAGTATGTGTGTTGCATAAGTGAATGGACTAAGTGAATCCACTGTGTGCGCGTAAATGTACTGTCGATATTTGTCAGATGTTGTTTTCTATATCCCATTATCTTTTGTCCTCATTTCCTCATGCTTTCTCCTCGTCCTCCATTCCTTGTCTTTCTCACCTACCCATATTAGGAGACTTGCACCCAGGCGTACCTCTCCTTGCGCTCGCACTCTCGCCTGCTGATCAACCTTTTCTCCCTCATGCTGCTGACGGGTATCCCGGAGCTGAGAGCTGCAGAGGACATGCACTACCTGCGGGAGGCGCTCCAGGAGGAACAGAGTGAGGCGGAGGCCAAGGAGCATTTCCTCCTGCAAATCTTGGCGTGTGAGAATGGGGGCTGGACTGTGCAGACCAACTGGTGGATCCACATGGTGGCCGGCATCAAGTAGATGTTCTTATGATTAGAAATGTTGAAATCGTGCTGCCCCAGGTGGCGATGTATTAATGTCTACATGTAATATTGTTTTGTGTTTTTGTGTTTGCTTTATTTAGTTTATTTTGATGCATAATTTCTATACTCTGCATTGACTTTGCATGAAATATACTCACGCGAAAAATTGGCTTTTGGTGTGAACGCAGCATTTAGAGTGCAACACTAAAGTGGATGAGTCCTCTCTGAAGGGAAGAAACACAGCAAACACAGCAAGCCGAGGAGAGCTGCTGGCTTCACTCGTTTCTAAGAGAAGCAGTAAATCCCTTGGGGAGCATAATAGGCGGAAAAACATTCAAATAAATGAACAGACCTTTTTTTTAAACTGGATTTTAGGTGTTAGTCTGGACAGACAGACAGAGTGGCACTAACATCGACAGACCAAATCACAAAAGAGCTCGGAGATTCATCTGGTTCCCAGGCAACTATATCCACAAGGGAAATATATTTTTCCTGCGTAGGCACTGATTAGAGTAAGAGCTCATTTACAAAAAGGAGGACATTATGTTGACTGCCTTGCGATATATACAAGGTTGAATAATAAATTCAAAAAATCCCAGATTATATTAAAAAAATAAAGGTTACACACCATTCATATTTATAAGGCAGCCAAGGAGCGTGTGTTGCATTATTTAGAATAAAAATGCGGAAACTATAGGGTGACGTCCAAAATAGTACACTCCTTGGCTGCGGTCGAATAGTCCTTTTTAGTTAGGAAGGCTCCTAACTGAGTGAAATGACCCGGAAGTATCTAAGTGGCCGCCATGATAAGTGCTGGCCAAATACTCTAAATGAAAAGGAAAGGAGCTTCAATGCTTCCTAACTTAGCTCCTTTAGCATAGCAAACACTGGACCTGCCTTTACGAAAGGAAAGGAGATAATGCCGACCCACAATTCCTTGCGGTGGCAACATTTAAAGGGACGTATCATTCGGCCGTTCACGAGAACAAACAATCATGTAAATAACTGTTGCCATAACTTGGAAATACTTTCAATAATCTGTTAAACCGGCTGGCAAACTAAGAACGTTACATTGCTGTAAAGGGATCAAACTGCTGTAAAGTGATTAAACTGCTGTAAAGGGATCAAACTGCTGTAAAGTGATCAAACTGCTGTATTTGATATTCTCTCTGGTGTTGAACTGCAGCCTCAGCTCTCATTCTTTTATTTGACTTCAGCTACAGAAGCTTTGATGAAAGAGTTCAACTGGACGAGCTCTTGAGTCTTTTTGAGTATCATCTTTTGAATCAACTATTTTGTCATATTACAATAAAACATATCAAGTCAATACTTCGAGGTCACACTGAGTTGTGTGGTGTTTCATAAACTGTTGTCTGCATATTCTTATAATCAGGATATAATCTGCATTTAAACCATAACAACATAAAGGGATATGAGACAGTGTTAGTGTGATAACGTATTTAATTCAACATGTTTGAAACATTTTAGTTTAGTAGCTTTGTACTCTCTGTGAAAAATACCTTCACTTTCATATTCCTTCTTTCTTTTAAAACCTCCTTAATGAAGTAATACTATGAACCGGGTTGTTCATGTCGTCTGCATGAAACAACACTGTAAAAAGACACGGATGAAGAATCTAAAATGCGCTTTTTTGTAGTCATCTGCTGAACATTGTAGTTTCACCGCTGCAGACTGACGTCACTAACATGCGCCTGCCGTCGCGTCATAACTACGTGGCTTAGTGAAAGTGGAGTTGGATTCACTAAACACACAGTTGTCTTTTCCTAACTCCTCATGAATTCTCCTTCCCATCTTTCTTTGACCCTGTGACGTTTTTACAGAGGTTAAGGTTATCGTGAAACGTTAGGAGGTCATCTTTTGGACTATTCGACTGCAGCCCAAGTCTTGTTAAACCACTAAATACTGCAGTTAACATGCTCGTGTTTTACTGGACCCAAGACCAGGTGTTGAGCAGGCTGGGAGAATCTGCCCGGTACAATTAGAAACCCCACAATGCCAAGCTGTGTCTGTGGCTCTTTCTTTTGTTCATCAAAACAGTGATGTGCAATATTTTACAGACGAGACTATATGTGCACGACTTCCTCTTATGTGCACACTGCACTCGTCACTCTTCTCTGCCGCTCAGATCAACTGAGCTACTGCACACCGACACACATGTTGTGTGCAGAGACATTTACAAACATATGTATTATCATTCTTATTAGTGGTAATGGTTGCTTACTGCACAAAATAAGAGAAAACAAACTGATGATGAGGCCGTCTTGTGGATAAGTGCAGAACCTTTTTACATTTGGACATTTGGATGTTACTCATTTCATAAATCTCCATGTAATGTGCATTCAGTAACTGACCACATTTCAAAGTAATGTGAGCCAGCCCTCTTTATTAACACTACATGTTACCTGAAATGAACCCCAGCACGGTGCGCAGCCTCCGGAGTGACCAGCAGGGGGCGACAGCGGACTGTCTGTAATACTTACAGACTACTGACTGAGTGGCACGTTCACCAGAACTTTCATCTCATAATTTCATTTTGATATGTGCAATGACTCTCAAATGTTTCACTGATTTATTCAGGCCGACAGTATGAACCTGACAATACTCTTTGAGCCGGACCTGTTTGTTGCAAAGGAAAAACACAAATATACCTTGTACTTATTTTCTATGTATTTCTTTATTTTGTTATGCCTCTCCAGTGTTGGTAAATTCTATATGTTTATTTTTAAATAAGCTACAGCAGTGTTGAACATGATAATAATGATGTTTATTAATTAAGTTCCCACATTGTTTCCCCCTTATATATTATCGTCACATCTTGTTCCCTTGGACCTACATGTATCATTACCTTCTGTTCTGGTACACAATCAGTAAAGATTAAACATGTTTATGAGTTCATTTGAATACAATTGGGAAGAATTATACTGCACATTTTATTTATATCAACATGTAATATTACAAGTATCAAAACTTAACAGTAATAACAGTAATGCCTTTGAGTCAAATGGAAATCAAAAATAAATTAAATTATACTTTGCACAATATTTATTGTATATAAAGTGTCATACATTTAATTATATCTGAAATGTTATGATATTGTTTCTCATATAAAGACAAATCTAGAAGAACATTGAACATTTATTTAATTGTGCTACTCAGAAAATAAACGGTATAAATACTGTACATACAGGTTACATGAACATACTGTATTCTATGTGACAGATTAAACACTAAAGCTTTCAGAATGATTATTTCTCGTTCAGCCTGAACCGTCAGTCTCCTTCTTGATTTCTGAGCAGATCAAACAGCTGCTGACAGCTTCCTGTGTGTGGGAGGAGCTTCCTGTGTGTGGGAGGAGCTTCCTGAACCCTCCAGCACAGAAGAAGCAGATGGAGACTAACTGCGTCCTCTGTGCTGGTGGGGACGGGACGCTCCTCGTCCTCTCGGCTGGTGGGCGGGTGGCGTCGGGTGGAGGGGCAGGGAGGACCGTACTCACTGGTCTCTGACTCTCTGGGTCTGAGAGGGGTTCAGGTCTGCGGTGGTCTGGGTCGTCCTGGGATGACGGGTTGGTTGACCTCCACCCTCAGCTGCCCCACGAGTGAGACCTGAGGAGTCCTGCCCTGTGAGACACAAACACAAGAGATGAATACTTTTGAACTCAAACTTTACATTGTTGTGTTGAATCTGGCCTCCGATGATGGAATCGTATCACTGAACCTTCTGTAGTCCTGGAGAGGGATTACTTACTCAGCCCACTGAAAGAAAGGCGCCCGCCGCTCTCCATCTGGTCCTGTGGTCCTCCATCCTTCTCATCTGCTCCGTCGTCAAGGAGACCCTGGATGTTGCTTCCTGTATCACGGCCATCGATACCTGAGTAAAAGAGACTTGGACACTTTTCTTCACGTTAGTAATTTTTGCTACACATCTGTCTGGTTCAGCCACTTCACCTAACTATACAAATAAACAGAGAGAGTAAAATGAACAATCTTTGAATAACTGTTAAGTCACACTTTCAGGGGACTCGTGCTATTGCTGGTATTAAGTGTTGTTCTGGGGAAGACATCTACACTTTATGAAGAAAAATACACAACAGAATAACAACCTTTCACACTTTCACAGACTTAATGCCGAGAATACGAACACAGCTCCACCTGCAGTCGTACAGAGACCGGATAGCCCGTTGCAACGGGTCCAGCTCCCCATACTCCTGCAGCACCCCACACAAAAACCCCAGAAGGAGCCGGTCAAAAGCCTTCTCCAAGTCCATAAAACACATGTAGACTGGTTGGGCAAACTCCCAGAACCCCTCCAGTAGTCTTGCGAGGGTAAAGAGCTGAATCTGAGGTTCAACAAACGGTCGGAGCCTTCTTCCAGCACCCTGGCATAAGCTTTCCCCGGGATGCTGAGTAGTGCGATACCCCGATAGTTCAAGAACTATGGAGTCGGCAGGCGGCGCCCTTTCCCGGACCCCTCCCACCGACTCCAAGAACGCCGGATACTCTGAACTGCTGTTCGGTGTTTGAGCTCAAACAACAGTCAGATCCTTACTTCCCGCAACCCGCAGGCGCAGGGAGGCGACCCTCTCGTTCTCCGGGGAAAACTCCATCATGGCGGCGCTCAGCCGGGGGCTCGTGATGTTTCTCTGTTCCAGGGGAGGTAGCTAAGGTCCATCAGGGCTTATTGAGCCAAGTCTTGTGAAACGTCATAAGTCGCAGCCTAAGTACTGTTCCAATTCCAGTCCTCATCTAGCCAACCACCATCAAGTAAGCTGCTGTTCCAAATGCAGAATGACCGTACTGCGTCCTCCCGTCCCTGGGAGTCTGGACTCCCAAGTCCAAACGCCAAAGTACACAACTGGGGGCGGAGCTTCTTCAGGACGTTCCGCACAAAAACCTCTGCTGCAGGATGCTACCTATTGCCAACCCCGCCAGAAGCAAGGGAAGGCTGTCTGGTGCTTTATCAGTCCTGCCAGACATAAAGGTTTTACAATCCTGCAGCAAACAGGCTGGCGGTCTCAATCCGAGTCGCTGTCCTCATCCCTCTGCCAGTATCTTCTGTTAGCGGAGGATCCGAGGCCTGACATGGAGGGCGCAGACTCTTCTGACCTCTGGGGGCTGTGGGCGCCACGCCAAAAGGAGGGTGAAAAGATATGGAGGGGGAAGGGACTTGGATGCTGCAGATCCTGCCAGAAACTCTGAGTTGGGAACCGCTGGGAGAGAGGGTCATCTTCATCTTTTTCTTCCTCCTCAGTGAAGCTTCTTCAGGATGTTCTGCACCAAAACTACTGCTGCAGGATGCTACCTATTGCCAACCCCGCCAGACGCAAGGGAAGGCTGTCTGGCGCTTTATCAGTCCTGCCAGACATAAAGGTTTTACAATCCTGCAGCAAACAGGCTGGCGGTCTCAATCCGAGTCGCTGTCCTCATCCCTCTGCCAGTATCTTCTGAAGGATCCGAGGTCTGACATGGAGGATGCAGACTCTCCGTAGTCCTCTTCTCTGGTCCTCTTGGTGGAGGATCCGAGGCCTGAGGTGGAGGATGCAGACTCTCCGTAGTCCTCTTCTCTGGTCCTCTTGGCGGAGGATCCGAGGCCTGAGGTGGAGGGCGCAGACTCTTCTGACCTCTGGGGGGCTGGGGGCGCCACGCCAAAACGGAGGGTGAGAGGATGGCCAGGTGGGAGCTGCTGAGGGACAGGGTCATCTTCATCTTCTTCTTCCTCCTCTTCTACCGCTTCTTCATCGTCTTCCTCCTCTTCGCGTTCTTCGTCTTCTTCTGAGGAGGAAGAAAAGGAAGAGTCCATGGAGCCGTATCCAGAATCTTCGCTCTCCCAGTCTTCCTCGTTGTCCTCCCAGTCCTCCCAGTGTCCCTCGTTGTCCTCCCTGTCCTCCCAGTGTCCCTCGCCGTCCTCTCCCTCGCCGTCCTCTCCCTCGTCGTCCTCTAGGCGTTCGCCGTGGAGGAGCTGGTGAATGAACACCCCCTGTTCCCAAACACCAAACACAAAATGACCGTTCACAAATGCAAGCTCCAACTCACCGTCATTACCTTGGTCGTCTAAGGCGATCCTGACGGGGCCTCTTGCAGGACGCTCCATGATGTAGTTCACACCAGCTGAGAGGGAAAGGTTCAAACGTAAGGATTTCCCATAACATTAAATATTGCTGGATTACATTGAGCAATAATCAAAGTTTAAAATAGAAAGAAACGACAGCATATCCATAACGACAGACAACACACAAGAGGCTGTGCCTTTAAACATTTAACAGTAGTATCAAACATAGTGCAGTTCTTCCTCTGTTAGTTTAATCAGATGAGGGAATCAGAATCAATTAATGCAGTTAATGCATGTGACACTTAATGATAAACATGGTTGTTATATATATATATATATATATATATATATATATATATATATATATATATATATATATATATATATATATATATATTCTTTTTCTGGTCAATGAACCGACAGTTGCGTCTCGTGAGCTCTCGGCAAAGACATTCATTCTGCACCAACAAGTGTCAGGACTTCAGTGTGTGTGAACAAAACGATCAAAGGTTTGCAATAAACGACGTGAACGTGTTTAATTTACATTGAGCGCGTGCGTCGTGACGCACAGTGAAACATGGCGATATTAATCCAACATGACCACAGTAACCTCTTTGGTTTATAACTCATTATTGTCTCAGTTTATGAGGTGCATATCACAGCGCGTGCAGGAGATGCAGCCCCATAATGACGTAACAGATCGCTCTCTCGTCCCCCGAAAACAAAGTATATCTCAACAACGAGCAAAGTGCTTTCAATGTTAAATATTAAATAAATCATGTATTTAATATGATGAAGTAAAAGGAGCAGATGTGTGTACAATAAGTCAAGTTTCCACTCAGAGTCACCTGCAGGTCACGTGACGCAGGATTCGATCGAACGCCCCCGAACGGACATATTTTAGAATTCTAAAAAAATGGCTCAGGCGCCATTTTGTTTCTGACATTTCAATGTTAAATTTCGACGTTTTGATACCTTAAACCCAAAATAACTGGGTTTTCGAACCTCTATAATAATTGTTAACACACTCCACACATCTCCTGCAATTTGTAAGACATTCTGTAGCTAAAATATCATTTTACAGGCCAGACAACATTCTGGGACCTTTTAACTTTGAAACTCAAAAGGTTTTACTGATTTTTAAACTGAGAACACTTTTAAGGATGTAATCCCTATTTTATTGATAATAAAAAAGCTAAATGAAATGTAAAAGTGGTCTTACCTGCGCAGCTCTCGAACAGCTCCCAGCCTGATGCCTTCAGGCTCTCTCGATGTTCAGACCACTGAAGTCCTCTCTGGGTCTCTGATGTCCTCTTTCAGTCCTCTTTCTGGATACTTCTGTTCTGTTCGCCAACAAGTTTCGTTTCTCTCAAACTCAAAGAGTTTTCTTTACAGTTTTGGGTTCACAGGAGGTTGTCAGCTGCTCATGTCAAAGTCCAAAGTGTAAAGGGACGAATCAGAACCAGCGCAGCCCTTAAGTAGCCTCGGTCCGGTTTCCATGGCAATCACTGACGTGCGTCCTTGCGTGCGATTGAGCAATACAGAGAGAGACATATTCATTATTTTTCTCATATTTGTCAAATATATATATTTATTTGATTAATACTAGTTATTTTTTATTTGTCAGTGATCTGTTGCTGTTCACTACAGCTGTGAGTTGTAAACCTTACACAACCCGTCTCTATGTATTGTGATACACTAATAATAATAATAATAATAATAATAATAATAATAATAATAATAATAATAATAATAATAATAATAATAATAATAACTTTATCTATGTAGCACCTTTAAAAACAAAGTTTACTAAGTGCTCTACAGAGAAGCAAAGCATAGTCATAACTTAAATACCGGTAAACAAAAAGGGCCATAAAGGCAATGAATACAACAAAACCAAACCAATAACCAAAAAGAGCAAATGGAGTAGAAAACAAACAAATAAATAAATAAAATATATACAAACAAAAGCAGGGGAACAAAATAACTGCGTAATAGATCATAAAAGGACATAAAAGGATGACATCACTTAAAAGCAATTCTTTAAAAATGGGTTTTAAGAAGTGATTTAAAATAAGTTAATGATTCTGCAATACAATACAAAACATCGGTATTGAGAGAGAGAGAGAGAGAGAGAGAGAGAGAGAGAGAGAGACCTTTAATTACCTGCTGTGTTTAAACAGTTTTTTATATATCTTTAAGATCAAAATGTATACTGTTTGTATTTTTTTGTTAAACTTAAGCCTACTTATATTTATTTATACATTTTACTACAATCACTGCTCCTAAAGTTCTATGGATGGTTTAAATGCAGAGAGCACATTTCATGTATGTATGTAATGTATGTAATATGACGACGTAATAAAGTTTAGTTTTACAATGTTAAAACACATTCTGATAGATCCTTACTTATTGTTTTGCCTCCGCAATGTAAACGTGTGATTCTCATGCCAATAAATTCCCTTCCATCAACGTGAAGCGTCCCTTTCCTCTCCTGCACTGCAGCACATCGTGAGTCTGAAGGTTACAATGCAGAGCTATAGCTTCATGCAGACATTATAGGGGAGATAGATTTGTTTTCTGAAAATATTATCACATTATGCTCATTAAATTATGATTATTATTGTAATATTACAACTTTATTCTCGTATGTTTCTTTTTTCAATCAAAAGGACTTCTCAGGGAACAGAGACCTTTGTGTCTCCATGTTGATGAGATGTGTTCCTCTGCTGTAAATGTGTTGTTGGACAAAGTGTCTCACAACAGAACAGATCTGTTGAAGAAAGACAAACTGTAAATGAAGTAGACTTTGTTATCGTGAATATTGTAGATAATTATGCTCTCGTTGTATTAATCTCAGCATTACTTTGTTGCACATTCTTCTTCTTTGTTGTGTTGTTCCTTCTCACACGCCTGTATAGAGCAGAGTGGTTGAAACCATCATCTCCTCTCTTAGTGGATTTGTTGGTCAACTCCAAAACCACCAACACAAAAGCTCATTTCGATCAGGAGAGACAGTCAAATAAAGAAAGGATCATTGTTTATTGTTAACAGATGATATGTGATGATAAAGTCTCAGAGTCTTTGGCGCTTGGACTACAGGAGATCTGTAATGGAGGCCGTCTGCCCGATCAGCAACACGATGAATCCCCGTGGAGTCCAGAGCTGCTGCTGGTGATGATGATGATGATGATGATGATGATGATGATGATGATGATGATGATGATGATGATGATGGTGATGATGATGATGATGATGATGATGATGATGATGATGATGATGATGATGATGATGATGAGTTGATGAAGCTGATGGATCTGATGAAGACTGGTTGGAGATCGGAGGTGCAGGGTGCGTAACAGCAACATGAATGAACTGAAGTAGAGACGTCATGTCTAAAGAGACAGCGCATGATTGGCTAATGACGTCATTGTTTCGTTGTGCTTATTGGTCAGAGGAGACCAGCTGATCTACAGCTGCTGTCATGATTGACGGCCCGAACAATGACAGCAAGTGAACAAGGACTGCGCATGCGTGAGACGTGAAGCCAGATGTGTGAGAAATAAAAGAGTTTGGTCTTCCGACTGAATTTACGAATTTTATAGAGCTTCATTTGTGAGGATTTTTATTTATTTTATTCTGAAACACTGACACTGACAAGAAAGAAAAACGCAGGACCGGTCCAGTGGTTTAATGGAGGTTTATTTACTGTGTGTTACAATACCCATACTGCCCGTATGCCAGAACAATATTGAGTATGTCCCAATATCGTAGCAGCATGAAGATAATTATTCTGAAAAGACCAAACCACCTCAACATGACGATGAGTTTTCTAACAGTCTCTCCTGTCTCAAACAGGTTTGAACCAGAAACATAAAACACTTTATGTTTAGATTTTCTATCAAAGACAAAGTGTCTTCAAAGTTAAGTTGCACAGTTGCTGACGTCTCCAACGTGTTAAAAACAGCAACATGATCGAGATTATTGAGCTCAAACACTTTCATAACGACACTCCTCCATTGTTATTCAGCCCAGATTAACGGACAGCAGCTAACTGAACATGACTGAATGTGTGTTATTATAACTGTCACCTGATTTGTCTTTGTAAATATGTGTTTGGGCATGTTCTCATGTATATTTTCATGAAGTGAATCATTTCATAATATTTTAATAATAATACAAATAATAAATGACCAATGACCTTGGTTATGAGACTTTTTAGTAGCTTACTATAAACAGTGTCAAACAATGTTCTATGAATACAGTTATATTCTATAGAGTTATTAATAATATACAGTATCTGTTCACAGTAACAATAATTATGGGGAAATTATATTGTTATTGCACTTTTTACTGAATTTATATTTACTCGACAGATAATTTACTTTACAGATTAAGAGACATTTCCCCTCTCAACTTCTTTAAACTGTTAGAGAGGTACAATTATTACTGTTGAATCCAATATTTTACCAAAAACAAAGAGTAAAGTCTAAAAAAGATGAAAACCTATTAATACGGCAGAATGTGTGTCTTCTTCTTTTTCTATTGTGTCTTCTACCAGGAGACTTGGGGAAAGAAGACACAACTGAATAGCAGAAATAGGATTTTGCTGTCACGTGTTTTCTCCTTTTGTCTCATTTTACAACTCAAATCGTCTCCCCCTGTGTAGTGGAAGTGTGTTCCCTCGGGGAACAGTGTTTCCCTCCTGGTATAAACAGTGTTTGTTTACATCATCATCTTATTGTGCGGAGCCCTAAGCCAGGACTGCGCATGTGCACTGTGCTGCACGCTGCCTGTACGCGTTATTTTAGAACCGCTTGTGTGAGAATAAAGGGAGTGTAATCTCGCTGCTTCCCTCAGCGCACGTGTTTCTCAAGTACCCGTATGTACTCGGCATTACGGTAAGAAGTCAGTTCTTACGCTCTTACCGTGATGCCTGTACATCCGGGGACCTAAACAACACGTGCGGGCGGCTGGACTGTGTTTCTAGTGGAGGCTGGACTGCAGTACATTCTCGGGTCATCTTTACAAAGGATACTGTTGTACTAGTTTACTCTTCATCAAAGTCTGGTAACACCTGCTCTGTGTCCTCGGAGGGACGATGAAGAAACTCAACACGATGAACACGTGCTGATTTCACTATTGGTGGTGTTTGGTGAGAAGTTTTAAGGGTTAACAGTTGCTCTGTTGATCCTTCATCAATAGTTAAAGTAACTGTACATTTACTCTCATTCTACATGTTAAGGTACTTTTACTCTGATGTCTCTGATCTGGGTACTAAATCATCCTGAAAGTCACAATGTTCATTTTAATTCATGCTGTAATACATTCACACATTAATTAATGACAATGGGAAATAGAAGTTTTTCTTCTTCTTTATTATTCTTTTTCAAGATAACAGTAAATAGTGAAGGACTATGACCATACATGTATTGTGCATTTATTCATCAAAATAATGGGGCTCTTCCCAAACATTGCTTGTTGAACTAGTATTTTCAACTCTTTCTCTAATTCTTGGTGCCTTTTTACACAATGTGATGCATCACAACAACAGAGGGAACGTTAACTGACTCTAAAACAATCATCACAATGCACTCACTCCTATAATGCTTTGATTATCTAATTGTTAAGTAACATGTTCAGGCCAAATCATGAAATGATGTACATCTGTTTAAATGTACATGTTGAATATGAAATAGTGCATATACATAAAAAAAAACTGCCCAAACTCATGAATAATGCCAAAATAAACCTGGTTCTCACAGCAACACCATGTTGGTGCAATGTTTCCCATTCATTCTTGTTATTATGACTCATGTGGTTTATGGACTTAAACTATTTTTTGATGGTGACGTCCATTTTCAAGAGGACTTTTTTACAATGACATGTTCACATATTCTGGTTGAATCAAATATAAAAACGTTACATATTGATTCTAAACTCAAAACCCAATGTGACAAATAATAAACCCACTCCACAACCATGAATGTGTGTGTAAGTGTATGATGGCGGGGCGCACCCAGATAACGGCAGCAGACACCTTAATACAGTTATAACAACGTTGTAATGACGGCGCTGTTCACTGTTACACTCTTCCTTTCTCTTCCTATGTTCTTCCTCTGAGGAACTTCATGCAGGCGTTCGCAGCCCTCCTGCTGCCAAAGAAAAGAAGCAGGTGTTTTTTTGTTTACTTTCTCACCTTAAAGCGTATTAAAACGTAATAAAGTGACACATTGACAGCTTGACCAACAAGTGGACGGAAGGAATGTTGCCTTGTGTGAAGCACGAATGAGGAGAAGAGGCTGATAACAGAGGGCTTGTGCCCCCTCCTGGTCCTGTAGACTGCATTCAACAAGTTCAGTTTACAGGAAAAACACCATGTGAGATGCCAATGGGTCCAGTATTGTCTTTAAATATAAACAACTGTGTGTGTGGATCATTAAAAAAGGGATTTGTCAAAGTTTGCACGCCAACTTCAGTGTCGATTAGACCTCTCTCAGGTGGACCTGCACAGGCTGCGTTTAATCGTAAAGCACTTTTCTAGTGCTTCACACTACATGTTCATTCACCCATGCATACAGTGATGGCACAGCCTACAGGAGCAATCTATTGTTACGGCTCTTGTCCAAGGACACATCGACATGACACTGAGCCACAGTCATGTGTGATGTAACTAGAGATACTGAACGATTAACACGGAGACACAGGATTTGAACTTGATGTGTATTTTAAGAGGCGTGGCACCCATGCACTCCTCTTACAAGGAGCTGAATTAAGGCAAACTTTTCAAAATAAAACATCACACAGCTGATGAAGACCCCTGTCTGTCGCGACGCACTGTTCAGTTTGAATACATATTGGCACGTAAAAAAATAAAGGCATTAAGACTTTATAATAAGTCACCGCTTGCCAGATCCTCTGACTGATTAATCACTGTACAAGTTTACGTTTATGTTTATCTACACGTCACACTTCATATAATTACATACTTACATACATCATTTGCATTTTTGCACTCACCTATATATTTTGTTTATTGTTTGTTTTATTTACACCTCACACACTTAATATGCACATACATACTTTGCATTTTTGCACTTCTACTGTTTACGTTTAATTTAATTCCTAAATTAATACTGTTGTTTTCTTTCACCCCAGCTATTTTATTTTATTTATTATTATTATTATTATTGTATATATCTTTCATCCGTGTTGTTTTTATATCTTATTTTTGTCTGTAAATTGCTGCTACGTCAACACCAAATTTCCCCTCGGCATTAATAAAGTATATATTCATTCATTCATTCATTCAAACGCATGTTATTCTCTTTTGAGACCACATTCCACCCATGCAATAAGCCCTTCAGACGATTGAATAATTACACAGTTTTAATTTCAAAACAAAAGACACTCAACAGTAGAGCTGTTTCCTCACTAGAGGGCAGACCGCCACCATCATTGTGCCTCAATACAAAAGGAACACTTGTGGTCAGTGAAGCGCTCTGCAGGCTGCAGTAACATCTGTGGGGTAACGCGGACCTCAAATCAACTTTCAACAGAAAGCAGCCTCTACAACAGGAATCCAAAGTAAACGCTGAATTATTTACCACCTTTACCATTTAGTCACCTTGTGTTACTGTGAACACTTTCAATTCAATTCAGTTTATTTTGTATAGCCCAAAATCACTAATTACAAATTTACCTCGGAGGGCTTTACAATCTGTACACACGACATCCCTGTCCCAGGACCTCACATCGGATCAGGAAATATTTCCCAAAAAATAGAAGAAAAAAAACTTTCACAGGGAAAAAAGAAAGAACCCTTCAGGAGAGCAACAGAGGAGGATCCCTCTCCCCGGATGGACAGAAGCAATAGATGTCATGTGACCAGAATGAACAACGTAACAGAGTTACAGCACATTACATGAATATGACAGAAATTATTCATATAATGAGTAGTAGGCATGGTCCATGATCCAGATAACCACGATCCATGTCAAAGGAGGTAGAGAGGAGGGATATCAGCAGGGCCATGGCAGGAGGTAGGAGGTAGGAGGCAGGAGACAGGAGGTAGGAGGTAGGAGGCAGGAGGCAGGACCGGATCCAGACACGATCCATGGAAACTTGAGGCAAGAAAGCACAGAGGCTCCGGGAAGAAGTAGAGTCAGTAATGTGCATTGAAGAGACTTGAATTCATCCAGAAGTAGAGAGAGAAGAGGAGAAGAGGAGAGAGGCCACTTTGGCATCACATACCTGTTTCCATTAGCTTAGAATGAGACCTTCATGTCCACCGTACTCAGCTGGAAGTACCGCTAGATGGCACTACATCCTACACACTTCACCTTTAAGGGGCACTTTTGATAACCTGAGCTACTTTCTTGTTGATCCACCGTTGGTATTCACAGTGTTTACAGTGTGCAGGATTAAAAGATGATGTGAATTACTCACCCCTGGTGAATTTGATGCATAAACATCAGCTTCAGGCTACAGATTCCAGCCAGCTGGCTGCCAGTCAAGCACAAATGAACTGAAGTAAACAAGGCCAGTGAACCGGAACATTTAAAACCACAACACTGCGCTCCAAAAAAAAGTTTAGCGTTTCCACAATACAATGCTTCCTTCCTCTCAGACTAGTGCGGGCTAACTTGCACATCTACAACTGGTCGGACCTTTAAACGAGAACACGTGCACACCCATGCGTGCATTACACAAAGCACGTGTAATGAAAAGAAGGGGGTGACCCTGGTTTTTCAACTGTTCATTTTTGCTTTCTGAGCGTACGTAGCAATCAGGTAAAACACCTCCTCCGGGGGTTTCACCATCCAGAGTACAACTGAACAAATTACAGCTTCTGCTTCCAACCAGAACCCTCCTAAAACGTTGTCTCTGCTGTTCTCAGTTTTCCATGGCAATCTATCCAGTGCCGTGCAGGTTCTGTACTTGCTGTTTACTTTCATGTTTGTATTACAGGAGAATACGGCCGCGTAGAATTGCTGATAATTATGGATTCCAGCCATTCCTGGGCTTCACCTTGCACAACCTGCGCCGGCTCCTGACAGCGTGCTTCACAGCTGCTCCTCTGTCTCTCTCTCTCTCTCTCTTTCTCCCTCGCACTCTGCCTCTTTTCAGTTGATCTCAACCCGGTCCCATGTGTGATGTGTTCACATCCCCCCAGTGCTCCATCTTCTTTTTTATGGCTCCAGACAACACTTTCTCATATCATTAAAAGCTTACTATATTGGTCATATGGTCAAAGATCCCGTCAGATCTTGACACACACACACACACACACACACACACACACACACACACACACACACACACACACACACACACACACACACACACACACACCGACCTCTTGTAAAGGAGACTGTCTTTGTATTAGGGCGGCTGCTGGTTGGGGATATGTGATATGATCGGTTCACTTGGCTGGCACCACATAATGAGCTTGACGATGGAGATTGTCATCATCTCTCGATAATTCCCATGGGACAAATCTTGTCAGCGATGAGTTCTCTCACTATCTTCCCCCCGTGAAGCACAAACAGGGAGCTGCACGATATTGATATATATATTCAGTGCTGCCACTTCAATATGGGAAGGAATCACAGTCAATAGAAGTAAAACAACAACAATCGATCACATCTCGTCATGGACCGTAAAGGAAAATGTCAAATCTGACTGCGTCTGTCCCAAAAGTTCTCATTTCCCATACAGATACTTTTTCCAAATGTCTCTTAACATAGTGAGGGTGGAGCCGGCAGCTTGAAGAAAACAGTGCTGACAGGGCTAACAGTGCAAAGAGCGGCAAAGGTGCTGACAGAGCTGAACTGCCCTATGAGTGCAGAGACAACCTGTGGGTCACTCTCACATGCACGCACATTCTATGTCAACCATTTTTAAATACATGACCATAAGCAAGGTACAATCCAAAATGTATCTGGGGATGCCAGTGTGAAAGAACACACAAGGCACATGGCACAACTTCTTTATTTAAGGTTACAGGTAAAAAGACTGTGCACCATCTGTGATTTAAAAGCTCAGGTGTAGCTAACTAAATGAATTATGGCTGATTCCATTTCACTGCTTCAGGTTTAGGGGTCTTGGTATTGTTTGTGCCAGAACTGGCACTAACTGGGACAATTGAACATAAGTTATTAATAGAAGAGAATTAAAAGAGTTATGAATTAATCACCTGCGCTTTTTCCAATAATGCAACCCCAGATGCCTGCTGAGAAAAAGGCTGCTTTCTATTCACGCATGTTGGTGCAGCCTGGATCTGGACACTTTATATTTGTGCTTGCTTGCCGGTCAAGTTTAAGTTCACCAAGTTCAAGAGCGTTTATGAATCAGTGGGTAATCTTTAACTCGAGCAGTGGGCTCGGCCTGATGGTCCGGCAGCTCCCGGTCCCGGTAGTCCAGTCCGGTGTTCGGGCTCCACCTCCTCGCGCCGGGTTGAGCCCTGTTCCTGCAGCCTGCCGCGGAGGACCGGAGACCGAGCGCACTCAGGGGGGGAAGCCGGGGACGTCGGGGAGTGTGTGTGTGTGTGTGTGTGCGTGAGAGAGAGAGAGAGAGAGAGAGAGAGAGAGAGAGAGAGAGAGAGAGAGAGAGAGAGAGAGAAAGTTTGTGCGCGTGTGGGACAGAGACAGAGAGGAGTCGGAGAAAACTACAGAGCAGGTGAGTGCTCCACCTTATTCTTCCGTCTTTGCTAGCATGTCTCTCAGGACCACCATTAACGGCAAATATATATTTATATATACATATATATATATATATATATATATACATATAAGTTATATACGTACTGTATATTACCACAATATTCCGACATTGGCAGCGAATGTTTGTCTGAAGCGCGTGATATTGAACCATATCCCTTTATCCACGTGGTACGACTGTGATATTGTTATCAGGAATCAGAAAAGTGAGTTTTGGGGGACTTTGTGGTGTTTTTTTATGCGAGGCTCATTTATGTTGCAGGGTGTTAGCTTGCTAACACGTTTATGAGGCTTTAGTGGACCACTGGTTAGTATAGTGTTGAGGGTGAGCAAATACAGTAGGTAAAATAAATACATAAATATGAGTGTATACTATATAAAACAATTAAAAAGTATGAGTGTATAATATATAAATAAATAAATAGAATATATGTAAATATGTGTGTGTATAGTACAGTATATATATATATATATATATATATATATATATATATATATATATATATATATATATATATATATATATATATAGGAGACACTATGACACATCCTAATTTGATTGTTTTAGCTTTGGAAATGAGAAATATTTCTACTTCGACTCTCGTTTACAATTTGTTTTAACTCAAATTCCTTTTGACCAAATCAAAGAAAAGACTATAGAAAATAAAATACAGATCTACCAAAAAGTTGCGTCTGTCTACCACCGAGGTGAAGAGTTGAAGGTGGGACGCCTGATGAATGTGTGTGTTTGTGTGGAGCCGCTCTGTCACTGACACCAGCGGGTCGCTCATGGCTGGGAGGCAGATTTCTGACACTGTTGCACACATTCCTCCCAGATTAACCAACAGCACAGATTAATGGAGTGCAGAGCTCAGATTCACCATCCAAAGGGTTTGAATGACATTCAATGTGTGTTTTGTGTGTCCTGCAGGTGAAGACAGTGTGTTGTTTCTTCAACACTTGTTCCCGCCCTCAGCAGCAATACATATCTATAGGCGTGACCTTGAAAAGCATGTTTTCCTGCAGGGCATTATTAGATGAGGAGAATGTCTAGAAATGTGGACAGCTTTACTTTTTTTTTTTTTTTTTTTCCTGAATTCAAGAATGTCATATTGCCATTCATTTCTTTTCACTCGTCAGGGTATTTATTTCAACGTGTGTGTTTGGAGGTGCATGTTCCCATGGCTCTTAGTCTTGCTTTAATCAGCTCAAGGACTTGGCCTCTCGCCCTACTGCTGAGATCAACTCTAACCTGAAAGGTTAAGAGGATCCACGAG
Source organism: Myoxocephalus aenaeus (assembly GCA_038501785.1). Taxonomy (NCBI): domain Eukaryota; kingdom Metazoa; phylum Chordata; class Actinopteri; order Perciformes; family Cottidae; genus Myoxocephalus; species Myoxocephalus aenaeus. Next base: position 8,611,067 of record JBAMJR010000040.1, read on the forward strand.
TCGCTCAGGCTGGTAGAAGCGGCCGCGTGGGAGAGAGGGACGTGCATGGCTGCTGGCTGTGCTTCCTCTTTATGTATTTACTTTGATTTTGACAAACCTTGCTGTGTACCTGCACTCTTTTGGAACTGTCACCACTTTGCAGAGCTACTTCTTTGTGAACTACTTCTTTGTTCACTAATTAGTATTGTAACTCGTGCCGAGTTTGGTTTCGAGGAATGGTGCGTGCATGTAAGTGCTGTTGTCTTCCACTCGGGACGTTTTGCACCCCATTTCATACAACTGTCAAATGTATGACTTTTTTTTTCTCCACCATTGAGTTTGCAAACATCATCGCTTTTGGATGAAAAAGCTGTGTGGCAGCAGGTGAATGGCAAAACAAAATCCCTCATTTCTGGGTTTTAGGACTTTTAGGACGGCTGTTGTCCACAAGGACTGCCAAAATCCACACAAAATGAAAAGTTCCTCATAGTATAGCTTTTAGATCGCGTCCCCAGTCTTATTGTGCGACTGCACAATAGGACTGGGTTAAAAGAGCATCTTTCATCTGGTCTCGCCTTTCACTTTTATCTCGCTGGTGATTCGGGCTGAGGGGGCCCAAAGGCAGAGATCCCGTCGGAGTGTGTGCCTCAGTGCTGGGATCTTCTGTACATCAGGAGGCCTCTCCAGAGACTCTATCGGTGTGTCTTTGATATCTGAGCCCCTGTCAGGGTCTCTGATCATAATCACGTCCCCTGATACAAATCAGCTCCTTGTTTGCCGCTCACTGACAAGACGGCCTGATTACCGCGACGCCTCTTTTTCATGTCTGTCTCCTCTGCTCCTCTCCTCCTGTCTGGGGAATCGTCAGGCTAATTTCCCTCAGACTAAGTGTGTCTACAACTCATGATTGTTTTCATCACCAGTAGACATATATATATATATAGATATATAGGATCTTTTGTTTAATTGATTTATTATTAAGTTATTACAATTCAATCAATGTTTTAATATGATTTATTTGTCCATTGTGACCCTGAGATATTTGATAACAATCATCGTCATTATGATACATTGTTCTGACAGTTATTACACTAATAGTTTTAGCATATAGTAAGTTGCTGGGTCAAAATGATTGAATTAAGTAATTTCTTAATGAACTGATTATATTTATTTGCTGTTAATTAGTCACTGAACTCAAATCTTTTTGTTTGTGTCAGTGGGAGGATGTTCTTGGTTTGGGATTAATAAAAAGCAATGCCCCGGAATTTTTCTTCAAATTCAAACTGCTGTATATATCTTGTCTCTCCCTCCTTTTCTCTCTCTCTCTCTCTCTCTCTTTCCCTCCCTCCCTCCCTCCCTCTCTCTGACCCTACACAGAACAACTAGCTAACTCATTCAACATCCAAACACATACACCTCAGGTCAAGAAAGCATGTGACTGAACTTCTCTGGCTTCCAGATAAATGCAGTGAACCACTCTACACAATGGGAAATGCATTTTTTTCTTTTCTCTCTATATATATATATATATATATATATGCATATCTGTCGGCTGCAATCATTGCCAATTACCTCTCAGGATGTAAATCAATAGCTGTGTCTTTTCCCCTTTCCGGCACGCGCACACACACACACACACACACACACACACACACACACACACACACACACACACACACACACACACACAGAAGGGTGGGGGGTTACACTGGAAACGGCTGATGGCATCACACCACAGGAAATGCAATTTCCCTCATGTGCGTTACTGAAAAAGTCGGTCAACTTTTTTGCCCGAACTCAGGCAGGAAACTTCCCCGGGCGCTGATTGCCCCTCTGCTACGTGTCATATCATCTTTTCTGAGCTGGTTTTCCCCCGGAGTGCTAATCCAGCCTTTACTGACCTCCTCCACGGGACTTAACGCTGAGCCACCGCTCACCTCCACCTCTCGCCTGCCGCCTCTCTAGCTTTCTAGTACAAACATGTACGGGGTGATTGTGTCAGTCGGTGTGTGTCTGCGCTGAATTTAATCACCTTAAAGGCACCTCTCCGGCTACAGTCTGGTCATGCCCTCGCATGAGCTTTTTGTCGGTCTCTCGGGTGTATCCCTCCGTGTTGAGTTAAAGATTAATCTACGGGGATGATACGGTGCGTCGTTGGCTTGAATAAGAGGGCATAACAGACCGAAAGAAACTGTACTGGTTGTGTCATTACAGGTATTACAATTTCCATTGTGTGTGCGCATGTGCATTGGTGCAAAGGCTACAGAAATGCCAGCAGGGCATGGATGGGATTGGGTGCGCTTTATTTGGGTCAACGGCAGTGGAAATCTGCAGTGCATCTCGCACTGAGGGATTTAACTCTCTCTGCACACCTGAAGGTAATCTTTGCTGTACTCTTTAAGATGCCGGCAGAAAATGAGGTAAATATCCAGACAGTATTATGAGATTTCCTTCGGCTCCACAGGTGGATCATCTGACGATGGATGTCGTGGATTAGGACGTCGTTTGAAGGGAAGCCGTTTCCTTGTTTGACACTATAGTTAAATGAAATCCCTTCAGTGGAAGAGGTTGCTTTTGGGTGGTCTGTTCCCGTCAAGTCAAACAGATGAGTTTGACTTGTTGACTGGGAAGGAGTCCATAGTTCTTCTGGGCTCTTTTTATATTAGTTGGTGTCTGCCAACTAGATACCAGATATCAGCTCACAAGTGTTTCTTAAATCTATAGGAGTAGACCAGGGCGACCTTCTCCATATGGCAGTAAACACAAAGAAATGAAGTTGAAAAGAAGGGCACAATTTGCCTTGATGGTGTTTTGCTCCATATCATTTCCTCAAGACAAGAAACGATTTCCCCTCGGTCTAATTTAGGCAGACACACTGATTTTGGCTTCAAGGTGTGTTACAATAATTTACGACTTGATTAATTTCTTTGTTTTTGCAACACGGAACAAATGTGCAACGGTGTCTGTAGGGGATCAAAAGAGCTGAAGACCTTCTGATCTGGTCGGCAGACATGATCGCATTGCAGTGTGATGATGTCTTTGACATAGACCCGCAAGGCACAAGAACACAATAATTGGAAAATAAAAAGATGTGTACCCACACAGTGCTATAAATACACAGCTGAATGCAACAAGTCTCTTGGGGCTGCTGAAAGCCAAAACTCGCGAACAGCAAAAAAATTCACTCGTGTGCAACGAGTCCAAAGTGGAGTTTTCTTCTCAGCGGTCGGCAGGAGTTCGACTGTGCGGCCCTGAAAAGTACTTTCTTCGGGTTGATTGTTGCTGCTGTAGATGTGACCACAGCATCGCTGCGGTCGGTTGTGTTGTGTGAAGATCAAAGGTTGTTTTTCACCAGGTACCTTGTCATATTTGATACCTGAGAACCCCTTCACCTGCTGTAACAGTAGCTGCGCACTGCAGGTACATCTACGGCCGTTGCCAGGTACTAACTATACCTTTTAGTCGTGCTGCATGGAACAAATGAAGGATTTACTGTATGCAGTATCTTTGCTGAAGGCAATCTTCATTTGATCTCTTTGCCTTTTCTGTCGGTGAGTTTCTTTGTTTCTTTTACTAATTGTCTGTGTAGTTGATGACTGCAGATGTATTCGCCCTCACGGCAGCAGCTCTAAATATTGAGTCACCTGGCTGTTGTAAGGAAAGTAAACTTCCTCCATGAGCTCACCTCAATGATCTGATCCCATTCCAAGCCCAGCCTTGTTTTACAGTATCTAAACAGCAGTGTTTGTGAGTGGCGCAGCAATGAGTCCCTAAAACCTGGAAATGAGTCAACGTTTTGGCTTTACCATTTTTTTTTCAATAGGTTTTTGGTTAGATGCCTGAAATAAGGTATGTAGTTAACACACGCTTCAGAGATTTCAACGTTTGTTCTACAACTTAAATCACGTCAGTAAGTACCACTTTGTGACTTCTGTGTCTTTAAAAAGGTGACTAAAGGAGAATACAACATGTCCACACGCCGACTAGTCCACCCATACAATCTTGTTGTAGACGTTTTCTCGCAGTCATGCAACCGTGGTGTAGTTTGTATCTAATGATGAAGTGCCTTAAAGTTGCATTTTCTCTACTAACTGACAGGGCGCGACTCCTCCGGTTACAAAAAGTCTGAAATGACTCTACTTCTCTCTTGATGTATTCCCTCTGTAAACATTGTAAACATGAGTTTATGTCTCAATCTCTAGTTTCAAGTCTTCTTCAATACAGCATGATGTTCATTTAGTAAATTATGGTCCATTTAGAATAAAATCGATCATAAATCAGGGTATGATTTAGGGCGGGGCTACCTTGTGATCGACAGATCGTTGTCCGTGTTTTCGTCTTCCAACTTGAACCCTTTCACAGTGTGTTTTCAGGTCAGGAAAGTTCATTGTAAAATTGTGGACGACTAAAACTGTCTTATTGAGCCTTCTGTTTAGAAAAAGCCAAGTTGGGGACGACCAAAATCTAAGATAGCGACAACCAAAATGCTGAAGACGAGGCTTAAAAACAGCAGTCCATAAAGCAAAGGGTGACGTCAGAGTGACTACGTCCTCCTCTTAAACGCTCTAAAGTTCGTTCATAAACTACGACAGTGAACTTTTTAATTCTGCCGATTGCATCAACTCTTGCTGAACAAAATGTTTAATTATCAGAAACGTTTGTTTGCCACTTATTTTCAGCAATTGGAGAAAAGAAAAGAAAAAAACATTGGCCGACTTCCAGGATTGCAGCACTCTATTGGCAGTGTGTTCGGGAGCTCAGTCTGAAGCCCGTTATTTGATGTGCACACACACACAGAGTCAGGCTTATCGTGTTATTGTGTTCAAGGATATGGGAGCCCGGGATTGTTTGGACTAGTGTCTTGAGATTTCTTAGCTTTGTCTGACAACTGCACAGAAGTTATAGCGGTGGCACTGCACCTTCTGCAGGCTTCCTCTTATCTTGGCGTGAGGATTATGTGTTTGTGTGCGTGCGTGTTTACGTCAAAGTCGTTGCCCAAGGTCTAACTAGGTGTGGTCTGACTTTTCTCCTCTGATTTATTCTACTTGTACTTTTTTTCATCGCTAAAAACCCGCAACCCTGCATGCCTTTATGAAATATTAGATGAAGTGCACGTTTTGAATTCGTGGAGACATAAGAGGGGAAACAAGTGCCCTTTGTGAGGCATGCGGATCAAGTGGAGGACTACAGAATGTGTGTGGATATGATTGCCTGATTACATTTCACATACATTTGGTGTTCCATTAATTCACCAGGAGGACTGCAGCTCCGCTGAACTCCTCAGCGGCCGCTGTGTGACATGTCGAGTCAGCCTCCCCATCTCCCTCTTAAGCAGGGGGTCAAAGGTCCCACCAGCAGAGAGCTGTGAATGTGGACGCTGCTTTGTTCTCTCCTGCAGTTTTTTAGTTTAGTCCAGCCGGAATCACACACATGCATGCACATAACCCACACATGCGTATATCTTACAGGCACAGGCACAAACACGCACCCTCCCACTACATTCTTTTTCTCTTCTCTAATCCAGTCGTAGCACCAGTTGCTTCAACCTTTTGAGTTTTTGAATAGGGTTGACCTCCATGACCCCGGTCTGATGCCTCATCCCAGTTGATTTGTCACATCTTTTGTTTTTCAGTCTTAACTGGAAGGGACAAAGACCAAACAGCACCAAATTCACATGCTGAACATGAATCACAAATGTTTAAAGACCACTCCACCACAGATGAGAAGATTGGTACCGCTCATGTCTTCAAGCTGAATATGTTGAATCCGTTCCAACTCTAACAACATTCACAAATTAACACTTTATCTCTCATGTGTTTAATTTGTACACATGTTTCAGTGTAAAAAGTATAAAAAGCAATGCCCAGTTATTTGACAGTGGAACGTATGTATTGAAAATGGTTTGGCACGTCAGAGAGAGTTGGCGTTGGTCGCAGTAGAGGTGAAGCTTTGATCCATTAGGCCGCTCCTCTTGCTAAGTGCCGTGAAAGTGGTGGTGAAGGCGTCGCTGGTGGTGCTGCACTGAAGCTCTTTGGCCTAGTTTAGCCCGAAATGTCTCTCCGTCCCTTCCTTCTTTCCTCATTCCCTTTTTTCCATTAAGTTTTCTCCTTCTTCCATCTATCCATCTCTCTCTCTCTCTCTCTCTCTCTCTCTCTCTCTCTCTCTCTCTTTTCTCTGGCCTCCTCTCTCGCCCCCTTCAGTCTCCCTCAGTGACCAGAAGAAAAGGGGTGGTGCATTCCAAAAGCCTGGAGACCGTTCCCCTCTTTCAGCCAGTGGCCCGCAGAGTGACAGAGGCATTAGAATAAGAATAGCCGTCCATTCACCCCGCTGCCCCAGTGACGAGCTGGAGGGAGCGAGGGAGGGCCAAACGGAGGGAGGAGAGCAGTGAAGGAGGGGGGCCCCCGCACACTGCATTCCCATTGGCCGGCGGTGTTCCCTCTGTTTTTACATCTCTGCCGTCAGTTGCGCTTTCAAGTTTGTTTTACACATTCTGGCGCACATACACGCCACACATGTGCATGCACGCGTAAATATACACATTCGGGGGTTCAGCGCCTGCACACATGCACGCTCGGATACGGGAATCTACAAACACACACACGCACACACACACACACACACACACACACACACACACCTGTCAGACGAAATTGGCCTACGGAGACAGAGTGAGCGATTCTGACCACGCAGTGCAGAGGAGAGTGAGGTGAGCGGGGTCTGTGTGAGTATGGTTATTGCTGCTCATGAATATTACACTTTTACTGCATGGGTTTCTTACTGTTTCACTAGTTTCTCTGACCTCAGATGAAACTCTCTCTATTTTCTTGTGTTTTTAATGGATCAGTCCTTTGTGGAAGATGTTTGATTAAAAAGTGGCCTTGTGCTGTCACCGCCTCTGTAGGTCGGCGTTGGCTAAACGTTAAGCGTTTGTAACAATGTTGCAGTTAAAATGTAACAATGCTGTTGACAAAAGAGGTTGCTCCATTCCTTGGGAAAGTAAATGGCTTGTGGCATATGCTTTTATTGGAGAAAAAAAAAACAAGTCAGTTTTTTTTTAAGCTGTTGTTTAAGCTTTTGATTATAACAAATGTAGATATTTATGTCTCTGAGTGGCTTTTAGATCTCATTAAGTGTAACATAGGATTGTAATATTCTTGTTTCAAGTCTCTTTACTGGCAAAGCTGCTTCACTATTCTCAGCAGATCTCTCCACCCTGCACAGCAGGGCTGGATAAGTAAAAGAGGGTGGGTTTACCGCCCTACCTTATCTCAACCACTCTATTACGAGCTCCACGAGGGCCGAGGTGGATGGAGAGATGGACCCATTACCCTCTACCTCAAAAGCCAAACTCCATACACAACACGATAAGCAGAACAAGCACACACAAGCATAATCAAGTATGGTTGTCGGTTAGTGTTAGTTCTTTTATTAAAAGATCTATCAATCATTTTATAGCTGGCTCCAATTATGTGTTTTGAATCGGATTAAGACTATTCCTTCACAATACGTTTGACCTGAACAGCTTCTGGGTCAGTTCACTTCCTTTATCTTTTTCTGTTTATTCTTGAATCAGCACCTTCTTTTCTTTGCTCCACGTTTCCATTTTCTTCCTTTACTCTTGCATCCTCTCGCCTTCGCTCTGTTTAGACAATCTGAATGGCATTGTGTTATTCACAGCAGTTGTAGATTAACAACTTAATCTAATGTATTGGGAATGTAAGCAATGGATTTTACATTCACCGAGCTACAATTAACAAGCAAGCAAGATAAACAAGCCGGACCTCTAGACAATGGGAATGTAATAGTAGTAAAGCATGAACAATTACATCACAGAAGGGAAGTGTTTTGGAGTATTCTCATAATGAGTTCATGTCTCAGGGAAGATTGTGTTTTGCATAATTGTGTATGCACCGATCTGATAGCTAATTAACGCTACGCAGGAACAACAACAACAACAACAACAACAACAACACTTGTTAAGAAATCCGTACATCCTGCCCATGCGCAAGCTAGTGCTCCACACCTGCGGCTTAACACTCTTGTGCACCCTGTTACATTCTGGACAACCGATCGGTGTTGAAATCAGCAGCAGGAGAGCTAGTTAATGTTAGCATTTAGCTGTTAGCAGTCGGTGGGCGGCACAGTCCTGCTTGGCTTAGAAGCTGACAGCTAACGTTACCTGAGGCTCCATTGAGTGACATCATGATGTGTTCAAGCTCCATTAAGTAGAAAATGGTAAATTATCATGTTATTATTAAATCTTAATTCTGTGGAAAAAAAATCGAGAAACTTGAATGACACATTTGTTAGATTTGTATTACAGAGGGAGACACCTGTTGAACTTTTAGTTTTTAATGCACATCAGATGAGTAATCGGTATCGGACAATACTTAAGTTCAGTTTCCCGAATCGGTATTTGGTAAGGAAAAAACGGGATCCGGACTTCTCCAGTTGGGACACAAGGCTGTTATATATATGAAGAAAACAAATGCTTTATTGTTATGGATGCAGTCAACGACCTAATGCGCATGTTAATCCGTTGAACTGAGTGCTGAGGCGCTGTGGGGTCCCTCCCCGGTGCCTTTGACAGTGTGAGCGCGGGGCCACATCGACCTCTTGGTGTGAACACTGCTTTCCAACAGAGACCTGCTTTCTGGCCCAAACCTGGATTAGTGAGTCAGGTCAAGGTATTCCAGAAAATTCTTTTAAGATTGAAGACATTTGTTCTGTCGCACAACAAAGCACTTAAACGACAGTCAGTCAGTCCTTTCATTTGGCCCGTCGTCTTGCCTTCCTGTAACCACTCGTGTTCGTCTCAGAGGTCAGATTGGTTTAGTGCGTGGCGTGGCGTGAACAATGTGTGTCCTCACCTGTCATCGTGTGCGCCCACACACACATATACATAGTGGCCCGTCCTATTCATTGAGCAGATGTCTATGTTTGCGAAGCCTAAGCACACAATATATTTTTTTCCTTCTCTTTATTGTCGAAACATAATCAAGGTCCCTTCTACCTCAGAGAAAACCCTTGAACTGAGTACACTACAGCAGCGTTTTTGTAGCTGTTATCCTAAAAGCTTCTTTGTGTGGCGCTCTAGCACCAGCCATTACCACATTACCAATACTACTAATACTATTTACTGTAGACAAACAAGACCATTGTTAAGGCTTGTATCAAATCTGACTTGGGCAGATAGTGAATAGCACTTAAAGTCAATGAAAAACTTCCAGTTTCTGACCATTTTGCGGTCAGAAAAGAATGCACAAACAATACCTCTGCTGTGAGACCTGAGGTGTAAACGAGGGGGTTTTACTGAATGAAGCTTCTTGAGATGTTTTAATTCATTTCCACGTCACACTCTCAATAATCTGTGTCTGATTGTTTCAGCCAGAGAGACATCCGGGTGTCCATGCGTCCAGCAATCATGATGCCCTTCATCGCCGTGCATCTGGGCCTCCTCATGCTGGGTGAGTAGAAGATCAGATTTTTTTTTCTTCTTCATAAAAGCAAGTGAAACATAGTGAAACCACAGTAATTATACGGCACAAGACGCTTCTTTTTCATGCTGCGTCTACCTGGTATTTATTACTTTACTTTATTATGTAAGAGGCCCAGTTATGGTCTGGGCTAATAATGCTCCTAACTAATGCCCTGTTGTTTATTCATGAGCTCATAAATAAACACACATGGTTCAGTTAAGTATGACCTGTTGTCAAGTTACTATGTCAGCTGCTATTGGCTCATTGAGGATATATTGGTATTGGTGTTTGATACAATGGCAGCACAGAAATGCCAAACTAGGTTTTAGGTAGTGTGGAGACAGTCTGGTGGACAAACTATGGGAAAGTAGGGCTGGGTAATGAAACGATTTTAAAAAATTTCACAATAAAACCTTCCTCCGATAACAGTGTTACATTTAGGAGCTTTATTTTTGATAGTTATTTTTGAATCCATCTTCTCAACCTACTAACACAATGGTCAAATAGCCAATACGTTGGAGCCTACTCCGTCTACTGTTGTAACAGTATATATATATATATATATATATATATATATATATATATATATATATATATACATATATATACTGTCATGCAATCCTCTGGTTAGTCCACACAAACAAACCACATTAGAGTCCACTTGGAGGAGACCAAGTGGGTCTCGGTTGGGTTGTTGAGTCCTCACCTGAGTGTGATAGAAAGACACTCAGAGCCACACAGTTCTCTCAGAGCAATCTGAGAAACCGAGTGGACAAGTGATGACACGTGTTTATATTGCACAGTTGTTATATGAGGACCAAATTTAAGATCAAAAAGTATACGTGTTTTCTGTTTTGCCATATCCGCAGCTGCTTTGTCCTTTGATGTGAAATATTACACACACACACTATAAATAATAAAAAGAGAGACAAGCCTCAGCTTGTATGACATTTGTCAACTGTACTGTAAAATCGTGTGAAAAGACTTGTCTTGTTATTCAAAGCCCATTTCGCCTGTCATGTCACATGCCAGCAATCCCTCAGCAGAGCAGCAGCAGGGAAATGTGTAAAATGTGCTAATTATTACTGAAGGTGTTTATGATCATACAGTACATGTTTTTTTTTTGCTTTAGGACCCTCCAAACAGCCAAGAGGAAATCCTCACAGACTCGTACTCTCCCTGCACATTGTTATTAGGTCTAATCCATCATTATTTAATTCACGGCAATCACAGGATTGAGCTGAGACACGCATATGTTTGTACCGGCTTGTGTTTAGGTTTTTATGTGAGAGTTAAACTCTCCTTCGCTGAGTTGATGTCGCCATGTGGCAGAACCCTGTATGATGATGATCATCATGTTGTCATACTTGATTCGCCATCACATAGAGAAGAACACCAGTGCGTCGCTTGTTTGATGACATTTCAGCTTTAATGCAGGACCTTAAGGATGCTCTCTGTAAACACGCCTCCTGTGAGCTTTTGTATTTGTTGTACAAACATAATAAGCAAAGCAACCGGCCTGTAATGGTTTGACCGCTGCAGTGGCTCTGTAGTCTCTGTCTTTCGGCCACAGAAGCCAAAGGACGAGTCTCAGACCGACCTTCTCCCGTCTGCTCCTGTCTCTGTGCGAGACGTACAACATGTTCCATTCAAGTGGACGTGTCTTCGCCTCAGTTCATAAATTCAAATCCGTTAGTCCCGGGTCTTCCCATTGCTTCACTCCCTCATGGGATTTGTCTGTGTTTCCTCTTACAACTCTTTCACAGTGTTTTTGAGTTTATGACGGTTAATTGCAACATTTGTGTGGCCTAAAAATGTCTAATTCAGTTGTACTTAACTTCACCACCTCGTGTCACTTAAAACCTAAATGTCGAACTCGTGGCATCAAAATGGTAGACCACAGACCAACGGTCGACGTTACTGTAACCACTTCTTACCGTCTGTGACTGTTAATCCAAATACATTTGGACACGCATTCTTTATGCCTTTATCTTTGGGAAAAGGCTTGCGATATAATTAGATATATAGATATTTTTGCAGCGTGGGTCACCTTAACCACGATAGGTCCTTGAACATAACTGGGCACCAAAAATATAATGCAGTTTGCTGCAGCAGAATGCGTGATGAGCCGTGGACAGTCACACGCAAACATGCGACCGATGGCGTAAAGTAATAAGAGATTATGAGATTTGTACTTTGGGACTGTCTCACTATCGTCAGTGAAGCATCACCTCCACGCCTACTTCACAGTGTGGGCAGCGGCAGCCCCGTAGGTCATGCAAACCCAGGTTTATTGGGTCAGCTTGTAGGATTTGGAAACTGTTAGAATCTGGGGTATTTGTGGAATGTGTAGTAAATGATGGGCTACTGACAGCAGCGCTGGATTTAAGGCCGAATGGGCCCCCACAGGGCTAATTTGTGACTCTGGGGGCCACACACACAGCACATTGTTAAATGTGCTTTAACTTGTCCCCGAATCACCTATGGTTCTGTGTTTGGGTTTCTCAGAAGGCTTAACAGTGATTCTATCAAAGTCAAAGACAAATTCTTCAATCTGACTTCAGCCGCCCGCACACTTTGAAAATGCTGTCATGGTATTGCACTCGCCTCCTCGCAGGTATCTGGGTCAGCCTGTGTTACTTATTAACCGGAAGAAGACAGTACTGAGCTTGAGGTTGGGCCCTTCTACATACATGTTAATGAATGAATGAAAGAGTGAATGGATAACTGAAAGAATGAATGAACGACGTTAAACTACCGGAAATGAAATACCGTACTTTTCGGGTTACAAGCCGCTACTGCCTTCGGTCAGTGTCCCCGACAGCTCCCCGCTGTAGCCAGCTGGGGCTCCTGCTAGCGCTCCGTCACTTCCCCGCTAACTTCCGCTAGCTCCCTGAAAACCACCGAAGGTAGCGGGACCAGGCTCGACACCCGACTTGGGCAGAGGGGACGCGGGCAGTAGCAGCAGCAGCGGGCGGTAGCAGCAGAAGCGCTAGCTAGCAGCGCTAACTAGCAGCGCTAGCTAGCAGCGCTACTAGCTTGCTACAGCGGGGACACTGATCAGCCGTAGGAGCGGCTTGTAACCCGAAAAGTACGGTACAACACATAAAAAGTCTCGCAGACTTCCCTTAACATGTCGGCATGTAACGTGAAAAACACACATCAGGTCGTGTTTGGTTTTGCTGATGGCTCCAGAGGACAGCAAAGAGGAAACCATGAGGGCCGAGTACTTCTGTATTTGTGGTTTTGATGAAATGAGTGCTGTGGACATGTATGTGTACCATGTGAGCTACAGGTAATTCCACCCCATCAATCCTTTTTACCCGCCGTTTATTTGCAACCAGCCTTTATTTGTTGCCTTTATTCACGTTGGCCACAACCCCCCAGCTATTACTTTAGACTCCCGTCATTATTTGACAAGCAATTTATTTGGACAATGTTCACTTAAAATCGGACCTGCTCTGATCAATTTAAAGGGCAAATTGGCAAAAGGATTGAGCGGCTTCTGCAGCCGCTGAACATTGAAATGAACGAGTCGAAAGTATTAACTACTCACACTTGTATCTGCCCCTCTTAATTAATTATTGATGAAGGATAATGGTCGGCTAGATACTGCGGTGAACAATTGGAAGCGAAATATCATCTGCGAAACATTGAATTTCATCTCAATGACATTCAGACATTTGAAGAAGTGCAGAGCCCGAGACACCACTTGTCAACAAAGATGGAGACGAAAGAAAACACAGCCTATACATATTCTTTGCGTGTACACGCGCAGAACCTGAGACAACGCTGACACCTGGAATGTTTTCTCTAATGAATAACAATTTCCTCTCCGTCCCCTGCATTCCTTCCATAGTGCTGTATACAGAAGGGAGACGCCCCCAGGGTGTATCTACCTCTTCCACTTTGTGTATCTGCTTCGTGCGCGTGTGTGTGTGTGTGTGTGTGTGTGTGTGTGTGTGTGTGTGTGTGTGTGTGTGTGTGTGTGTGTGTGTGTGTGTGTGTGTGTGTGTGTGTGTGTGTGTGTGTGTGTGTGTGTGTGTGTACAGCACATTGCCACGCGCTACGCTCTAATCACACAGTGGTAAACCAGCTGGTGTCAAACAACATCTGCTCAACTGGCTTTACGTTAAGTCACACTCGTATCTCAGCCTTGCTTTCCTTTTTGAACACACCTCTTTTACCAGACAGCTACATTCTCTGTGTAGAAGAGCGCCGACTGGTAACTTACCAATACTTAACTGGTGGCTACTAGAGATGCACCCATTGATCTGCGGCCAATCAAAACTGGAAATTTTTTCTCCCAGCTGATCGGATGACCGGTTTCCGCCCCCGATCACAAGTCCACATTAAACCGTGGAGGAACAGCCTCAAAACATTTGGAATAATTCACTTAATCAGACACTCACCATGTTCATTCCCATCAGTGGTCACAGTCACAGCAGGTCAAACTCTGCTCAGTTAAAATGAGTGTTGGGTAAAGAATAATTATGACGCCATAATGATGTGTTCAGATGTAATCTTATGAAATGCAGTTTTGGGCCAGACAGCTGAATGAATACAGTGGTTTGAAGGAGATGTTTTCACAGCAACATGAATAGATATTGGAGAGGGAATTAAATCAAATATCCATCCATCCATTATCAGCCGCTTATCCGGGGTCGGGTCGCGGTGGCAGCAGGTTCAGCAGGCCGACCCAGGCTTCCCTCTCACCCGCAACACTTTCCAGCTCATCCTGGGGGATCCCGAGGCGTTCCAAGGCCAGCCGGGAGATATAATCCCTCCAGCGTGTCCTCGGTCTTCCCCGGGGTCTCCTACCAGTTGGACGTGCCTGGAAAACCTCTAATGGGAGGCGTCCAGGAGGCATCCTGACTAGATGCTGAACCACCTCAGCTGACTCCTTTCGACACGAAGGAGCAGCGACTCGACTCCAAGCTCCCCCCTGATGTCCGAGCTCCTTACCCTATCTCTAAGGCTGAGCCCGGCCACCCTACGGAGGAAGCTCATTTCGGCCGCTTGTATCCGAGACCTCGTTCTTAAATCACATATGAAAATAAAAATACAATCATGTGTTTCCTAAGCATGTGATTTATGCGATGCCCACTATATTTGACAGCGACAACGTGAACGGATAACATTTAGGGTCGTTGATGGTTTACACTGACTGTGGGTTTGGTTGAAATTATATTTTGCGCACGGTGGCGAAAAAAGTTCGTCTGAGAAAATTGGAATCGGCAGGACTGTTACAATGTGCTCCCACACCCGGAAGAAAACAGTTTGTGCCGCTAGCCGTTGGTTGTGACTAGGAATGTACGATATGGCTGATGAAATAACCGATACTTACCTGCAGTGTAGCCTCTCAGTTAGTAGGCGTCCAGGACTCGTGTCTCAAAAGCAGCACTATTCCTCTCTCACACACACCCCGAGGCCTCCCCCACACACCTGTTTTTGAAGGACATTGAGTCACGATAAGTCCACTGCTGCTGTTCTTGCACCTCCGTCCCTGCTCAGTGTCTCCTTTCCTTCTGATGTGCGAGTGTTGACCAGACCCCGGTAGCTCAGCCATTTTAGCTGGAACCAGAGTTCCCGTTCAACGTGTCTTTTTCTTACATCCAGTTGTCTTGAAGGGTCTTTTGTCCTCTTATCTGGCTTTTCTTATCCTGAAAAGTGCAAGGAATCAATCAAAGCACCTATAATCCCAGTGTGCACTTAATCTAATAGATTATTATTTTGAACATGTAACATGTAATAGGAAAACAAGAATGATCAAATAAACTGAAAATGAACTAAATAAATACATTTGTATTATTATGTTTGCTACATGCGCCTTATTGTTGTGCTGTTTTGTCATTTCTGAACTACAATCTGTTGGTTTTCAAGTTTGGAAACACCCCACAAGCACGCTATATCACATCTATACATTACATGGATAGACTTACAGCCACAAACAAAATGCTGAAAAGCAATGACATCAGCCTGTGACCTGTTACTGCACGCTCCACTAAAGTAGAACAGTGCACACACATGCTAATACACATTCTGTCGTTCCCCATGCTAGTCGGGGCAGGTGGAAACCAAGTAACAGAGAGGGGGGGGGGGGGGGGGGGGGGGGGGGGGGGGGGCACTGCTGTCACGCCTCAGATGTCAGAAGCATCTTTTGAACATGAAGGCCCTTTCACATGCAGGAGTGTGCCTAGACGGAGGCTGCTGCCGTGTAATTACCAGCTCCAACACCATCCTTTTCTGTTTCAGCACAGGCCGACAGATCGGAGAGAAAGCCATGAGTTGGGGAGCTTTTTGTGAATGGCGTTTCTTCTAATAGCAACATTCCACGCGAGTGTGGTCTATTTCAAAACACGAGTCACAGTCATTAATTAAAACTGAGGGTGAATTATGACTCCTGAGGGGTGCGTGCCCAGACAGAGTGTCGGGAGAGGATGTCATAACACACCTGGATGCTGCCGCCATCTCTCTGAAGCGGTAACTCCAGTGTGATGAACTGTGATGGGGCATAGCTCAACAAATTGAGATGAAGAGAAATGCAACAAGAAGGCTTCTTTTTTATGTCAATACATTTGGGGTTTCTTTAGTTTTGATGTCTTGAAGAAAATGCTGTTGTCAAAAATATCAATTGGTTCTGTTCGTGATTATTCTGTGTCAATATTTTCAGATAAAATAGAAAGAAAAGATAAAAGTGGCAGATAAGCAATGATACAAAACAATTCAAAAGTTGAAGAGCAAAGGAGCTACATAAAAACAATATAACAATATCAGATAATTAAAATAACCAATCAAATGAAAGTTCAGAGAGGGCCTTTGTATATAAGTGGGTTTTAAGAAGTGTCTTGACAGGTAAAAGTAAAAGATTCAGGCCACACTTACAGGATAAAGAGCTCGCCGGTCTAAACTCCTCAGCGAGGTTGTGGTCCGCTAATACTCCGTCATAACAAACAGTATATTGGAATGGAGACCCACAACGTTGCATGTATCCAGTAACTTGAAGTGCATATTTAATATTTTTACCAAGAAGATCAAATCAGCTGCTTCTCTAAGCCACAGAGTAAGGAACATTCAACCGCGGTGGTAACTCGTGCGACCACCCTAGCAACCGACTGGATTGGCTCCTGGTTTGGCCGGTCGTTAGAAGTCACCGACGCAAAATTGCAGTAACGGCTGTCTGAATGGTGACAAAGAAGCGTAATTATGGACTCAGTGACGAAGTTATAGCCTCCGCCGAATCCTCAGTAGTCTTCATTTGGTCCCTTTACCCGTCCCGCCACACCTTTTCACCCCCTCATGAGTGTTGGTGGTATGGTGGTGACCATAGCTGCCGTCCAAGCAGTTGACCTGGGTTCGATTCCAACACAGCCTTTTGGGCCGTCTGTAGCTCATGGGCAGAGCGGTCGTTCTGAAACCACAAGGTCGCTGGCTCGATCCCTGGTCTCCCCATAGTTTGCATGTCCAAGTGTCCTTGAGCAAGACACTGAACCCCCAGTAATATAAGGATCACACTGCTCCGTGATTAGGATGGGTTAAATGCAGAGACCAATTTCCCCAAGGGGAATAATACAGGATACTTCTTTCTTTCTTCCTGCCCTGCAAAGACAGAGCGGGAGTTACAATCCAAAGCCAGATGAAGCACAAACCCTGTTGTTTTCCATGTGTTGCCCCATCTCGGGGCAGGTTATCAGCCCAGTGAGTGAGGCCATTGTGTCACATCATACCTGTAAAGTGAGGTCAGGCGAAACCCAGTTACAGTTCCCAGTCAGTTTCTGTGTTCTTAAAGGGGTTGTTTGAGTGGAGGGGTGGGACTTTTTTCAGCTTTCAGGGACACAGTTTTTGTGCTCCTCCAGAAAATACAGATTCTCCAGGAAATGCATTCTTTAATTGACCTGAACATGCTTTTCTTGACTGCCATTCCCTTCCGCGCTCAGCCTCGCACCCTCGAGTTTCAGTATCGCTGCACCGCCTTGTGTCCTGTGTTTGGTTAGGGTGTGTTTGATCTTTATCTGCAGTCTGTTGCGTCGTCCTCTAACCCGTTCATGTGCAACGCCGCCGCACGCGCACACCTGCCTGTGCAGCGTGTGTGAGTAAGCTCTTTACTGTAATCTGTCTTCACATTGGCTGCATGGCGTCTCCACTCAGCGGAGTAACGTTACAGGCTGTGTTCTCTGCTCCGTCAGTAGTATTGCTCTCCTGTCAGCCAGGCGTTAATGCCTCGCAGGAATTCAGAAAATCTGCCTCGGTTAAATCTTTTACTTGAACTGGAGCCAAGACATTTATACACACATAGGCATTGTGTGAGTGTGTGTGTACAGAGGGACTGGAGGAACTTTTTTTAGCACTTGTTACAAAGACTTTTCATTTAATGATTTACAGCAGTTCATTGTAGTCGTGCAAAAAAAGCATGTTTACAGTACACGCAGACGTTTCGGGTTATACGCACAGTGTCATATATATATGTATAATCATGAAATAAATCATTTTTTATAAATAAATCATGAAATGGTACAGACAGTGAGGTTATGTTTAGTCTCTTTCAAGGGTGACTTTGACATTAGAACCTTTTACTTTCAACTTACTACAAGTTTTCGTTCTTGGAGATATGGAGAGCTGGGTTCCTCTGCTTTAAAATTTGGTTTGGCTTATTCTCAAAACTTTCTTTTCTTTTTTACTATAAGGATCTCATGGACAACATAGGACAGAGGACATTTCTTTGGCCCCTCTCTGTGTCGAGGAGGCCTATCAATTAGCTCTCTCCAAAACCAGTGTTTAAAAGGAAACCCATTTATTTGAACCATGACCTCCACTCCACAGGCTCATATCATCAGGAACAGCATTCTGAAACACTGACGGCTCTCAGTGGCTGGTCTTACCACTTCAAGGGGTCCACCTTTGTAGGTGGCCCACACGTTCTTTGGCACACCCCACAAGCAGCTGATGGAGTAATTGCTGGGAGAATTAGAGACTGAGATTATGAATGAACAGTGTGAAGAGTGTCTTCCTGACTGAACCTCTGCTTGAGCTTCATTTGATGTTGATTTTGTGAAATCATGAAAGGAATCGTCCACGCGCCCTTTTTTTTTTAGAAAGGCAGTTAGACGCTCATCAGTCCGGCGGGGCCGCACTGCGTGGGCATCACGCTGTGGGAACATCCGACTGAGCACCAGAGCAGGTGAACTTTCACTTGATGATCCAAAGATTTGATTTGAACGAGCTCCCACGCTCACTAGAGTTTCCACTTGGAAACAATTACAGCAGCCGTGTTTTTTCCCTCCCACTACAAATGCTACGATCACAGATTGGTACAGTGTTTAAGAGTTCTCCACCAGCAGAGAGTCTTTGGTCAAAAGCAGATACGCCACTTTCTTCTTTGAGCGGAGGGTGCTTATGATTCCATCTCGCAGCCTTTCCGATCATGCCTCAACTCGTTGCCGCTCTGTCGTTTTTCCGCAAAACCGGCAGGATGGAAGACTCTCGGATATCTCTCTTGTCATCTCTCACCCCCTATCGCTCCGTGTCACGCCGCCGACCGTGAAGCTTCAAGTTTTACTCGGGCGGGCACAGAAGTCCTATTGTCACATTGTTCTGTGAAGCTGTGGGACTTCCTTTTTCTTTCAGTATGGTTTCATGTTCATTCACCGAGCTCTGGTGGTTGGTCTGTAAGCTCAGGGACAGTGTGTGTGTGTGTGTGTGTGTGTGTGTGTGTGTGTGTGTGTGTGTGTGTGTGTGTGTGTGTGTGTGTGTGTGTGTGTGTGTGTGTGTGTGTGTGTGTGTGTGTGTGTGTGTGTGCGCGTCCATAAACAGTATCTTAGAGTAAATATCCTGACTGAACTGAACTGCCTGCCCCGTCTCTTAAAACCACTGCCCGACCTAGTTCTCAAATTGGTGCGTCCACAAAATATTTTAACATCATTTTATCTCTTGTCTCTCTGCCCAACATCCCCCCCTCACTCTTGTAGTCTCTGTCTCTCGCATATATCCCCGATGATGCCTGTTGTTCAGACCCAGTGATGCAGAGAGAGTGTTGACACGGGTGAGGGAGAGAGTTGGAGGGAACACGGCCAGAACATTTTTCAGAGCGCTACAGTTTACGTGCTTCTTCTTAGTCCATTAAGGCAATTACTTTCCGGGATGTCAGGCGGCGTCTGAAGAAGTGAAATCACAATAATCATCTTGCTATTTGTAATCCGCCGTGCTCCTGTGTAGCCTGACATGCTGCGGTGTTCATTGGAGTTTATGCTGCAGACGCTGAGGGGAACAGTTCTTAATACTTACTTTCTACTTCCTCTGGTTTCTGCTACGTTGTGTAAAATCAAGGGTTCACCACAAAGACCATACATTTATATTTCCTACATTAAAATGTGTTTTTTTAGAACATACAGATTATACACTGTATATTTTCTATAGATAAAAATATATTTTTATTTTTATCTCTCTCTTTTTCTATATATAGATATAGATTATTTTAAATATATATATATGTATGTATCATGTATCTATTTATGTATATATAAATAGATATATAGATAAATACATATAGATATATGTATATATATATATATGTCTATATATATATATATAGAGAGAGAGAGAGAGAGAGAGAGAGACACACAAAAGAAAGAGAGACTATTAAAGTACAGTTCTATACAGAATCGTGTATAATCCCGCCACCATGGAGGAGCCACACCAATGTTGTGCAACCTTCGGTCCAGACTGTTTACTGTTGCTGTTGGTAACATCTACAAGGTCTTCATCTTATCTTCATCTCCAGACGCCCGGAGCAATGCCTCCCAACTTAAAGCAGCCAAGGGTGAAGGTCGACAAAACATATGAATGAATGAATGAATGAATGAATATATACTTTATTAATCCCCGAGGGGAAATTTGGTGTCGGGGTAGCAGCAATTTACAACAAAATAAATAAAAACAGCAGGATGAAAGATAAAAGATATATACAATAATAATAAAAATAATAATAAAATAAAATAGAATAAAAAATAAAATAAAAAATAAAATAGAATAATAAATAGAATAATAAATAGAATAATAAATAAAATAAAAATAAAATAAAACCTCAAATATATCTTTGGCATTTCTCTGCTACATTTTCTCGTTTATGGTACGACTTGTTCTGTATCCGCAATAAACTACTGAATAAAGTACATGACTGGATGATTTATCATTCTAGGGAACGTTTCACATTTTCATCAGCTCTTGTTTCGTAGTGGCAAACACACTTAAATGAAGTGCAGGCGGCGTATGAGCGGCATGTAATGGCGATGCTGTGGTTACCTGTAGTTTACTGTCTTTCACAGCTTTTAGGTGTTGACAGTAACTTTCTATACAGAGCCCTTTGAAGAGAGTCCCGTCAGCGGAAGTTCAAAATGTTTGATCATCACGTGACTCGCGTAGACCGCAGATAGTTCCAGGAAGTACACGGCGGGCAATTTCAATGCATAGAAATCGGTAAAACAGAAATAATAAATGAATAAATAAATGTATTTACAACATTCATATAGAACACCAACATATGTATGTAGTGACATCAATGTTTTGTTTTAAGTCAAATGAAGTACACTTAGTAAAACTGAACAGCTGGAGTTACCTGCCTTGTGGACATATTTTAGGCTATGGTTGCCTTGTTTAAAGAGCTGTTGCTTATTGATTTGAACTATTTTAATGTTCTTCAACTTGTGTGATATTCAAGAGCGATCACATCCTAAGTAATATATTTAGAGGGAGAGGAAGGTCTTTCAATATTCAGCTTAAATACATTTTCTACCATTTTTGACATTTGTATTTGGTTTATCCCTATGGTGTGTGTGTGTGTGTGTGTGTGTGTGTGTGTGTGTGTGTGTGTGTGTGTGTGTGTGTGTGTGTGTGTGTGTGTGTGTGTACGTCATACGCCTGCATGGGCATCACTAGTTGCTGGTCCAACTGTAGTGGACATACAAAACATCTCTTCTCTTTATTGACATTATTTTATATTTTTCTACATGGTCTCTGATGTGAATAAACGAATAACCTAAATAAAAAAATAAAAAGACAAATATGAATCGTCCCGATGGTTTGTTGTTTGTGAAAAAACGCAGTGTTAGAATATGATTATCTCGTAAATTTTTTAATAGCAGATTAGCAGAATAGTAGTCACCATTTTAATAGCAGATTATTGCACAAGCAAGTCAAATACAGAATACAGATATGAACGCATTATATACACAAGTCATACAAAGGCAAATGTCAGAAGTCAAATATGACGTATTGGTTATAGCCGTGTTAAAGTCAATTCAATGCTTCAAATCATTTTTTTTTAACCTCATGGGGAAAAACTGAAACCCGGGCAGGTTTTCAGATTGATGATTGATTGGGTTCACATGTAAAAGGGAAGTCAAAGGGAAAGGCTTCCAAAACCCAGCGAGTTGAGACTCATGGTTCAGGTTGACTTGGTTGTTGTCTCCATTGAATCCTGTTGTTGATGTGTTGAAAGAGAGAGACACATCTTTATAGGCTTAGACAGGAAAGGGAGGTGTGGTCTTTATCCCCAACTTAACTCAAGGAACAGGACTAGTTGTGATCATCAGTAGTTTAACTTCACTTGTTTAGTGTTTTACTGCAGAACTCCTGGCATCACTGCAGTATGGTTCCTTATGATGATACACAGTACATGTTCAGTATGATAACTTATATAATTGATAAACATATTTAGGATGATTCCTTATATCATATGGCAGTATAATACACAATATCTTTATTGATGTCATATTTGAAACATACCTTTTCAATCTAACCAAAGTTAACTCAGCACTCCTGACCTGCAGCATCACTGATGCTCCATCCCTAAAGTAGTTTACTAGTATACACCAATACGATTCCCTACATAATACAGTAATAGAAGATGTCTCCAATACGCACTCTAAATCCATAACAGTCGCAATGTATCACAAAGATATCTCTCTTTCCTTATTATTTATTTATATTATACTTTATTCTAATGGCTCATGCTCCAAAGCTTATGTGCTGATTCCATCACCTTACATACACAACTCTACAACTGCGCCCCCAAATGTTATATTTATGTGTATATTTAAAATAGTATTTAAATTAATATTTAAAGCCCCCTATCCTGGAAAAAAAATCCTGTTAATAAACCTTTATCCCTTTAATTACACAACGTTTACAATAAATTCTCTAAATGTATTAATTTTGTGGTGGAAAATCCACTACCATGCTTTAATGCACATGCTCATTTTATTCAGGGGTGGTGCTGATGTAAAATGTCTTTCTTTAAACACCGTACCTGTTCAAAGTGCAACGGAGATGATAGGACTCTCTCTTTAAAGACATGGGGACTAGAAAGGCATGATACAAAGTAGTCTTTTTTTTTTTATAATGGTTTATTTAATAAGGGGACAATGCACATTAATAAAACATTTCGCTTAAAAGTGTCAGTTAGCAAAGAGGCTATTTTCCATCCGTAGTCCCGAGAGGCAGATGTTAAAAAAACTGATGCTAAAACAAACCTAAAATTATGAAATGTTGACGCTTTTACAATACATGCACAACAGTCAAACACAGCTAAAAAACAATAAAAGACATGCAGGTAGATGACGGTTTACCATTTTACCATTTCCCTTCCAGCTCTCGGGGCGGCGTTGGGGCAGGAGCTCCCGTCAGGCCCCCACGGCTGCACGGAGGGGAGTTGTTACCCCGCGACGGGGAACCTCCTGATTGGACGAGCCGTCAACCTGACCGCCACCTCTACGTGCGGCCTGAACGGGCCGGAGCAATACTGCATCGTCAGCCACCTGCAGGTCAGGACACACATGAACACTCAGTCGAGGTGGAACGCAAATGATTGTGATTTTTCTTTTCCATGAGCACCCTCCTGCTAATGACAGGTTAATCATACACATTCCTTTGTTCCCTCATGTGCAACCATCACGGTGTGTGCTGGGAATTACTTATAGTTTTTTCCACAGTCTTTACGACACATCACACCCTGTAGTTGATGCAAGGGATGGTGTGTTTGTTCTCTCTCTCATGCACTCATCCATCCTCAGCCTTCAGTCTCCACTCTTCCATCTTCATTTGTTCACCTGTCTGTTTGTTTGGAGCACGGTTTCCATGAGGAAGGGGGGGCTTTCAATATCAGGCCCAGGTGTAGACACATGTTAGACACACCTTAGTCACACACACACACACACACACACACACACACACACACACACACACACACACACACACACACACACTCCCGCTTTCTCACTTCCTCTTTTTCTCTGTCACTGTCTTGACCTTGAATGGAAGGCGCGTTTAAAGTTTGATATTCAGAAGTGTTGTGAGCTTCATCACCAATAACTTTTCATTAGATTTGCAGGACGAAACTGGCCGATGTTCCACAGGTGTTACTTTTACCTATTCAATGGGAAAATGACCATCTGGAGTTAGGGACTGTGTTAAAAGTGTATACAAGATGGCCACGAGAGTTCTTCAGATCTTTATTAGCCTTCTTTAGTTTTTTTTCATTGACACTTGAAATTAGTTTTTTATGTTTCGGCTTTATTTAGGCTTCCTCCCATAATAGACAAAAGCTTCAATTTTGCAGTATAATTCATGCTATGAAAGTCCGACTTTTTCTTTTCCAGTTTCACAATATATTTTTCACCTGAACCATTAACAGTTACACAGCTCTGTCACCCGGGCTTCGCTTCATTTCCACTGCGTGGTTTGGCTCAACTCATTTTTTGTGAATCAGATACAGCTATGTATACTGCATCACACCCCTAGTATACATGCGTGATGCAAGACAAAACGCTGTTACATTCTCTCCTTCACCTCACCAGTATTTGTTCCTGCCCCTATGTGACACAACTCCTGACATGTTCAACCATTACGTTGACGCTCACCTTCCTCTCTCCGTGCATTTCTGTGCATCTGCGTGTTTGTGCCTGCACCTCCATCGCCTCAGGGCAGGGACATCCAACAGTGTCAACTTCCAGGTGAAGATGATTGACACTGTCTGATTGGTGAGGGGCCCTCGCCTATATGGATATGGTGACAAGCTGTCGTTACATAAATCCAGGTGAAGACCACTGCAGGTCTGTCAGGAGCAACTTTAGAGACACACATCAAACATTTATGTCCAGAAGTCATCAATCATTTGTGTGATGTTCCAGAGGCTGTTTTTCAGACTGCATAGTTTTCATGCCCATTTGTTTAGGGAGCTGCTGCTAAACCAACTGTGTTGAAGACTTTTAAAGGGTTCCCGGTGTGTCTCTTATGCCGCGTTCACACCAAACGCGGCGCGAATTTGACGCGCGAGTAGATTACATGCAAAGTCAATGCACAGACGGATAATATTATGAACCCAGACACCATGGAGTTTGATGTTCCGACGTATGTGGAGTTTACACAACAAGTATAAAGCAGAACTAGTGGTTATTTATTCCATGGTCAATAGCGGAAATGATAGCTCTTTTCACGGAGATAAGCCACGCCCCCTTTGATGTGTGAACACCCTTTTATTGTTGAGCGATAAACTGACGCGGTAAACGACCAGCTGGTCGAGTGGAACTAAAACTGGCAAAGGGAAGACAAGTGAAGAAGGAGATGGGAAATAAAATGGGAAATAAAAACAGGAGGATTCCAGGGATGTCAGAGACATGGCGGTTGAGAAAAGAGCGAAAAAGAATGGCAGGCAAATGGGAAGTGAGATAATTTATCGGGGCCCTTTCAGAGCCGTGACTGAGGTGAAAAGCAAACGATCGAGGGAGGTGGGGTCGTAGTGCGACAAAGAAGTGTTTTAAAATCAACATCAGACTTACATCAGTGCATTGTTGCAGCAGAAAGCCGTATAGCTGAGCTGACCAGGCTTGACTAATGCGAGATAAATAAGAGCTCAGAGGAGGGCGGGAGGGTCTCAAAGCCACCCAAGCTTATACCAAACACCAACTGAAACTGAAACTACGGTTTCCTTGAGAGAGAAGAATCTATCTTATTTTACTGGTGTGTAGTGTAGAGCCAACCTTAAGCCTTAACCTTAAGCTTTCTTAACAAAGGTTGTTCAGCCGAGCCCTAAAGCAATAAAGGAAGAAAAAAAAAAGGTTTTATCCTCATCATATAAGACAATATCATCATTAATACCATAATCCAACACATAACGATGCAACTGAATGTCTTCTACTACAACTGGGACTGTAAATATGATGAGAATACATGAAAATACAGAAAGTGATGATGCAATTTATGAAGATATATTTGCTGCCTCCATGTTTTGGTCACGTTTACATGTTGACTGTACATGAATGTTGATCAATGAACATTGATCAACATTCATGTCGGAAGAGCTCCATGATATACAGGTGGAGAAAATAGAGGACGCCAGAAATGGAAATCTCTTGGGTCTTAACTCCTGTAAACTCGACAAAGCTGCAGCGAGTTCTGTCACACTGCTGTTACGCAAAGGCTCTCCAGTGATGGCACACTGCGTTGGGGCGGATGTGCCACTGTGGGGAGAGGAATGTCCTCTCAGCAGCCGGGCTCTGGGATGAGGGTCTCGGGCAGATTCATGCCGGGATTAGGGAGGGTAGGTGAAGAAGGCAAACATGCATGAAAAAAAACACACACATTCACATACTCATGTACAAGTGGGCGTATGTGCACTCACATCTACACATACGCGCGCACACACACACACACACACACACACACACACACACACACACACACACACACACACACACACACACACACACACACACACACACACTAGCACACTTTAGGCATTTCTTTTCAGTCTCTTTAACAGCCGTGTTGTTGTTAGCAGCTTAATCACCCTTGACAACAACCTAATTAAGAACTGCGGCCCTGGAATCCACTGTTCCTCTGTGCCAACTTCCCCTCCTCTGCCTGTTGAGCCCTCTTTCCCCCTCCCCTCTTCATGGCGTCCTCTCCAATGCACCTCGCCCTCTGCCGGCCCCCTTCTTTGTCCTCCGTGCCGTTTGGGACCCCTCTCCGCTGCATACCCACTTCTCTCACCTGCCCCATTCCTTTCCAACTGTTTCTAGTTTACCCCTCACGATTCAAGCTCTTGCTCCTGGCCTCGCTCCCCCGGATGCTTGTATCTTTCCCAGGCCCTCTGCCTTTCCAGCTCTTCCTCCCTTTCCTCTGCCTTTTTCAATGTCAATTCAGTTTATTTTGTACAGCCCAAAATCACAAATTACAAATGATCCTCAGAGGGCTTTACAATCTGTACACATACGACGTCTTCTGTCGGTGTAACAGGCCATAGTATACCCCCAGTCCGGACTATCCCTGGGGTTAAAGGGGCCTAGGCAGGATTATACCCCTCAAGCCAGAATAAACCCCCATGATATCAGTAGTCTTGAGTGATATACACAAGACTTACTTAATTTTTCAACATTTTATTGGGGGTTCAGCTTTGTCAGGTCAGTTAAATGAGAAAGCTAACTGACGTCAATCTTCTCTAAAACATAGACTTTTATAACTTCAACCAGAAAAACAGAACAGATATTAAACTTCCACAAAGATCAAAGATTACTACGTCCTGAAACTTCAACTTCTAAGAGTAGTCCTTGCTACAATATAAATGTTCAAAGTGAAACACTGATAACAACATCAAAACATCCACAAAGACCAAAGATTACTACCACACTTCTCAGTAGTGTTACACATTAAAATAAAAGCACATACCCAAAACATAATGCAATTGTAACATAATGTAATAAAGGTCATAACGTCCTGAAACTTCAACTTCTAAGACTAGCAATTCCTCGCTACAATATAAATGTTCAAAGTTAAACACTGATAACAACATCAAAATGATCAAGCTTGTTTTCCAGATAAAGTGCATGTTCTGTTGATGACTGCAGATTGAAGCTTGCGGGATGGTCAACCAATCCATGGAGAATTGAAATGAAAAACTGAAATGAAAAAACTGAAATGAAAAACTCCCTAAAAAAAACCTTTAACGGGGAGAAAAACAAGAAACCTCAGGGAGAGCAACAGAGGAGAATCCCTCTATCAGGATGGACAGAAGTACAATAGATGTCGTGTGTACAGAATGAACAACATGACAGAGTTACAACAATGTAACTCTGTCATCAGCTCTCTGCGTATTCCCTCCATTCGTCCTTCCATCTTCTCCATCCATTCATGTCTGGGCCTTCTTACGAGGCCCTTTTTGCATCCCTCTCATATTTATGGAGGTATTTGCACACAGACCAAAACACAAAACGCCACAAAACAAAATTCTAAGCGCTGCTCAGTCTGCAAGCACAGACTTGTAAGAGCAGAATCAGATTCAGCGTTCTAATTTGTTCTGAGCTTTAACATAATTTTTCTTTGTCCTCTGTATACTTTCAGAAAGGATCCTGAGTCGTATTTGTGTTTGTCTGTAGACGCTCTGGTTACCCACGAGCATGCACAGAGGTTTTGATGTTTGTGTATATCTGCTGTTTTAACTTGCATAATTTATTTAACTTAATGTCATCGACTGAGATCCCGGTCAAGATTAAAGATTGTTAGCCATGCTAGCAGCATAGCACTTGGTCCACCACTCAGGCCTGGACATCTCAGCAAAGATCAGCTTGATTGGCATGAAAGTGTGTGCAGACAGTCGTGGTCCCCAGAGGATGCATCCTACTGAAGTTTGATCTCCTGGCTTTTTCTGTAGTGCGACCATGGCGTTAACATTATCTCATGAAATATCTCAACAACTGGAAAATGAATGGCCTTGACATTTGGTATTCAAAGTCCCTCAGGATGAATTGTACTAGCTTTGGTGACATCCAGGCAATTAATCTAACGCCAATATCTCGACATCGGCCCAAAATGTTGCACAGACACAGAACGAAGCCTATGGATTGCCATGAAATGTGGTACAGGCGTTCGTGTTCCTCTCAGGATGAAATGTAGAAACGTTGACGACCCCCCGACTTTCTATCTAGCGCCATCATCAGGTCTGTTTTTCCATTACTGAATAGGTTGAAGGCCCAATACATGCCAAACTAATAAACTAATGATATTCCCATCAGCCACAGCTGCTGATTAGTAACCGTTAGCATGCGAACGCACTAAACATGGTAAACATTCTACCTGCTAAACCAGTGGTTCTCAACCTTTTGTCAGAGATGTACCCCCTGCAAAATATTTTTTCACCCCCTAACCAGCGCAAAATCATTTTTGGTTGAAAAAAAGATGTAGTACACAGCGCTGTGCCATCAGCGTCTGATTTAATATAGAATATATAAAATGCAGTTTATGGACATACACATATGTTATTGAATATGTATTATACAACAATCTTTAAAGGATTTTTGAATGGATGAAAATTTTAAATGGATTTTTTTTTTATAACTCACGTACCCTGTGAAGTGCCTCCATGTACCCCCATTTGAGAACCACTGTGCTAAACAACAGCTCGTTGACTTGGTCTGTGTCTCTGTGCAGCCTCACAGAGACACAGACCTGATCCTCCATCTCCACCGCTCTCTGTCTTCCTCTCACGTGCCTCTCCGTTCTCCCTCCCCTTATTTCACTCCTCGCTTCCTCTCCCTCCAGCCATTCTCCCGTTTTAATCTTTCGACCCGGTGGAGACACAATCCCCTCTGGCTTTTAGTCCCGTACACACACAGGGACACATTACCCGCATTATTTTGGCCTGACGGATGAGATCCCTAATCTCAGGAAACAGCTCTATCACGGCGGCTTGACTGACACTACATTTGTCCCAGGGCCAGAATTTCTCAAACCACTTTTCCTGAAGTCATTAATATTCTGCTGGCGGGGTGGGAAGCTTTGGCCTCCAGTTTACGATACATGTGACACGACATGTACGCGCACTGTTTTCATTGTTTCAGATCTACTAAAAGTGCTCAAATACAACACAAACAATAATACACAGCATGTCTGCTAATCAGTAGTAATTAAAAGTCAAACGCTTCACGAGGAAACTTCAAATGCCATAAACAAATGTGTGTGTTCTGCCTCCGACAGGAGTCAGACAAGTGCTTCGAGTGCAACTCCCAGCATCACTACGACCCGTACCGCCACCGGAACAGCCACCGCATCGAAAACGTGATCTACCTCATGGACAGAAACGGAGACACCTGGTGGCAGTCTGTCAACGGTGTGTGTGTGTGTGTGTGTGTGTGTTTGCTCGATAACATACACAATAAAATGTCTGTTTATTGTGCTCACTGCCTCATGTCGACGAGGAATATTTTTCCTTGTTGTTGTTGTCAGATAGTAAAGAACTTCTCCACCTCACGGGGGCGAAATAATGAAGTCAATATCAAAAGAAGACTTTGATCTTTCTTGAGGGACGGACACAAATGAAGGGTTGGTGTTGTTAAGACACTGAGTGACGGCTGTTTCCTCTACAGGACAGGAGAATGTCGGCATCCGACTGAACCTGGAGGCTGAGTTCCACTTCACTCACCTCATCATGAAGTTCAAGGTACGCACACTTTTGTGTGTGTTTGCCTGTCAGAGCGCTTGACTCGGTGTGTGTTTGTCGGATGGCTGCGTTCCATCATCTGACATCTGACAAAGTGCTGTCGTCGGATCACAAATATTTGCCTCATAAAGTCCATAAAATAAGAGCCTGGTGTGCAGACGAAGTGAATCAGGACTGATTTCTCCCACTTTTGCCCCTCAGACGTTCCGACCTGCGGCCATGATCATCGAGCGCTCGGCGGATTTCGGCCGCACGTGGCGCCCCTACCGGTACTTCGCCTCAAACTGCACCAAGACCTTTCCTGGCGTCGCCGCCAACGGACTGCACCACATCAACGACGTCATCTGCGAGGAGCGCTACTCCGACATCGAACCCTCCACTAATGGAGAGGTAGGAAGCAGAGGAGGTGCTGGGGGCAGTAATGGTAGACTGGGAGGACTGGGTGTCTTTGTTCACAGTCTAAACATGAGGCTGGTGATGGACAGCCACATAAAGGGTGGCGAATCTTCCCTTTAATGAAAATATTCTGGACTATAACTTCAAAGAATAAATTATAAGAAGATAACGGTCTTACTAGAAAGAATAGATGAAGTCGCCACGAAGGAACCAGTAGTGTAAATAGTCAAAAAAATCGAATGTAATGAAATCAAAGTGACTATGGGAATGTGACTCTGATTTGCTCATAATAGCATCAATTTATTAACCAGAGCTGATTTACATAATTTCTTTCCAGCTCAGATCTGCCTTTGCAAACGTGTTCATTTCACACAGAATCTAAAGGGGAAATTCTCTTCTGTGTTCAAGGTCATTTACAAGGTTTTGGATCCTGCCATTCATGTGAAAGACCCCTACAGCTTGGACATTCAAGGTCAGTGGAGACTTTAAAATCGTAATGTGGATCACAAACACTGTTATTAGCGGCACACAGTAGAGTCTTATGATGAGCTGACACAACATCCATTGCTTCCAAGAAAGAAGTATTGACTTAAAGTCATTAAAAATGAAATTCCACTTTTGTCATGAAATAAGTCAACTTCACAAATCAACCATAATTGAACCGTTGTCCTCCATCTACAGAGCTGCTGCGCATCACCAACCTGCGCATCAACTTCACCAAGCTTAACACTCTGGGAGACGACCTGCTGGACCGGCGCTTCGACGTCCTGCAGAAGTACTACTACGCCCTCTACGAGCTGGTGGTGAGAGGGAGCTGCTTCTGCTACGGACACGCCTCAGAGTGCGCCCCGGTGCCGGGGGTGGACGCCCGGGAGAACGGCATGGTGAGCTAGTGGGCCACCGCGGGACTTAACAGAAAGACGCTGCATTAAAAGACGAATAGAAACTCAGTACACACACATCATCGTGCAGTTATTATGGACAATGTCTTCATTCACCTTTCTGCGAATCAGATCCACGGTCGCTGTGTGTGCAAACACAACACGGAGGGTCTGAACTGCGAGCGCTGCCGACATTTCCACCACGACGTGCCGTGGAGGCCGGCGGAGGTGGAGAACCCACACACCTGCAGAGGTGGGAACACACACACACACACACACACACACACACACACACACACACACACACACACACGCACAAACACACACACACACACATGCGCTGTCTCACATTCTGATGGGAGCATGAACTCAGCAATGCAGATGAGGATTATTGTTGCCTGTTACAAGCTGCAAAGATTATTTGAAGTCTTGGTCAATTCATCTTTGAGACCATTATTGGGCACTGACACACACACACACACACACACACACACACACACACACACACACACACACACACACACACACACACACACTGTTTTTCTAAAATAGCTTTTGTGTATTCAACATAGTCTGCTCTTGAAAGTGTATTTGAGATCCTCTAATTACTTTTGGGAAGCCTAATTAGAGATGCATTGATCTGATAATGATACCGGATACATCATTTTAATAATAAATGACAACTGAGTACATTTATATTTATGTGCCAGGTGATGTTCCGCGCGAGTCTAATTGGTCTTTGTTCGTTCAATTTCTCGCTTGTGTCTCCAGAGTGCAACTGCAACGGCCACTCAGGCCAGTGCCACTTTGACATGGCGGTGTATTTGGCCACGGGCAACATCAGCGGGGGAGTGTGTGACGACTGCCAGCACAACACCATGGGGCGCAACTGTGAGACGTGCCAGCCCTTCTACTACCAAGACCCCGTCAGGGACATCCGGGACCCGCGAGTCTGTGTCGGTGAGTCTTTTTGCTGTTTAGAACAGAAGCTTCTGCAGCCGTTAGCAGTTGTCCACTTTATAACTGCAATAAATGGCAGCTCAACGAACCCCAGTGTTGAGTGGGAACATGTTCTTTTACATTTGGTAAAAAGAACCTGCCAGAGTTGAGGTTATTCACCTGTTTGACACTTTAAAATGAATATGAACACCTGGACAGAACCAAGGTGCACTCAGTAGAATGCAGGTCTCCACCAGGGGTGCCTCCAATGACCACTGCAATCGTTTTTTTTCCCTCTCCCCTATTAATTTACGCTCTCAATTCCGACCCGTGTCC
The DNA here is from genome assembly GCA_038501785.1 of Myoxocephalus aenaeus. NCBI lineage: Eukaryota > Metazoa > Chordata > Actinopteri > Perciformes > Cottidae > Myoxocephalus > Myoxocephalus aenaeus. The sequence goes on from JBAMJR010000040.1 coordinate 8,643,562, forward strand.
TCCAGCCTGTGACTGTGACCCAGTCGGATCGCTGGAAGGAGGAGTGTGTGACAGTCACACCGACCTGAACATGGGGATGATCGCAGGCCAGTGTCGCTGCAAAGCTCACGTCAAAGGCACGCGCTGCGACGACTGCAAGGAGGGCTACTACGGACTGAGCCAGAACGACCCGCTGGGCTGTCAGCGTACGTATGTGTGTGTGTGTGTGTGTGTGTGTGTGTGTGTGTGTGTGTGTGTGTGTGTGTGTCTGCCGCTGGAAATGCTTTGTGTTTGAACAGGGATGAAGATGGAATTACGGTGTTTTTGGAATGCAAAACCACATAATCTGCATCAATATCTGTAAATAAATATGTGTGTGTGTGTGTGTGTGTGTGTGTGTGTGTGTGTGTGTGTGTGTGTGTGTGTGTGTGTGTGTGTGTGTGTGTGTGTGTGTGTCTCTCTCATCAGCTTGCAACTGTGACCCTCGCGGCATCATCATGATGGGGGCTCCTTGCGACCAGATCAGTGGGGACTGCTCCTGTAAAAGATACGTGACCGGTCGCTACTGCAACCAGTGTCTGGTTAGTAACTGTTCCTCGGATACAAATCTGTTGTTAAATTGGGGTTTCAGATCAAAAGATCACACAAGTTGCTGTTAATTAGCATTCCAAATTGTCCAGAGACCGGACAGAGTCAGGCTGTCGGGATGTCAAAGTGTCGTGTAGGTTTCTGGTAGTTCCATAAATATATAGTCCGTATATAATAACCTCATAGTAAAGCTGTGTGAAACACTTGACAAATGAAAAGTATTTAAGTTAATTTAAATTTAGTGCAAAATGAACTTAACAGTTGAACACGTGAAGTTATGGCGCAAAATACATAAATATTTCCAGCTTTACTCTGACCATGTTTACTTGCATGCACACAGATGAGAGTAATCGGATTAAGACGGTAGTTTGATTTAACTGAGATGGGTCAGATTTCCTGAGGAATTTGAGTGACTACATGCTTGTTATTATCCATTTTTGACTTCATCGGCATACAACTCCACATTAAAAGACGATAAATTATCGCTCAGCTGTACTTAGAATCAATCAAAGTCAAAGCTCAGTTTCAAAGTGGAGGTTTTTCTTTTCATTTAAATATGTTGGTGGCATTGATAAAGGAGCATATTACAAAGTAACTACTCTAAAAGCTGTACAAGGACGTCAGAGCTTCAGTCACAGTTTGGAGTGTAACATTTATTTCCATCCCTGCAGCCTGAGTACTGGGGGTTGAGTAACGACCTGGCCGGCTGCAGACAATGTGACTGTGACTTTGGCGGAGCCTTCAACAACAGGTAAAGATGTTATTTCATTGCATACGTCTATATGCTTATGAGTAAGAGACATGTTGTGCTTCGCGTGTCTAAAGTGTGCGTTACTTCAGGTGCGTGATGGAGAACGGCCAGTGTGACTGCAGGAGGCATCTGATTGGCCGACAGTGTTCCGAGGTTCAGCCCGGGTATTTCTGCGCTCCGCTGGACTACTACAAATACGAGGCCGAGGACGCCACCGGACACTCCCCCGGTGACGCCGCTCTGCCGGTGAGCGCACTGCTGGGCAGGAGGGGGAAGATAAACCGGCAAGATTAGTTTGAAGGCTTTTTACAATCAGACATGAATGCATCCCAAAAATAGATTTAAAGGAATAGTTAGAAGAAGATCAATTCCACTCTCATGTCTGACTCCATCCAAGTCCTTTAATATTGGGTGTCTAGTTATATTTTCCTAAATGTTGATTATTATTTTTGGGTTTTGCATGAACATACAATTGTAACATCAGAGCGGTCACAAAAAGTAAGAAGTTGTATATTCCCTTTTTACAAAGACTTTTGTAACAACTTACAAGACTTAGAAAGCTAAATAAACTCAACCATAAACAGACAACATAAATCATCAGTCAGCTAATATGAAACAGATTCCTTAATAGACGATTATATATGTTTCTGACACAATGAAATATGTTTCTGAGCTGCAGCTACTACATTTTCTTTTTGCGAGAAGAGACGCATCACTCTTTGAGATAATATGATATGTTTCTTTATTTATGTCCCTTTGCAATATTAACCTTTGATTATTTGGAATCACTTTGCACAACCGTTTATAACAGTTTGTATAAATGCAGCGCATATTATTCAACCTGTGAAAGCAGTAAAGGGATATTTACTTAAACCCCCTCCCATCCAGCCTGTGACAGCAAAGAGTCTGTTCCTGCTGTCACCATCCGTCCACCATCACTATTTATCTATCCTCTCCGTCCAGCCCGCTTTCTCACATTCTTTACCGTCCCTGTCAGTCGCCCTCCTCCGTCCTCTCCTCTCTTACGGATTCCCCCCGTTCCCCCTCCACTTGCCCATTCAGCCCTCCGGGCAAGCTCAGGCGATCCACTTACCCTTACATCGTCACGGCTGCAGGAATGTGGAGGGGGAAAAAAGGCAACCGTGCAAGACACTGAGCGAGAGGAGATGGCGTCTTTGCCGTATGAGGCTGTAGTTTTTAAGGGATGCTTGAATGTTTAACTGACGCTGAATGGAAACTGAGTGTCCAGTACAGATTATGCGGGAGGTTTAATCCTGCATTTCTGTACCGAATTCGAACCCCACGGCTGAAGTGACCCATAACAACACCAGACGGTGGCACAGATACCAAACTGTCAAAACCAGTTATTGCCGCGCAGCACACACACTTACTAACAAGTACAACACACACGCAGAAAAACACACTCTCGGCCTCACATTCTTTGTTGCTCTCTGTCACGCTCCGGCAGGTTCAGCTCGGCACGGCTCGTTGTGCTCTGTATTGTTTTCACTTTTCAGAACGAGAAAGCTGGGCAGGATGAACCCCTGTGTGTAGGCAGGAGTGCTGCTGTTAAAAGTGCTGTCTCCTCCTCTCCTTTCCTCTCCTGTCCTCTCTTCTCTTCTCCTCTCCTCGCCTCTCTTATTGTCTCTTCTCCTTTCCTCTCCTGTCCTCTCTTCTCTTCTCCTCTCCTCCCCTCTCCTCTCCTCGCCTCTCTTGTCTTCACCTCTCCTCTCTTATTGTCTCTTCTCCTTTCCTCTCCTATTGTTTCCTCTACTCTCCTCTCGTTTCCTCCCCTCTCCTGTGGTCTTTTCTCTTCTCTTGTCATCTCCTTTTCCTGTCCTCTCGTTTCCTCTCCTCGTCTCTCCTGTCGTCTCATCTGCTGTCAACTCGTCTCCTCGTCTCTCCTGTTGTCTCATCTCGTCTCCTCTCGTTTCCTTCCCTCTCCTGTGGTCTCTTCTCTTCTCTTGTCATCTCCTTTTCTGTCCTCTTGTTTACTCCTCTCTACTCTCCTTTTGTTTGCTCGCCTCTCCTGTGGTCTTGTCTCTTCTCTTGTCTCCTCCTCTCCTGACCGTCTTCTCTCCTCTCCTCTCCTCTTAGGGCAAAGTTCGCCCTCAGGCAGAGACTGACTGTGTTCAGCACCTCAGCAACCAGCTGAGGAGACACCGCCGTCACGGTCGCACCTCCAACTCGCAGCAACATCGGGCCGCACTGAGACGCATCCGCCAGCTTCAACAGACAGTAGGATATTAGTTTTGATTGAGTCACTGATGTCATTCACGGTTTGACGAGATACCCGAGAATCAAAGGGTGAATATGTATCTGTCTCCCGTAGCCGGATGTGAGGACCGTTCACAGGGAGCGCACTCTCAGCCACATGGTGACGTGGACAGGACCCGGCTTCGCCCGCGTCAAAGACGGCGCCGGCCTGGTGCTGACTATCGACAACATCCCCTACGCCATGGAGTACGACATCATGATCCGCTACGAGCCTGAGGTGTGTGAGCGCATGGACATTCATGTCGGCCTGCAAGATTCATGTCAATCCCTTCTGCCTGATTACTGATGGTGTGTGTGTGTGTGTGTGTGTATGTGTGTGTGTGTGTGTGTAGTCCACAGAGGACTGGGAGGCTATAGTGAGTATTACATCTGTACAGCTGCCATCCAGTCTCCGGTGTGGAAACCTCCTACCAACTGAACAGCTCTACACAGTGACTCTGCCGCACCGGAACAGGTATCAAAACTGGTTTATGAGCAAATGTGTGCATTTTAAAATGGTTATTTCCAGGCCTGGAAAAGTCCTTGATAAAAATGAAATCCCAAAAAGTTTAGTAAAAGTCATGTAAATGTGTTATATTCATGTGTTCATGATGTTCATTCACGCTGAGTTTGAAATAATTAATATGCTTTTAAAAGAAAGACGCTCAAAATATAAGCAGGCATACATACAGGCATCTATATAAATGTTTATTCTTTTAATCAAACTATTGTCTCATTCATTTGTGTCATTTAAGGTTTACTGTATGCTTTGGAATTCTCATTGTTAGTTTAAATACTACATTTACTCACTTTTTCATGTTTACACCCAGATTTCACAAAATGTTTGGTCATGGACATTTGGTTTAAAGTCGTGGAAAAGTCATGGAAATCCATTAGTCAAAATGTGTATGAACCCTGGTGTAGGGTATAGGGTTTGTTGAAGTAACCCAGGTGTTGACAGGGTTTGTGTTGTTTCATTGCTCAGGAAGAATTGCATCAATACCTTGTTGTCCCTTGAACCTGCCCCGGCTTGTACGAGTCAGGCCTGTGTTTGTATTCATATTTCACGATGCCCTGTGGTATTTGTTACTATTGATGCACTCATAGGAAGGGAAACATACAGAAAGCCTGTGTGAGAATCCGCGACAGTGATATGGAAGGAAGGCAGCAGCTTTGTTTGCTGTAAGTTCAGAGCGGAACAATGAGGAGACCTGTTGGAGACGAGCGCAGAGCGGTACAGTCACGCAGAGAGGTCGTAAATCCATCCTCCAACACCTGGTCCTGGTTCATTGAACCTTTCCTCTTATCTTTAGAGAATCAAATCCTCCTTGAGCGTAACACAAACATGTTTACGTTAAGATTCCCCATGAATTCCTGTTAATTCCCATGGAAAAATTTTCACCTTCAATGTTCCCGGAATATTGCAACCCTTGGGAGTTAAACAGAAATATGATATGTGTAATTTGACTGTCCACTATAACTTGCAATTGTAACATTCATGCAACCCACAGGATACATTCAAATCACTTTTGTGATCCTTTTAATCCAAAATACTAATTTTGGTTTGGTTCATAGATCATCATATTTCTTGCATTATACGTTTTCATTTTTAATCTGAGTCACACTACCTTTAGACTGTCCTCATGTTGCTCCGATGTCCAAAGGCTCGTTGATAATAATAACAGTACGATCATTAAAAGGCTGAAATCTTTCCACGCCTTATTTATGCCACGTTGCTCTCTTCCGATATTAAAAGCTTATTGCAAAGTCAACACATCAGACAGATTACTGCAGTTTAGATCAAGTGTTCATTATTCTTGATATTCATGAGATTGAGGAAGCAAAAAGACGGGGATATAGGATAAAAAAGGAGGCATAACACTGAGACTGTTGAGTTTCAATCAGCTGAAGAGCCTTTCAGAGTCTGAACTGATCTGGAACTAAGAGGTCAGACGCGTCCCGGATCTGTCTCTCAGCGTACCGTGGCTGGCCTTCCGTGCTCCTCTGTGGTTGGTCCATCAGCCAAAACCAATTAGCAAAGCGAGCCCCGAACCCAGACAGCGGGGTCGAAGCTACACGCAGCTAGAGGGTGGGTCTGGTCTTCTCTGGTGGACAGTGGAAGCTTTAGGAGGCAGATATGGAAGTAGGAAACAGCCTACGACAACAGATACCGAGTTAGAATGTACTAGTTCTGTCCACTTAAAAACTCAATCTTTTACTTAGCAAAATCAAAAAAGATTAAAAGAAGTAATTGTCTTTTTTATATTGTGTTTCTGTTGTCAAACATTTCATATTGCATATTTCAGTTTGGCTTGGCATCAGTTAACTTTTGCTTTTGTGTTGTTTGCTGAACTTTTATTCCATTTATTTTTCCTTCTGTGTTAGTGATATTTACCTAGAACACCATCTTTGACGTTGACGCGTATGAATATCTATGCGTGTTTGTCCAGATACATCCAGATGCCCCGGCCGTTCTGTTTCGAGCCCAGCAACCGCTACGTGGTTGCGATCCGGTTCCAGCGCCACGGCGTGTCACACAGACACCTCACTGCCTTCATCCTCATCGACTCGGTGAGCTAACTGTCAGCCTGCCAGCCTCATCCTCCACCTGCACGTCTGTTTGAGAGGCTGTAGTAGTGCTGGGATGTGACTGAGTACATTTACTAAAGAACAAGAGGGAGGCCCTTAAAGCTTTTCTTTTCGTGCCCCATTATATGGGAAATATACTTTACTACAATTATACTTTAAGTCAGGATTCAGTGTAGCTGAAACCCGAAGTCAGATCGTCGATTGTTGAAAGGAAATTAATCGGCAACTGACTTGATAATCGTTTCAGTCATTTTTCATGTAAAAACATTTCATGTTTTTTAAAATATTTTATGCTTTCATTTTAATAATTTCCATTATTTTTTTCAATTTATTTTAGTATTGTTTGGGACTTTGTACTATTGGTTGGATGTTGTAAATCATGTCACTTTGGGCCCTGAGGACATTTATCGCTATTTTCACCAAACAAGCAATTGATTAATCGATCATGAACAGAATCTTTTGTCTGATACAGTGAGCTCCAGCTCAACCAACTACAGCCGTTAAATCCTGCTTTTACATGAATGCATGAGTAATAATATTCACGTGATATAATATACTGTATAATAGTATAACACAGGGGTCATTCATCTGCATTGAGTACTTTTACTCCTAGTTTTTAAAGTACATATTCCTGAGTATACTTTTACTGAAGTACTTTTACTTTGACTTGTAACAGTGTGGCTTTAGTAGTCTGACTTCAGTAAAGGATCTGGATACTTCTGGGTAGCAGTCTTTTTGACACCATGTCTTTAGCCCATGTTCATGAATGCTTTACACATGAGGTTTCCCCCTAGTGGTGAGGAAACACCAATGTGGAATTTACTCCAGGCTTGGGATCAGCTTTGTAAATAAGAGTTCCTTTAAAAGTAATTTCTTTCAACATGAAACATAATTTGGTAGTGCAGCATTTATCTGTCAATATAAAGCACATTTCTAGAAGAGTTATATCCTATAACTTTTGCTTTTTTCTCCCTTCTAAAGCTGGTTCTGATCCCCAAATACACCGAGCTTCCCGGCTTACAAGGTACCGAGCCAGAGGCAGAGCAGCGGCGGGACGAGATGATTCGATACATGTGTCTGGATTCCTTCATGATCACGCCGATGCCCGTCCTGGCTGAGATGTGCTCCAAACTCATCTGCAGTATTTCCTCAATCATTCACGACGGCGCTCTGCGTGAGTAAATACAGAAGCACGGATTTAGACGCCACGCGTTCAAACCCACTGACATTTTGAATCCACGGTGGCATCTTAGATAACAATGGTTGGCTGATGCTTTATTTGTCGCACACAGCCTGTCAGTGTGACCCTCAGGGCTCCCTCAGCGGTGAGTGCGATAAGGTGGGAGGTCGGTGTCGCTGTAAACCCAACGTGATGGGTCGGCGCTGCGACCAGTGTGCCCCGGGAACCTACGGCTTCGGAGTGAGCGGCTGCACCGGTGAGTCTGCTCACTCTACTGCACCTTTGTAGATTAGATATGAATTACTATCCCCGTGTTTTTCCCACATTCCTCCACGGTGAACAAAGAATCCCAAAGCGATGAATTTCGGTAAAACCGTAGTGTTATGAAGTTATGAATAGTACGATTTTAGCTAAGATGCACGTGCTTGGGAAAAGGTGAGTGTACGACTGGATTATACTGCACGAGTTATGCGACAACTTGTACAAGGATGTTTTGATATAGTTGTGCTGTTGTTAAACACGGCCGCCATTTATTTCATGTTCATCAAGAGTTTTCTCCGTTTTGGGATTCTTCGTTCACTGTAGGCATGCAAGAGAAACATGTAAAAAACTAAGTTTTCTTCCAGGTAACATGGAGTGAGTAATTCAAGTAATCATTTTGGGGCTGACTTGTTCCTTTAATGACACAGTATCTTTTAATACTACGCTCCCATTTCACCAAAAGATGAGTGAAAGTGCCTCGTGCAACTTAAAGCCAAAAGAGCACATTGTCTTCGTCTACAAGGAAAAATAGTTTTTTTCAGTTAAAAGATTTGAGATTTGATGAACCATTGAGCTGAACTGTAGAGCTGTGGTGTTGGGTTCTAATGAGAGAGAGACACTACTGTGTAGTTCTGTTCCCAGCAGTAGAATAAATCCTTCCTTCTTCCTCCCGTCCAGCCTGTGACTGCCACTCAGAGGGCTCATCGAGCCACCAGTGTGACCCGGTTTCAGGCCAGTGCCAGTGCAGGCCGGGAGCCACTGGGCGTCAGTGCTCAGACTGCCAACCAGGCCAGTGGGGCTTCCCCAGCTGCAGCCCCTGCCAGTGCAACGGCCACGCGGACGTCTGCGACCCCCGCACCGGGGAGTGCAGAGACTGCAGGGACTACACCGCAGGACACCTCTGTGAACGGTAAGGGTCGCCCCCCCCCGTGTCACGCTTCACTTTTCTCCGTACCCACGCTGGTTGTCAGACTGACGGCAAACGCCTCTCATATCTGTGACAGTTGTGTGGATGGGTTCTTCGGAAACCCGGTGCTTGGCTCGGGGGAGCACTGTCGACCCTGCCCCTGCCCCGGTAACCCCGGCTCAGACCACTTTAACGGGGAGTCCTGTCAAGAAGACCACACCTCCAACCAGATCATCTGCAACTGCAAACAAGGCTACACTGGTAAGCTATCACACTGCAGAAATCATAGAAACTGTGGCTGAATCTGGTCTCACGTCAGTGAAAAGCAGTCTTGTCGCGTGCTGTTGAGCCATATTCTCCCTTTTGTCCCCCAGGGCCCCGCTGTGACCGGTGTGCCCCCGGTCACTACGGCAATCCAGAGCAACCCGGGGGGCAGTGCCTCCCGTGCAGTTGCAACGGCAACATCGACAGCCAGGACGCTGAGTCATGTGACCCCAGGACCGGCCAATGCCTCAAGTGCCAGTACCACACCGACGGTCCGTCCTGTGCCCAATGTCAACACGGTTACTTTGGCAACGCTTTGGCCCACGACTGCAGACGTGAGTGATATTACCAGTACTTGTGTGTGTGTGTGTGTGTGTATATATATATATATATATATATATATATATATATACTATGTGGCTTGGAAGAGAGCGTAGACATCAGCTTCAGATCCCAGTTGGACAGGACTGTCTGACGGCAAGGTAAAGCGATGAAAATATTCTAAATATAACATACATTTAAATTGATCGATTCTATTTTAGGTGGCTATAATACTTTTTGTTGCTCCATACCTGTACATTGCTTTGTTCCCGTGCTCCCAACTTGTTGAAAGAGGAAAAATTATATTTCATTATTCGTATCTACAAACAGTATGTCTATACACACAGTAGAAACTTACTGTGTTATGGTCACTAGTACATGCCTCGTCTCAAACCAGCTGCGTCCTCTCTGTCTGGGCCCTGAATGCATGTCTCTCCTCTCAGGCTGTACCTGTGTGACCGCCGGCACCGTCCAGTCCGCTTGCAGTGACGGCCAGTGTCACTGTGACCGGCAGACCGGAGCGTGCGCTTGCAGGGAAAACGTGGCCGGCCATAACTGTGACCAGTGTGCTCCTAACCACTGGAACTACGGTCAGGACCGAGGCTGCGAGCCCTGCAGGTGCGACCCGCAACACGCCCTGGGGAGCCACTGCAACATGGTGAGGGAGCGCGAAGTCCTCCGAAAGCCCGGAAATGGACAATGGAGTGTTTATTATTCTTATTCGCTAGATGTTCTTATCTTGTCTTGCAATCGTTGCCAATGTGTGTTCCACAGTTCACAGGGCAGTGCCACTGTCATCCCGGCTTCGGAGGTAAACAGTGCACTGAGTGTGAGCAGTTCCACTGGGGAGACCCGCAGGTGCAGTGTCAAGGTAACTCAACTCGTGAATAGATACCACTCGTGAAAAAGACGTGGGCTCACTGTAACTCAATTCATGGGTTACCTTTTTATGACAGCTATGAGTGAGTTCTCTGTTTACATTAGAAATGGTGCCCGAACAAAATCCACTCTTTTGGTCCCTGGTCCTTTCGACAGTATTTCGAAGGGGACGCATTTGCTTCCCGTTGTACTTCTTGACCCCCACATGATCGGTTCAACTCTGAGCTGCGAAAGACAGAAAGACTGAAGCCAGATTCTGTTGACACCGTGTCTGCACAGCATGAACAGCATGTTAGCATGAGCAGCAACTTCAGTCTTCAGCCTGACTTCTTACCATGAATAATATAATAAAACCCAAAGATTTTGTCTTTGGACCTACCGACCATTCTTTCTCTCTCTCTCTGTGCTTTCCCTCCTGACTTTCCTCACTCCCCTCCTCCCTCCTCAGAGTGTAACTGCCATCCGCTGGGCTCGGAGATGGCCCAGTGCGACCGGTCAACGGGGGCGTGCGAGTGCAGGGAGGGCGCCGCGGGCAAGCGCTGTGAAGAATGCGCTCGCGGCTTCACTGGCGACTTCCCCGCCTGTGTCCAGTGTCACCCGTGCTTCCAGCTGTGGGACGATGCGGTGTGCCAGATTAAGCGGGACCTGGAACACATCCAGTACACCGCGGAGAAGATCCTGGAGAACGGGGACACGCCGGTGGTCGGGGACACGCGCATCAGAGAGCTGGAGAGGAAGCTGAAGGAGGTGCAGGATCTGATCGGCGCGGAGGACAGCGACAGGATCCACCATCTGATTGGACAGAGCATCGATGACCTCAGGTGACGATGTCACATAGTGGTCGGGTGTTTGTTTAGGTCGGTCAGGATGATCTATCACCTGCCGCCAACTGCCTGGATATTAAATGGAATATCCCGCTCCGTGTGTGTTACAGGGCTGAGATCGCCCTGACCGACGGGCGTCTGATGGGCGTCGCCCGAGAGCTCAATACTACCGCAGAAGAAGAACAGGCACTGAGACGCACACTGAGTGACCTGGAGAGAGATCTGAGGGACATCAACGCAACTGTGGCTTACAAACAAAGCCTGCTGGATGACTACCTCACCTCAGGATTTACAGGTAGCAAACTCCATTGAGAGGGAAGCTTTAAAAAACATCATATGGCAGCGAATATTGTGAAACAAAAGCTACGGAAGCCTGGAGAGGCCAGTGAGAAAACTAAAATCCAGTGATTTTCTATATGTGATTTAAAAAGAAGGAAAAATTATTCTGGCGAAACCCTTTAAAAACAACCCTGTTCTTAAGTCATAAACACAGGAGACAAAGTTATACAGATACATTCATATTTAGAGAACCTCAATCAAACCGCTGCAACATATTGTGAAGGAGACTCTGATTTCATACATAAAACTCTGCCTGCTTCCTGACAGATCAGTTTGAGAAAGTGAAGAAGTACTATCAGGAGTCGGTGAAGGCGGAGGAGAAGTGCAACGCTTCGGTGTCAGGTCCTCTCAGTCCCGTGGAACAGTCCAAAGAAACCCGCGCCGTCACAGAGGACCTGCTGGACGCCAGTAAAAACAACTTCCTCCGCGCTCTGGCTGCTCAGAACAAGTCGTTAAACGAGCTGCAGCAGAAAGCCCACGACTTGGATAAGAAGGTCCATCACCTCAGCCATAAGGTATCAGGAGCTGGAGGATCTAATCAACAAGGTGTTATGTTACTGGGTTTCTCTGCTGTGCAGAATCAAAGAAAAACATCTGAGAATACATTTAAATTGCTGATTATTTTTAGGAAGGAAGTCTTTGAGGAAGAGAGCAAGGTATTAGTTATTGAGTGCATTGGAAAAGGATAGTTCTGAAGGATATCTGTTGTTGATTCATATATGTATACTATAGTCCCAGTTTGCAATGGAAAGTACAGTATATATATATATATATATTTTTTTTTTTACTTATATTTTCTGACTTACTAAAAGTACCTGACAGTAGCTGAATCTTTATTATTTTCAGTTTATTTTTCTTCATCTTCTTAAAAAAAAAAAGCCCAACCATTTCCCATGAATGCTAATGCGTCGTTGCTCCCTCCAGGTATGCGGTGGTCACAGCAATGCCAGTGTCAACAGAAGTTGCCCAGACAGCCAGTGCGGCGGCGCCGGTTGCCGTGACGATCAGGGCAATCGCGTGTGCGGAGGAGAGGGATGCAACGGGACAGTGAGCACCTCCGTCGGAGCGCTGAATCTCGCCAGGAACGCCACCGACAGCCTGAACGCTGCCAACGAGGAGCTGCAGGGCGTGGCGAGAAAGGTCACTTTTAAATGAATAGAAGTTATTATGATAATATATATATACAATATAAGTATAAAGCTTCTCTGCTGACATCTTGGTTCCCGTGTCCAGCTCCAGGACATAGCCTCTCTGACACAGGATGTGAAGAACCAGGCGATGAACACGCTGGAGAAAGCGCAGAAGAAGAAGGACCACTTTGAAAACAACAACAAGAAGCTGAAAGATTTCATCAAGAAGATCAGAGACTTCCTCACAGGTGTGTTGATGTTGTAAATATGCTTTGAAGAAGAAACTTTATTTGTCATAGTACATACATGAAATGTATTCTCTGCATTTGACCCATCATTAGTATTTTAAGTGAAGCAATTTAGGGTTAAGAGTCTTGCTCAGGGACACTTTGACATGTAAACTATGGGGAGATTGGGGATCGAACCACCCACCCTGTGGTTGCAGGACGACCGCTCATCCCCATGAGCTACAGCACTTCAGTGAATGTTTGCTTCCACCTTTGGTTCAACTGCAGCTGGACTTTTTTCGCTGTGGCAGAAATTATCTTCTGCTGTGTTAATGTGTCGGGGATTTTTTTCTCTCTCTAACTTCCTCCCTTTCGCCGTCCAGAGGAGGGAGCAGATCCAGAGAGCATCGAGAAGGTGGCTCTGCAGGTGTTGGCCATCACCCTGCCGGTCAACAAGACCACTCTGGACAAAATGGTCATGCGGATAAAGGACAGCCTTTCCAACCTCACCAACGTCGAGGGGATCGTCAACCAAACCGCGCAGCACATTAGCAAAGCCAAGGAGCTGCTCGACCAAGCTAAAGAAGCCAAGTGAGTAAAGCATTTTATTAACCAATAGAACACCAACCTATTTTTAGGCCTTTACCTCGAAAATTGCATACCCAAACTAAAAAGGGTGTATCTCTGCAACCACTAGGGATATTTGAATAATTTGGGTGTTATAATAAAAGGTACACATGTGCGATTTTGTTCAGATGTGTAAATATCAGTCTATATGTTACTGGTTAAGAGTAAATGAAGATGACACACAGAAAAAAATTAAAAGGTTTCAGGTTCGTCTATAAAAAAAAGCACTTCCAGGATGATTATTTCTTTGAAATGATGCAGCTGTAAGGTCCAACTCTAACCCAAATCATAGCACCATATGTGAACATTCTCTCTGCAAAGGTTGATAAAGTGAAGCAGAACAAAGTTAGAGAGGGTTTAGTACAGAGAAAACTCCAAAATGTGCATTGGGGCACATTTGCGCGCATCTGTGACATTTGAATTTTGTCATGTACCAAACCATATATTTCACTTGTATATTACTTATGGTGTTCATTCAATACATCCAAATACAGCAGTTTGGGGCTTTTTTTTTCATAAAACAAGCTATGATTTACAGTTTTATACAACAATCACTCAGTCCCCCCCCCCCCCCCCCCCCAGGGGGGGATTGGTTTTTAAAAGGTTGGCCCCATTTACCACAAACCATCCTGATGCTTGTTTTGTTCGCTGACAGTATTGTTGAAGTATCTGTGACTTTTGTGTCAGTGTAGAAATGCTACATAGGTACCTTTTGAATGAAGTTTAATCTTACGCCCGACATCGATTGCAACACACTCTCATCACCGAGGACTGCAAACAACAACCTGTTGCGTCTGTCTAATTTCTGGTGTGACTGCACAGGAGCCGAGCAGAGGGAGTGAAAGACACAGCCAATAGCACCAAGCAGGCGCTGGATGCGTCTGAGAAGGCCATCGGAAAAGCACGAGCGGCCCTGGAAGAGGCCCACGACAACCTGAACAGCGCCAGGAATGCTACGGTCGAGGTACGGCCGTGTGTCCGATAGCCTGTTCGTATGAAACGTGGCTACGTCCACGTTTGGGTTTCAGACACTTTATTTTAAGTGCTGGTTTGTCTTCTTTCTCCCATATCTTTCCTTTACCCCTCCCCTCCGCTCATTTCTAGGTGAATGCGAGGCTGACGCAGCTGGAGGATAAGCAGAAGGATGTCATGATGCGTTTAAACAACCTCTCCATGGAGGTGGACGCTCTGCGGAACAAAACAGAGCAGAACAGGCAGATGGCGAAGGACGCCAAAGCGCTGGCTAACAACGCCACGCAACTAGCATCCTCACTGGAGCAGGTGAGGATGTGGGCGGGAAGTTGGGCTTTTGTTCAGGGCAAGAAAAAAAAACGTCACGCTTTTGTACCCAAACACATGAAAAGGTGGCAAATGTGTTGTGGGCGGTACCAGTCCTTTCTTAATGGCAACTAACTATTATGTCGTGTCTCGCAGAGCCTCAACGACACGGAGGAACGGTACCGGGAGCTGCAGGGGAAGGTGGACTCTCTTGGTGGGGAGGCTGGAGATCTGAACAGCATCAACCAGAAAGCCAAAGACATCAAGAAGGAGGCAGAAGACCTCTTCGGCAAAGCCAACAAAGGGATAGATCAACTCAAGAGTGAGTACACGCAGCCGCCCGGTGTCTCTTCATGAGGCCCAGTACCTCAGTTTAGCATGAATCGCCTTGGAGGAAACCCCTGACTTATGAAGTGGTGTCATGAAACAGTTGGCCTCTCCTCCTTTTGTCAATGATTTACTGTCAGAACATAGTGATATCTGTTTTGAAGAGCTTTATAGATGAAATAATGTGTCGGGGAAAGAGGACTGAATTATTAGTGGTTATCTGGCATAGCCTGAGATCATTTCCCATATTAAAATGTTTAAAAACGACTTGACCGATGTTCTATGTTTTTACGAGTTGTGTACTTGCAAACAGTTTTCAAACCTGGAGTCTAATCTTTATTTTATTTTATTTAATAGCACTAAACTTAACTGATAACAGATTACAAACTGATTTTGTAAAAATAAGCAATTAGTTTTTAAAGCAATAAATCGTTTTCCGATACAATGTTTTTTTTAAAGGTCACAGAAATAGGAAAAGTAATATGAAACTAGAACAGTGTTGTGGTCGTCTGTCAGAAGGTGTCAGAAACTGACTTTTGATCTCTTACCCTTATCTTTTTTGTTATTGTTTTAATTGAGAGACTCATAGCAGCATACAATTACATATTGTGTATTTCACATATATATACGTATATTTTTTAATTATTTATAATTGTCCTAACATTTTATAATAAAAAGCAGAGAGCTCCAACATGTCCAGAAGCAGCAGTGCAGGGTTGCTTGCTTCATTGTAATATAATAGGATAGAACCGTTATATCTGGACCAGTTTATTAGAGGAAGTAGAAGTATCTTAGAAATGTATTACATTGTACTCATTGTACACTGACCTGATTGATTAAATACTGACCTGCAACTCGAAGTTGCGCGCATTCTCAGACAGAAATTCTATTACACAAACTCTGTAGTTGGTCTCGTCCCATGTAGAGAGCTCCCGGTGCTCCACGGTTCCTGCTGATACTTGCTGACCACTGTCTTGCTCTCCGTGTTTGCAGAATTGGAGAAAAAGTTCAAGAGCAACGAGCAGCGGATGCAGAAGCAACGCATGGAGCTGGACGAGCTGAAGGAGAACGCCACCGTGGTGCGGGATGAGATCCGGGATCAAGTGCAGAAGTACAGCAACTGTGACTGAGGATGGAAACCGCTTCCTGTTTTTACCCATTTGCTGCTACGACTGATGCTGGGACCCGGGGCAGGAAAGCTACATCGCCCATGAGAATAAAAGGGGACAGAAATGAGACATCGCCCATGAGAATAAAGCGGCGTTCTGGTACTCCCAGTATTTCGCTGGTATATCGAGTTTTACACATTACCCGTCAAGTGTTATGTCACAGAAATGCCTTCCTCTGTCCGTGTACTGTACCACTTTGTGACTCCTCCATATCGACACTGTCCTGTGTGGTGTCTGTGTCCATAAGCTATTACAACAAGTGGATGAGAATATTTGTGCATAGTCCACAATGATTGATTTTCATGAATAATAAACAGAAGAAATATATCAGAATATGTTATCAGAAACGTGTTTATTTTGACCAAAAGTGCTTTTAGTGATTGTGTGTTTTCTCTGTAATTTGACAACATTAGTTTGGCATTTACAATACGACATTCCTATCAAGAGACATTTGGGAAAGTTTCATTTTTGTAATGAAATGCGTGTTTATTAATATTATTTTTTATTATAAAAAAGACAACTCTTTGACTGAATAAATATGAATGCATACTCGAGTATTCTTATGAGCAAAATTAATTCCGATGTGCAACGATGGAGACAAATAAATGTGATACTGTTTATGTGAATTCCCCACACTGTTTGTGCAATAAGTTGTGCGCAATATTACAAGTTGACATTGTTCAACTCGTTTGTTAAGACAGGGTTCTTACGGTCATGGAAAACCTGGAAAAGTCATGGAATTTTAAAATGGTTATTTCCAGGCCTGGAAGAGTCCTTGAAAACAATAAAATCCCAAAGGTTTTGGAACAGTAATGGAAATTTGTTATATTCATATGTTCATTTACGTTGAGTTTGAAATAATCAATATACTTTTAAAAGAAAGACACTCAAAATATAAGCAGGCATACATACACACATACATACAGGCATCTATATAAATGTGTATTCTTTTAATCAAACTATTGTCTCATTCATTGGTGTCATTTAAGGTTTACTGTATGCTTTGTATTCTCATTGTTAGTTTAAATACTCCATTTACTCACTTTTTCATGTATATACCGAGATTTCACAAAATGTTTGGTCATGGAAATTTGGTTTAAAGTCGTGGAAAAGTCATGGAAATCCATTGGTCAAAATGTGTATGAACCCTGTAAGAGTGTGTTGTTTCAGCTCATGGTCACAAGGGGGCGCCGTGTACTCTTGCCCCGTCTTCAGCCTCGCTGCTCTCTGTTGCTGCGTTTCCCACCTGTCGACTCCTTTCTCAGCGGACACACAGGTGTAATCAATGCCGCGAATGACGACTGCGCTCCATTTAGGTGAGTCAGTTGCAGTCTCTCATTAACGTTATCAGTTGCAGCTGTGTGTTTCCTGCCGCGACAGCCAATTAAAAGCCCGCAACTAACCTAATCAATCAGATGAAGTGAAAACACCTCTGTGGGCATGCGCAGAGCCTCTCTGTGTGTCTCCTCCCTGCTGTTCTTCGTTGGGTTCTGGCGCTGGTTCCTGGGCTCCAACAAAGAGAGGCTGTTCTCGAGCCGCACGGGGAATGTGTAATATGACAAGAGATTTACAGCCGGCTTTGTGGAGAACACACGACACCTGCACACATCTGACATCAGGGTGATGGGCCCAAAGAAATTACAGATGTGATTAAATGCACTTGTAAAAAAAAAAGAAAAAGTGGATATGCATGTTTGTTTGATTCAAACAAACAACAAAATAAAGTCAAGTTGGCTTCTGATTAATATGCTTTTAAAAGACGCTCAAAATATAAGCAGGCATACGCTCTATCTATATAAATGTGTATTCTTTTAATCAAACTATTGTCTCATTCATTGGTGTCATTTAAGGTTTACTGTATGCTTTGGAATTCTCATTGTTAGTTTTAAATACTACATTTTCTCACTTTTTTATGTTTACACCGAGATTTCACAAAATGTTTGGTCATGGAAATTTGGTTAAAAGTCATGGAAATCCATTGGTCAACATGTGTATGAACCCTGTAACGGACACATCGTCCCAACCAACCTGTTGGATGAGACTGATGTTGTGAGACTGAAGGGCGGCCAGGGGATCCGTGATCTGTGCGCGTTCACGGGCACTGTGCGCGGCCACGGGCTGCTCGTTGGTTGCAATCAAAGGGAATCTAATCCGTCCAGCAGGGAGCGCGCATTCCTTTCTGCTCCCAGTCACAGACACTGGGGGCTCGTCGGAAAGCATGGAGAGGAATCTGTTGTTTTAATTTATTTATTACAAAACGTGAATATTACCATGGAATACACAGCTTTCTTATTATAAACTGTCACTATAACAGATGTATTGGCTATTTTAAGGTGTTTTTTTTATTTATGAAAACACAGTGACACTGTAAATTCACTGTTCGACGTGTCAAGAATAATTAAACAAAGTAAAATAACAGTTGTAGATATTGACCACATCCCTCTGATGGTGACTACACTCTAAACTGTAGTCAGTGATGGTTTGTAGAAAAACACTGGAAAATGAAAGAAAAAAATACAGTTGAGCTGTTCCACCAAAAGACTGATGTACAAAGATCGTATGGGTGGGAATCACCAGAGGTCCAACGATACGATATTATCACGATACTTGAGTCCCGATACGATAGTATCACGATACTGCAAAATTATCGCGATACTGCGATATATATTTATTTTTTTCAACTGCAAATTGTCCCCAAAAGGAAAACCTTGTCAACATATTTGATCATCATATGTTTTTAATCTGTTCACCTCAATTCAATCATTTTTATTGCAGCAAAATGGGATTGTCAAGCAGACAAACTGACCAACACTGTCATAAATGTGGCATACACCTGACACCCAGACTTTAAACGCGGACGGCACATTTCTAATTTCTTTCTCCGTTGTCTTCATTTTTTTTGGAACCAACTTCCTACCAATTACGTTGATCCGGGACCTCTGCTGACCTCACCACAAAACAACACAGCACTATCTAGTGGACTGAAAAAGCAATTGATTTTATTATTCTAGGACCAAAAAGTTTATAATTGATATAATAAAAGATCGATACTTGGCTTCCATGTATCGATACAATATCGCCACGCAAAGTATCACGATACTATGCTGTATTTATTTTTCCCCCCACCCCTAAAAGATTGCGCAGCATATAATATGACTTTTATTTGACCTTACATTATTCTTGTGTTTTCTGACATGATGTCACTTGCGCTGTAAATAATAGAGGCTCATTATTAAAAACAACAACAACTGTGTGGACAGGTAAACAGAAAATGTTGTTGTGTCACAAGAACACAACCAAAAAAGCTTTGGGACTATTAAATACGTATTATCTGGGTTTGTAGCACACCTCACCCTTCATCCGCCCACGCGGGGACTCGAACACACGACAATCCTCGCGCTCATGGACGTATACAGCTCGCGCATCCTTCCCCCGCCCCCCAGCACAGTTCTGCTCCGCTCCGGGAGTCCAGCACGGGGTTTCCAGCCGAGAGCCGCAGGAGCTGAGGACGCCTCAACACTGCCTCAGCCTCGCATCCGTCCCGCAACTCCTGCAGCAAGTGGACCGACGGGGGAGAGAGAGAGAGAGAGAGACTGGTATCGGACTCAGCACACAAGCTAACATCGGAAAACAGAACGGTGAGTGTCGCTTTAGTGACTAGCTAGCTAACTCTTGAGGTTTAACGACGACCAGGGGGGTTGACACGGAGGAAAGCTGAAGACATGTTAACTTTAAGGAGTCACAAATGAGAGGAACTGTGTTTTTGTTGTTGTAATTAACCTGTAACAGCACAGAGGAACTCACTATAAACAGTCCGGATACACTTTTGTGTCGTTAAACCGGCCGTGAATTCTGAAAAGACCCGTTACTGGGAACCTCCAGTTGGAAAAAGTAAAAACCAAACTTCAACTAAAGTCTGTTTTTTTCTACGTTTCTATCAATGTATTTATTTTATTTTTATATATATATATATATATATATATTGAATATCTCAGTGTTTTACCCCTGGCTCGCTTCCTCACAAACGGTTGCGTTATAACGGTTAAATGCTCCACAGGTTGCCGGCGGCCCCGCGGGTTGATGAGCGCGCGGAGATGCAAGCGTCACTGCTAACACTGGTCTGCGGTGAGTGGACTGTAAAAAGCCTCCATCAGAACAAACCCTCTGAAGTGATTCACTGAGCTGGCGACTGTCTCCAGGTCACTGGGCTTTTCTTTGATCGGTCTGTGGAAAATGTGGGGCTCGTGTATTCACGTGAAGACCCCGTGGATGTTGAGCTTGAAGTCTTTTTTCCACTTTTTGAATCCATAAAAATCCATATTGAATCCAATATGGATCCATATCAGAGAGTTATTTCATGTTTTCAGGATCCTGACACTTGCCTCCAGAGGGTGAGAATGCTCCGAGAAGGGGTATTATCTCAGCCCCACGGGCAGCAAGCTTTTCAAGATAATAAGGGGTTTTAACACCGGGTCAGAGGTCACTTTAGTTCTGTGGGAGTATCATTTCTTTGCTGTGAAATGGGCTCGGGAACAGAAAAACGTATTCACCCCTGTCACCTTTGAGAATCCTAATCGAAACCACCGCTTGTTTCCCATACAAAACGGCCCTTGTGTCTAACTTTTCCGACGTGAAGGTAGAAAAAAAAGTTACTTTTTTTAGTCCGATAAGGTGCCTAAAGAACACCACATTCATTTTACTACGATCATCAAATTGGCTTGTTTTGTTCTCAGGGCTCTACAGTAATGTTTGGGGTTAGGGTTTGCTTTGCAGACAATTCTTTTCTTAAAGATATAAAAAAAAATAAGGACAGCAAGCATTGCATACCAAAATACATAAATATTTGTCGCATTTATGATATTTATTTATTTAGTTGTTTTTTACATAAGCTGAACCATACCACGCTGCACAGGCATCTGTGGGAGCCTACAAATGGCAACCATATTTTCAGTTTCGGCGACCCACTGCTGATGCCTGTGCGGCGTTGAGCCTGGTTTGTCCCGTTGACTTCCAGGAGCAGACCTCGTTGTAACGTCTCTTATTCTCTCGCCAAATACGGAACAGCCTCCCGTTGAACACAGTGCCGAGAAAAAAAAAGAAGAAAAAAAAAAGCACAATCTTGTGATTAGAAACAGAAGCCTGAACATGGTGAATGTGAGAAGTGAGGGACGTGTCGGCCCCTGCTCAGAGATAAGATAGCTGATGTTTCTTTTTTAGGGGCCCCCACGGTGCCCTCCGGGTCTCTGGGGTCTGCCCTGTCTCTCGGTCTCGCTCTGTGGGTGGTGTCGCCCTGTTTATGGCCCTCCTAAAACAGCCCAGCTGAATCCGCAAATAGAAGACACCCACTCCACACCTACCTCCTCCGGCACTGTCTGAGACCCTTCTGGATGCGTGCTGCTCGTCCAGTGCCTGCGTGTGTGTGTGTGTGTGTGTGTGTGTGTGAGCGTGAGCGACGGGGATAAAGGAAGGCTGGGAAATGAACCGATTCAAACAAAACACACTCAGTATCTGGTGTTTTTTCAAATCTGATTTAAAGCCATAAAATGACACGTGTGTTGAGACAGTTTCTAAAAAGTAATCCGTCTTAACACCTGCGCTATACTCCAAGCAAAGTGGACATGTGCTCAATACTATCAGTTAGCTCCACATTTATCTGAGTAATGGCCCTCAATAAAACGCCTCCCGATGCTTTGTTCCCTGTCGCTGAAGACAATGGGCTCTTTGCTCCAGTTAAAGTCTATTAGTGCCTGCTGTTAGCACCCAGGGTGTCCCCTCCGTTACATTATCAGTGAGCACAAGCGCTGCTCTTTACGGCGGCTGTGGTAGTTCTTCGGGACACGCGGCGCTCTTGGCTGCTTTTTCTTCAGGCTTTCGTTCTCATCTGTAGATGAACAAAATAACATGTACACATTTAAAGGCCTCGAAAAAATGCTGCTTTTGACCTCGATTGGCGGCGACCGACAGAAACTATTTTTCTTCCAACAGATTGGGGGGATTTCACATTCTGGTGTTTGCGTTTTTTTTCTCTGTTTGAAGTAAGCAGGGCTGAGCAGAGCAATAATAATAAAAAAAAACATTCCATGTCATTGGATCTGGTTTTCATCTTGAAACCGAGCATTTAACTCAGAAGCCCATTCATCTCTTAGATGAGTATTTACAGTATACCATAGATGTGAGGCAACGACCTCTGAGCCGTGTGGAAAGATTTCTGGAGAGGAAACGAGAGAGAGAGAGAGAGAGAGAGGACAAGGATGTGTTTCAGGGCGGAAAGGTGAACAAGAGTGTGTGTGTGTGTGTGTGTGTGTGTGTGTGTGTGTGTGTGCGCGAGCGCGAGCGTGCGTGTCTATAAACCTCACACACAGTCATTATAGGGACAAGGAGCTGTCCATTCAGACTCCTGACGCCTCTGAGGACATGCTCCAAGGTCAAGGGTCATGTCCAAACCCCCAGGGCACAGACGGGGTTAATTGGTGTGTGTGTGTGTGTGTGTGTGTATGAATGTATACGCGTGTGTGTGTGTGTGTTTGAGAAAGAGTGAAGGGACTCGGGCTGATCACAGGGGACAAAAGAGCCAGCAGTGCTTCCCCTCTCTCTTTCCCTTTTCACTTTCTATTTCTATTCTTCTTCTCGGCGGGATTGGGGGGGTAGAAGGAGGACCTGTAGGAAGCTTGTTTTCTTGAGCAAATAAATCAGGGAAAAGGTCGCCGTACACTTTTCTTTTTCGCTTTCAACTCAAGTCAGCTTTCATGCAAAAGTCAAGGCAACTTCAATGCAAAGGTATGGTGATAATATACCTACTTTTTCTCTCATTCATTGCGTTTTAGTGTCATTTAGCAAAGGACTTTTCATGACGCAATGATATTAAGTTCAACTGAGGGCGTGAGCAACTCACGATTATTTCGGAAGAAGAAAGGAAGGACGTCAGGGAGGAAGGAAGCACTGAAGGGAAACTGAACCTGAAAGAGGATAGAGGTAAATCCTCTGTAATTCACCTTGCTTAGAGGTTTTTATGTGGAGGAACGGGTTTGTGTTGAAGTACTGACGTCCCTTCAGATGTGTGTGTGTGTGTGTGTGTGTGTGTGTGTGTGTGTGGGCAGGTGATGGCTGGCATTAGGCAGCAGTGGGAGTGAGAGAGTGTGTTCCCGAAGCCTTTGTAAGCGCCAGCCTCCGGAAGTGTGCGGATGCCAGAACAATGGTGCGGTAAAGCCTACAAACCACCAGCACTAGAGACAGAGAGGGAGAGAGGCTGAAATATTGGAGGGGGGGGGGCTGAAAGAACCAGGACAAAGAGAAAAGAGGGAGAGAAAGACTTTAGGCACAGGGGGGAAGGGGTGAGGGAACAGGTTTGTTCCTATGAAAGGACGGTGAGTAAGGTTTCTCCGTCCTGTTGGCATGCCGGGGCCTTCTCTGGATGAAAAGAAGAGGAGGAGGAGGAGGAGGAGGAGGAGGAAGAGGACTTGAGGGGGAGGATGAAGGGGCATGGAGAGGAGGAATAGGAAATGGAGACGGTCTCATTGAAAACAATGGGGAGGCTGGTACAGTGGTGAACAGGCGTGCTGGTATACCACCAGGAAACAACACTGAGCATGCTCACTTTTGGGTGTAGTGTGTATTGTTTGTGTAACTGTACATTGTTATAGATATTGACCCGACTGCATTGTTTACTTTACTGCAAACGCTAAAGTTTGCTTTAATTAGCCAACAATCAAAGCAATAGAGCTTTTTTTTTTACAGAGGACACGTTAGTAGGGTGCAAAAGAATGATGGCTGAGTTCCATTTAGCTGCTTCCAGCTCCAGGGTCCTGGCACTGTGCACGCTGGCTCACCGTCTGTTTCCATCCACTTCCTTTTATTTGCATGTTCAATTTGAAGTGTTCTAAAAGAAACACGTTTACATTATTTTTAGGAGTGTCTTCCTGTTTGAAAGACAGTGGTTCCATGTTTTACACAATTAGAAGTCACATGTTCTTTACCTCTGACATGTTTAGTTTTTTTGTGGTTCCTTCAGTGCTACAGGGCCCAGGCCAAATCTAATAACAGGTTGTGTTGTGCAGCGTGTTAAAACGCACTCTCAGAAACCTCTAATTATCTAATAGCAGCAATTACAGTGTGACACTGCAGCATGTTAGGAGGGAAGGAGAAGGATGGATGGATGGATGGATGGATGGATGGATGGAAGGAAGGCAGGAAGAGAGGAAGTATGAGACAAAGGAAAGAAGGGAAGAAAGTAGGGAAGTGTGCAGTTAATGTGATGGTTATTTTTCTTGAGATATTCAGATTGTGTTGTCATGGAAGACTGCCTGACCTCTAGCCACATTATGCAGGGGTGTCATCCTGTAGCCCTGTAATTACACACACACACACACACACACACACACACACACACACACACACACACACACACACATATAAACACAAAGGTCTAACATAACCGTGTAAATGTAGGCCAGTTGTCTCATGTTTCAGGTCCCCTGCATTTGAGTGGTAATGACATGAAAATTCCCAAAGAGCCTGCATGTTGTTGTTGTTGTTGTTGTTGTTGTTGTTGTTAACGGCACGTGTCGTGTCACATTCACCTGAAAAGACAGACAGAAAAAGAGTTGAAGAATTAGTACTGTATTCTTCGTACCTGGTTTACTGAGTTAGCCGGATAATTTTCAGGATAAGATGACATAGGTCAGGCTTTTCGGTTCCTCAAAGCAAGTTTAGAAAAATCACCATAGCAACACATCGAAATCCCTTAACCTGCTCCAGCGCAGGCTTAATTCACTGGATAAATTGCCCACTCCCACCGGACAAAAAGGCAGCTCACTTCCTCATTGATGAAGGAGCGATATTAGTTATATTAGTTTTATAGGGAGAGAGTTCTTCCAGATCGCCAAGATCCGTTCTCACATCATCATGACTTCCTGTACGAGCGCTGTCGATTCTGCCGAGACCTCCTCGAGTCGTACATTAAACACCACACTGTATGCAGACTGGATCACAGCCTGTATGCAGACTGGATCACATACTGTATGCAGACTGGATCACAGCCTGTATGCAGACTGGATCACATACTGTATGCAGACTGGATCACAGCCTGTATGCAGACTGGATCACATACTGGATGCAGACTGGATCACAGCCTGTATGCAGACTGGATCACATACTGGATGCAGACTGGATCACAGCCTGTATGCAGACTGGATCACATACTGGATGCAGACTGGATCACATACTGGATGCAGACTGGATCACATACTGGATGCAGACTGGATCACATACTGGATGCAGACTGGATCACATACTGGATGCAGACTGGATCACAGCCTTGAGCTTTTTGCGACTGGTACATGTTTGTACAGTGTCTGCGATGTGGAGAACATCGGGAAATCCCCTGCATGGCGTGCTGTTCGTAACGTTTATTTAGCGTTTAAGAAACTTATGGATGTGTTAAAGCACTCATAATTATATGACGGTGTTATTAGTACACCATGCATATCATTATTGTAGAAAATGATTAAGGTACTGATCCGCCCATACACAGATTCAAACTCCTAGGTATATGGTAATCTACACATACATGTATATACACATATATAGTACATGATACATACGTGCATACAGTACATATATCCTCATAACTATATATTCATTCGTATACTACTGCCAGCAGTTACATTTAAATAAATATAATCTGATTGATTTGGGCGATGAGGCACTTAAAATTAGCCGATACATTTTCCCAACCCTGACGCATTTAACTTGATATTTTGCGATGCTCATGTGACTCTAGCCCGACCAGCGGAGGCGGCGTTATGCTGCATTCACAACAGGAAGTATTGTGAATATTCGCTACGCTTTGGATGTGAACGCACCATTAGACTTTGCCATGATTATGGACTTAAATTCATCATATGTAGTCATGATCATCTCCTGCTCCTCCACGGAGAGAAGAGAAGCTCTTTCTCTGATCTTATTTGCCATTGTAGCGTTTGAAGATCATCAAATCTGTGTTTGACTCCTCCCCCTTTTGAAGAGGACCGTGCACGCGCAATTATCCAGATGACTGACGTCTGGTTAGAATTAACCAGACCGTTTGAGGGCGGGTCAACCTTTGAGGAACCGGGAAAGCCTGATGTCAATCATCTCGGTAATTTAAGGTGGATAATAGGACATTTGATCGACTTTGTTGAACCACGTACAAAGAATACCCCCCTGGAAGTACTGTGTTTGAATCATATTGTATAAAAAGACAATTCATTTTGTCTAGCTCTGTCAGCACGTTTTCCGTAGTTTGCACAGTTTTTCGCTGTTAGCACCTTAAGGTGCTAGCCGTTGGCTCAGTCGTCACCATGTTGAGAACCATATGGAGGCCATAGAAATACTCTGAACTCTGTATTGAGCATTTTGAAGTGCTCAGACTTGACAAAGCTCCTCTAGAGCCACCTTATCCTGAACTACTGTTGATTCTGTCGTGTCGGCGTTTCAAATCGCCTGCCTGCCTTTAGTGCACCGAGTGACCCCTGTCAACTGATTCACTAACTCTAATGCTTTTCAACCTAAACACTTCAGACCAGTTTCACAGTGAAAAAACAGAAATCCATTTCAATATGAATCACGTTAGTATAACTGAGTTATGCCTTGATATTTCGGGTCTGGCAGCACCTGAAGACACGAGGCGTGACGCATTTTGCTATCAATAAAACCAAAATTGATATATAACAAATATTTTGTCAATTTAGCTTGTTTGGGCTGAGCATCGCTTGACAGTGTGCGCTGACTCAAACATTTACTAGATTTGTACATTGTAACTATACAGCACATTTCTTTGTATATTCAGCAAATTATTCCCCCTGACGGAGTGCCACGGACCACTGGGAAATGAAAATGTACACATCATGATTTGAAGTGAAGCAGCCTAAACATCCGTCGTACTTAAGCCGCTGCAGGTACTGAACAATGAGAGAAACAAGACATTTTTCAGCATTATTTTGCAGATTAGTTTTCTCCCACTCTCTTTTCCCCCCAGGCTCCTCGCATGTTGTCATCAGTTCAAATCTAAGGCTGAGAAATGACTTCACACTCAAACACACACGCAGTACTCCCCCGTGTATTCTAAATTACACTCGAGGTATGCGGCCTTTGCCTTTTGGCCACAGTGAGGTTACCCTCCTGTCTCTGACACAGGAAACGATTATGTCACCATGCTCATATGTTTAAGAACAAAATATGCACTCAGATACACAGACGGTGAGAGCAAACAGCAGTCATTAGCCAGATTAGCATACGGCTCCAATAGGTCAACAACACACACACACACACACACACACACACACACATGCAAACACACTCCATTTGTAATTTTGAACTTAACTGCTTGCCTCAACTAATGACTCGTGTGTGTGTGGTGGTTTTCTCTGGCGTTCCCTCTAAGTGGAGCCAGACTTTCTTCATCTTTGGCTCTGATTAGCACCCACAGTGAGCTCCTCGTCTCCCCGAACAGCCGGCGAGCACCAGGGCGAAAAACACACACATCACTGCAATCACTAACCCGAACCCGCAGCAACCGACTCGCTTCGGACGAGCGGCTGCATAGACGAGCCGGTTGACCGACGGGCTGCACCCAACATCTGCTGGTCATGTGCGGCCTTCAGGCAGCATGGCAGGCACTGTGTTGCCAGTAGCTGAGAAACGTACACATACGTTCATTGTCATCATCTTAGTCCCGCTGCGCTTTGCGTGCTGTGGCTGCATTATTGGACCAATATGTTTCTGAGGTTACAAACTTGCAACTGTATGATCATAATCCCCATCATTTTCCCAGGGTGAGCACAGAGGTCGGACGGAATACGCCGCTTCACATTGATCTCTGTTCGGATGACGGTCAATCATGTGTAACTGCAGACATGTGGGAACGACGGCGGGGCAGGATGGGCAGGGAACGCGCTCGGCGTGTTTGTGGAGTTTTCCGTCCCGCCCTGCTCTCCACTGTCCACCTGTTGCTGGTGATGGTCCGTGTTTCCTCTCCAACATGGAGGGATTCAGACGTCTCCGGGACGGGACAGGAATGTGAACGTTTCCTCCAGTGGGACCAGCTGTCTCTCAGTGCCATGGCTTGTTAATCTAACAGGCTGTTTAATGGTCAGCGTCTGGCCACGCTCACTGAAACCCTCTGTCTGTTACACAGCCAGGCAGTCAGTGACAGAAACAGCTGGAGAAGATTTAAAGACCATGTCAGACCAAGATAATATATATATATATATATATATGTGTGTGTGTGTGTGTGTGTGTGTGTGTGTGTGTGTGTGTGTGTGTGTGTGTGTGTGTGTAATGAATGCAGTCCAAATTTATCAACAATGACCGGTTGTTATAGATAAACTCTTTTAAACTCTTTTAAATATACATCCTATTCAAATGCAAATTGAAACACAAAAGTTAATGGGAGCAAAATGATCTTTTTGATGAGCTCCACCTTTAAATCAGATTTATAGGTTACAGGCAGTGGATATATATTCAGTTTTGTTTTGGGAGGATTTCTTGTAGTGGTTTTTATCAGGTGGTCATAGCCCTGTGAACAGAGTGTAACAGAAGAGAAAGGGTGTGACTTTGATGAAAGAAGGTTGTCTGTTTTGGCCTTTTTCCTTGTAACTTTACATGTAAAGCTTTTCTAGTCCTCCAACCACTAAAAGCGCATTAACACTACATGTCATCATTCACCCATTCATACACCGATGGCAAGGGCTACCATGCAATGTGCCACTTGCCCATCAGGACTAACTAACATTTACACACATTCACAGCACGCGGGAGCAATTTGCGGTCGAGTGTCTCCCCTAAGGACACCTCGACATGGACTAGCGAAGCCGAGGATCGAACCGCCGATCCTCTGATTGAAGGGACGACCTCGCTCCATCACTGAGCCACAGTCGCCCATATTTCATGCATACATTTTGAGCTCGTAGCCACAGTGGTACGGCGCCGCAGGATTATAACCGCTCTCTGTGAAATATCAAATGCTCAGATTTCTTTTGTCATCTCCCAAAGTAAGACTGTTATGTGGAACAGGCCTCGGCACTTCTTGGTACTCTATGTGATTCCTCTCCAGCTGTGGGTCTGGAGCCTTTTCACCACCTCCTCCACCATTAGCCCTCATATTCCTAAATAATACATGACATTAAGTATAGGGAAGGGAGGAAGTAAGGGAAGGTGAACAGCGGGGCAGAGAGGGGAGTCAGCAGTAGACATTATAAGAGGAGAGAGAGACGGGAGGCGGGAGCGGAGAATAATAAAGAGGCGAGGAGGGAGGAGAACAGCTGGATGTTTGGCCGTGGGAGTTGACCATCTATCAGCTAAGTGCAGAGCAAAGAGAGGACGGAGACGCAGAGGGGAGAATGTAAACTAATTAGCGAAGGGGAGTTGAAAACAAAAGGCTGTTGACTTTTTCCTCTGCCCAGGTTTTAAAGTAGCTGCCTGATGGTGACTGTTAAACATATCTGCAGTGCCTTCTAGTCCCACACTCACTCAGGTCAGGTATGCAGCGCATTGCCTGTCTTAAAAAAAATGCTATTCTTGTCTGCTCGCTGGCATAGGCAAGCTGATATTGGATCTGACCCTGCTGTCATTTTCATATTCTTGGTAGCATGTTTTGTTTCACTTTTAACCCTCCTCCTGTCTGA
Source organism: Myoxocephalus aenaeus (assembly GCA_038501785.1). Lineage (NCBI taxonomy): Eukaryota > Metazoa > Chordata > Actinopteri > Perciformes > Cottidae > Myoxocephalus > Myoxocephalus aenaeus. The sequence continues at coordinate 8,673,119 of JBAMJR010000040.1, forward strand.
GCAAATGTCCACAGTGTCCATGTTTGCTTTCTTGTCCGTTTTGTTTGTCTGTTTTTCTTGGTTTCCTTCATTGTTTACGCCGGTAGATGTGACAGCAAACTGTTTCTCGCCAGCCGGTCCCAGTGGAATGTGTCATGTTGATGCCACTTACTATTTGGAGGGGCGGGTTTAGCAATTCAGCTATTGAGATTCTGCTATTCGGAAGGCAAAAGCATACTGTGTGATTCACATAATAACAATTAAACCGTTCGGTGACTCGGCCGTCGGCCATTGGTTTTTGGACTGCTATTTTTAAAGCCTTGAGTTCGGCGTTTCGGCCGTCGCCATCTTGGCTTTTTTGCAAACAGCGAACAGAAGTGACCATATTTGGCATGCGGAGGAGTGATGTAGAGACGGCTCTGGTAGGGCAGCGACCTGTCAATCACAAGGTAGCCCCGCCCTAAAGCATCCCCTGCTTTATGGTCTGTTTGACTCTAAATGACCATAATTTACTAAATGAACATCATGCTGTATTGAAGAAGACTTGAAATTAGAGATTGAGACATAAACTCATGTTTACAATGTTTACTGAGGGAATACATCAAGAGAGAAGAAGAGTCATTTCCTCATTGGCTTCACTCGGCAGAACCGGAGGTTGCCGCCTGGTATAGATATGGATTCATTGTGTTTCTCCACTCATTTATCAAAATATATCCTTAAATTGATAACCTGTTAGAAGATAATGACTTTATAACAACTGTACACATCAAATGGAAAAGGGTTACTTTTTGGAAAAAATAATCTAGTTGCCATCTACACAGTATGATCACATTTATCACATTTAGTCACATTTATATCAGGAAATGAAAAGCAAGGAAAGCTCGTCACAAGCTGGCAACAGAGGTACTTTTGATAAAGCTTGGTGTAGGTCACTCTCGGCCACTCTTACTTTCTGTTTCCTGACTGGTTGAGGGCAGAGAGGAACTCAAAGGCAGGGTTGAAAGCAGAGCTCACCTGGGGCAGACGACGGGGCGGGGGTGGAATTCATCTGTGGCACTGAAGCTTGGAGGCCTCTTACAGTTAAAGCATTGCCTCATGGGAAAGACCTGTTGGCTTCACTGTCGTCTGGCATGAACATACTATCTGTAGAAAAAGCTGCCTTTGTGGCATTATATGATGATTGTCACATACGGGATGTGGGACAGAAAGCAGCTCAGTGATGAACCCCCATGCGGTGAGTCGCTACAATTGGCTAAACAAGCTGAGTAGAGCACAATACGATGCAGGGTATAGCCTGCTGTTAAAGGCTAATGGCTGGTTGAACAGCAGTGCTTTGTGAGCTGAGACACCCCCCCCCCCCCCACACACCCTTACACACACACACACCAGCAGCAGCAGCACAGACCCCTCGTCTTCTCTCAGCTGTCGGCCTGCATTCCTGCCTACTTCTCCATTTATGGCTACAGAGGAACGAAGAAGGAAAGAAACTGACGCCTAATCAACAACAGCATCATTGCTCCTCAAAACCTCAAAGCTACAATGTTCACTTTTCACTTAGAGGTAAACAACATATGTCTCAAAGTTGCCACTATTTCCTCCGTGGAGCCAAACATTGCCCCCATATTCAGCCTCACCTTGTGAAAAGGTGACAGGTTACAGGTTGTGCCTGTTCAGGACGTGGCTGTTTGCAACACCTACCCTGAAGTGAGAAAGAGGTCATTATTTGTTTTGTTTTTACTAGCATCCAGCAGCAAAATCAAGACTGCACGTCTTTGGGTCACCAGCAGTGCCACCGGCAAAAGTGAAGTAGATCGGATGAACGATTCTGGAGATATGCCGAAAGACACACACACACACACTGACAGAGAGAGAGAGAGAGCAGCTCGCTGTTTGAAGCCATGTTTTCAGTGTTTCATACAATATGTCTGCAGTGCTCGTGTCAGGCTCTTTCTGCCTCCATCTGCGGTGGTTCATGAGTGTTGCACTTACACAGCTACAGACCCTAAAAGTATATTTTCGCTCACCACTCTGTAAATTGCCTCGCGTAGTGTCTCCCAAACCCAAAGGATAGCCGTCATCCATTTATCTCTCCCTCCACCGAGCCTCCGTCCCTGGTTTACATCACGGCTGCAGCGGATCACTGTCAGCGTGACGTCACCCTGCCGGCCTGTTTGTAACAGCCTCCAGGTGATAACAACGAGCCGTGTCATCATGGCTTGATGTTTGGACTAGTGAAGTCGCACTGGATTGTCGAACACAGTAATAATAACTAATACGTAAATCATTGTTTGTATATCTTGTTTTCATGATGCCAGGCCAAACGCGCGTTGATCCCGCGAACATTTTCACAGACAAACAAACACAGACAGAAACGCAGAGATAAAAGAGACGACAAGGAACCTGTGATTATACGACACATCAGACGTCTGCTTCGCTCCTCCACCCTCCCTGGTCTTTCTCTCTAACACACACACACACACACACACACACACACACACACAGGCAGACCTTTGAGTCCGTGCCAAAAGTTTCCAGAATGGATATCAAGTTGTGTCTGGATGGGTCTTCCACTGTCTGTTCAAAGACTCTGTACTGTCTCTCTCTCACCCATCAGACATGCTTCACTCTCTCTTCCTTGCTCTCAGAGTCAGATAAAGGATAAGGGATTGACCTCAGGTCTTTTTTTTTTTATGTGTTTATCACTGTCCTCGCCGATAATGACAAACGGAAAGCAGCTCAGATTGTTACCTGATACCCAAACAAATCCTCTAACGGGTGTCTTTTGTGTGGCTGACGACCACCGACGTTTTTGTACCGTCGTGTCCGAGTGTCGGCTATGAACGAGGGGAGGGGGCCTCCGCCTGGACGCACAGGTGCACGTCAGGGCGTAGTGTTGCCGCGTGTTTGTGACCCACGGTATGCTTGTTGCTCACTAGGCTGGCACACCAACGTGAGACTTGTCCAGATGCCAGCCAAACACAGGTTTCCTCAAGAGCGAGAGTGTGTGTGTGTGTGTGTGTGTGTGTGTGTGTGTGTGTGTGTGTGTGTGTGTCCATGTGAAATCCTCCTCTGCACTGTTCCCAGCAGGCTCCCTATCTACAGCTGGCCTCACAGCGGGGTCAGGCTGTGATAATGCACTGACAGCGACATCAACCTGTCTCTAGGGCTACAAATATTGATTGTTTTAGAAATGTAGTATTCTATATTATTCCATCAAGTCGACGGAAGAGAAATACTTCTTCTTCGTTTAGGAGCAGGAAAAATAAACAAAACACAAAAACCACTGAACAACTAATTGTAGTCGTAGTTTTATTTGTGTATTATAAGATGCTTCAAGCTAGTGTGAGGAAGTTCAACCGGTCATCATTCCAGCTCTAATTCTCTTCATATATTGCTGGGGAAACCTCTTCTTCAAACAACCAAGTTCCACCAATTTCAAGTGTTGGCAGCGGCCCTGAAATTCTTTTGCTTTTTTGCTTTCGGGGCCGTGCTTCTCTCTTCCAACCACTTCACTGCTTTCCCCCGTGATAAAACTCTCAGAAAACTTATTACCATCTCTAGAGAAACAGGCGTTTGCTGATTGCAAATATCCGGCACGCAGCTGTCAATTTAAAATGCTTCTGATCCAATAACATATGGTTGACGCTAAGAGCAAAATGTACCACTTATTTTGGACATATGAACAGTCCTAATCTAGCAGTCCTAATCTAAATGTAAAGATGCTAAAGGTTAGCTGTAAATTGGGCTCTCCAACCATCATCCAGAGGCCATTTAGATGAGGCAATGCAGTAACGGACAACAATATGATTAAATGAGACTTACGGTGAACTGCTGCCGGTCTTGTCATGTGGAATTATATTTGTGCCTCAACCCTGAGTGCGTAAGGAGACCTTTTATACACGATCACACAAGGAACATGCAATAAAACTATAAATAAAAATAATGTCTCGACAAGAAAAATACTATGATTGCATAATTTGTCTTTTAAATGGTACCTATAGCTGCTGCAGAAAGTGCCCTGGAAGCTGTGTGTTTTGTGCAGTGTAGTTCCCAGGTGTGAATGTCTACTAGAATAGAATACAGCTTTATTCTCCGGCTGAGGCTGGAGAATCACCTTTTGGTCTCACCAGTGTTCATCTTGTCATCTTCTGGGTCATGTGAATATAAACCCCTCACATTCCTTTGCAGCGAAGGTACATGTTGCCGGGCAGTCTGCGTACGTATTAAAGGGAGGATTGGAAACACCTGTTGTGGACAGACCGTAGATTGACGGGCGGGCCTCAGGGCCTGCGCTCTCCTCTTACCCGTCTGCTCACAGACCGCAGCTTCCCAGAGGCATGGAAGAGAAATTCGCGTAGAGATGTACTGTGGAATGTGTTGTCGTGAGAGTTTATATGGTTTATTTTAACTCCCACACATAGCACAGCTATTCAGTCACACCAAGGCTCCAGTGTTGTATCACAGAAAGACACACTATCTGTCCACACAGGGTTCTACATTTACACCAAGTCTACGAGCTTTTCTGTGGGATGTTTTCAGTAAATAGTCATTCACTCTTTTTCAAAATGACGTGCTTAGTCTTAGTTGACCCCCGGATGACCTGCATCGGTGAGTTCCCAGGTTTGGCCTGTAGCTGGGGCCTCTTGTCAGGGCAGTTATGTGGGACTCCTGCAGACAGCAGGTTAACCTGCAGGGTATCCTGCAGATAATCCCCCTCCCACTGGATGTTGTCTCAACATTGAATCGGCTCTTGATCAAGCAGTAGCTGTCTAGTTGAGGGGCGGGGGGGCAGGTTTCAGTTCAATAAAGCCTGTGTACTGTGAGGCTTCTACACAAGAAGTTTGTGGAATTTTCCCCCCCCAAGAGTTATGAGAAATAATGACCAATATCTGCCTTTTGATGACCCCAAAAAATGGTGACATACAAAATCGTTTCTTTTTAATTTCTCGAGCAGGTCAAACCAAAATGGCTCACAAAGCTACAGCATGTGGAAACAAGATGGTTCGCTGTAGTGAAGTCTGTAGTCTTCCAGCCTCTTAACAAAACCTTCCTCCATAAAGCCATGGCTGAAAGTCAGTGGCGGGCCGTTTCGTTTTCGACCACTTTGACAAGAAAAAAAAGGCGCTTTATTAACGGTTGCTTTAATTTTTTTTTAAAACCATAGGTCTCTTCTCACAAGGGTTATGGTATTGTAGCAATTTAAATGAAGTTAAACAATCATGTGGTTGCGGAGATAATTAAGGTGCCGTTAAAAAAAAAAAATGTACGGACAATGCATGTTGTCCAAATCAACAACCAGTCACATTTAGTTATAACAAAACAATCCAACAAAACCGTGGCACTAAAACACTGCACACACAAAAGACATCTCCGGCGCAGCTGCGCACCTTGCCGTGGAAAGAGGCGCGGGATCAGCCCCAGTCCCGGCTTGACCAGCAGCAACAACAGCGCTGTGGCTTGTTTATGATTAAATACGACTGCATGTAAAAAAAAATAACACAACCAGCATTTCACTCACAAGATGCACATAACCCTCCGTAACCCTCTGTGCGAAAGGCGTCATCAGTAAATCCACCAGCAAGTCCATTTCTCAGGCTTCAGTTTGAGATTCTAGGTTCTAGGTTCTAGGTTCTAGGTTCTTCTTCCTCTCCTTCTTTCGTACGCTGCCCCACTGACCAATCACAGCGCATGTTAATGGTCACGCTGGGCCACTGACCAATCCTACATCCACGCCATTTCGGAGGCGCTGCACGTCAAAGAATCCGCCCAGCTTGTCAAACTAAAGATTTGATTTGTTGAAGTCCATGACAATCAACCACAACGTCCACTCTCCATGTACTTTAATCTGCAAAGGCTTAAACTGCTTTGCTTACATAGAGACACAGGAGAAAAAAATCTGATTGGATGAAAGCTTCTCCTTCAAACCAGCTGCAGCACTGAAGGCTGAAGGCAGAGCAACAGAGGAAGACAGGAGAAAATAAGCTAATAGGGAAAAATCATTATAATACATGTAGTGTATTTGTGAAAAACAATTAATTATAAAATAGCTATAACTTTGTGATTCTGTTTAGGCCAGCAGAGAAGGCTTAGCAGGCCCTGACGGCCCACCACTGCTGAAAGTTGACTCAGACATCGGAGAAACCAACAAGGTTAGCTTGCTTTGGTTCACTCCCCATCCTAGAGTCTGTCCTCCACATGAAGTGATAAGAACAGTTGATGTCTCTTTTTTTTAAGACAGAAAGAAGGTCACTGATTTCAAGACGTTCATTTGCCAACACAAGCTTGTGAAGAGGTGCTCTCACAGCAGACGATGCCACTCTGCACTGCTGTTTCCTGTTAATTGTAACCCTACTTCCCGTTTCCCTCCCTCTAGTCCTGGCTGCTGCTGCTGGCCAGGAGCCCGACCACAGCCACGGCTGCGCCCAGGGCAGCTGTTACCCAGCAACGGGGGACTTGCTGGTGGGACGAGAGAAGAACCTGAAGGCCTCGTCCACATGCGGGATGAGGAGAAAAGAGCCCTACTGCATTGTCAGTCATCTGCAGGTCAGTACGCGTGTGACAGAAGGTCAAAGAAGAATTCTGCGTTTGCCCGTCTCTGTTCTCTGCTCTCTGTCCGGCTCATTGACCCCTGAAGTCCTCATCTTTGACCACGTAAATCTGACCTTTTATCGTCCTGCCGCAGGATGAGAAGAAGTGTTTCGACTGTGACTCCAGGCGGCCATACGACCCGGTGTACAACACCATCAATCACCGGATAGAGAACGTTATCACCGCCTTCAAACCCCACCGCAAGAAGTCCTGGTGGCAGTCGGAGAACGGTGAGGGACTCAAATAAGTAGTTATTGTTGTTATTGACTCCTAACTTGTCCACTTGACTCTTTCTTAGAAGGGACCCTTTCAAAAGAGTTTATAAACCGTAAATAGAAGCTTTATTAATAGCTGATAATCCATTAACTAATACTGTATAGCCAAAATAAAAAATGCAGTTGTATAAGTGAAGAGCAAAAAAAAAAGCTATATACATTTTCACAACCTGGCAGGCCAGAAGTTATAATAATCTGTGAAGCATTGGTAAATGATCTGTTATCTGTTCAGCCATTAGTTAGAACATTTAAACTCCTTATATCGGGGGGCTTATTAGAACCCAGCAGCCTATATTTTTAGTGTCAACAGAACAGGGCCATGTGCACAATCATTTACAAACTAAATTTAAATATGATGTTCATAAAGTTTTTTGCTGATGGAGTGCATTGCAGTGAAAGTGTCACATGTTTATGTATAACTCGACGAGCATCTGTCTGAATGCGTCATCCTCCACTAGATCTGTGTAGCTTGATAGATAGATGATAGACATAGATAGATAGATAGATAGATAGATAGATAGATAGATAGATAGATAGATAGATAGATAGATAGATAGATAGATAGATAGATAGAAAGAAAGAAAGAAAGAAAGAAAGAAAGAAAGAAAGAACGAAAGAAAGAATAGAATAGATAGATACTTTATTAATCCCGCAAGTGGAATCAGAGATGTAGATGCTCGGCAGGTCTGCTGTTGCCATTACACACAGTACATCCACACAATGAGTAGGATTAACAGTACATATATTTTATGACTACAAAGTAGCACCAAACCTTTACTTAAAGCTGAAATAATTAATTTGAGTTGCTCCTTAAAAGCCCAAACACATAAGAACCGCTTCAGCAACTGCTCATGCTAGATGTCTTCAATCGGCCCTGCACCCTGCCAAAGTCTGTTATGTGAAAGACTAAATATGGCATGTCATCAATCGTGCTGGTATATATCTAAAGTTATAAATATTTGGGAGAAGAATGGTGGGAGTTAGAGGGGAAAAATGAAGGGATATAAAAAAAAGAGATATTGGATATTTTGAAACAGAAATAATTCAATTGAAAAGAGAAGAAGAATTGAAAAAGTAATAAGATCCTAAAGGTTTATTGACACCATTAGCAGAGAGACTGGTAGCTATGGATCATTTTAAAAGCAGTATTGCTTCTGCGCACACACACACACACACACACACACACACACACGCTCACCACCCCCTCTGACCAGTTACAGATGGGCTTAATAACAGAGTTGGCCCTGCTCTGGCATCTCAACAGAGAGAGAGAGAGAGAGAAGGGGCATGACAGGGAGAGGAGAAAAGTACAAGCTCTGATGGGAACATGCAAGCGAAAGTTGAGGGGGGGACTAAGTCTTCCAGACGGAGTGAGAGACAGGAGCAAGGACAGGGAGAGGAAACCGGTGTCTTTCCACTCAGTGACAATGAGCGACTGTGAAGCTCTGCGTGGAGAGACGGCTGATGTCAGCTGTGTGTGAGCCGCGTCGCTGTAATGGAGTGCTGCTGATGACAGCACTGAACAGCAGCGCCAGACCCAGAATAGAGCAGAGAGAAACAGAAGAAGAAGAAGGGGGACAGGAAGTGTACTGGCTATTTTTACTCCTGGTTGCTACTGCTTTTCCATGGCATCTTTGTGGCGTGTCCACGGTGGTGGTGGTGGCACACTGTGGCCATTTGATATGGATAACAGAGGTTTGGTTGTGTGCGCTTATTATTGGAATTACAATGTAATGGGATCGCATGCATTAATGCAGCAATTATACGGCAAATGTCTTTTCCACTGCAAATTGACTTGGACAACAAACTTCTCTATCAGCAAGGCTTTAGGATTCACCCTTTGAATTGTCCTCTCTCTCTCTCTCTCTCTTCCCCTCCGCTCTAGCTGCGTCACTCCCCCCTTCCTCCCTCTTTTCCATCTTCTTACTTCCTGTGCGTTGTCAGCTTATGATTTGTGGTTGACCATGGAGGTGTTTGTGTATGTATGTGTGCATTTGGTGTTCTAGTTTGAGAGATTGACCCATTGATTAGCTAAACCATGTAAACAAGTCTGTTTACTCAGGCTATCCTGTAACGGGACCCCACAATATAAAATATGTATTTTTCCTCTTACTTGTCGTGCTATTTGTCTATCTAGATGTTAGTGTGAGTTGCAGAATGTGGGAGATATCGGCCGTAGAGATGTCTCTCTCCAATATAATGGCACCACATGTTACTCGGCTTGAGGCTCCCAAAGTGCCCCCAAAAAATGCATTAGATAGACTCGACCGCGTTGGCAGCTCTCGTTCGCGTAGAGAAAAAATTGTTCCCGGGGAAACAGAGGGTTCATTATTTTTATTTACTATTTATTATATATTTTTTTGCATGTGTGTATTAAAGAGCCGTGTTTTGTCTTGACCTCACCAGTTCAAAGCTCAGGTAGGCAATATCAGAGAAACCAGCAAGAGTACGCTATCCACGCAATAAACCCAGCCCAGTGCTGCCAAATCGTTTCTACAAAAGTTGCTAAATCAAGTCGGCAACACTGGACAACCCTTCAAGCCTCCCTCCAATACCACTCATAATATCAAAATATCATAATGAACATAAACAGCGACCTTGGCTATTGTTAATGCTAACAGCTGTCGAGCCAGCAGCCTGTCCGATCATTTTATTTGGGCCGAAATAAATGTTCGGACGCCCTCATTACAGTCCTGCGACAGCCACAGATACCAGATTATTATAATAATGTTTTCAGAGCATTAGATTTATGGATTTATGTCAGGAGGTAAAGAGAATTTCTAGCCTCGCTTTAAAAGTGATGTTTAAAAGTAATCTTCCGTGTTGAGTTGTGAAGCACAAAATGATCGTGGTCCCACATTTCTATGTATTTGTATCAGAATGCGGAAGTCCCCCTGGCTTCGTGCCGTCCATGTAACACAGGAGAGTGAAAGTGGTCCTCAGGAAGTGCGTGGGCTTTTCCCACACGCTCTCTACATCTCTCCTGCCAAGACGGAAGGCCTTTTCCCGTCAAGATGCCGGCCGCTACTTCACTTACTGTCCCGAGCCATTATTCTGTCATCCATCTGTCAGAGAGTGCGAGCGGTTTATAAATTATAAGCACAATCTAAGTGACGGTCGTCAGCCGTGAAGGAAAAGGTTGACTTCACGTAAACATCTTTTCTCTCTGTCACTTTTTCTCCCAGGAAAGTCAGATGTCTTCATCCAGCTGGATCTGGAAGCAGAGTTTCATTTCACTCACCTGATTATGACCTTCAAGGTAAAGATAAAAGCCGTGCAGCTGAAACCAGTGACTCACAGCTCCGCTTGCTTCGTCCTTTAGGGAACGATTCTGCCCAACAGAATGAACTTTGCAAGCGAACACATTGCAGCTTTTCTTCTCCCGCAGACTTTCCGTCCGGCGGCCATGCTGATCGAGCGCTCGGCAGATTTTGGTCGCACCTGGCAGGTCTACCGCTACTTTTCCCACGACTGCGCTACTACCTTTCCCGGAGTCTCCCAGGGTCCTTTGCGTAACATCAATGACGTCACCTGTGAGTCGCGCTACTCCGACATTGAGCCGTCAACGGAGGGAGAGGTGAGTCGTTGGTTGACGGAAGAGGAAGAGTTGAATAGGCGGTTCCAGATAAACATTAGAGCTTTTCTATTTTAGTGGATGAAATACAGATTTTATTCTTTTGGAGTTAAACTTTCTGATGGCTGTGGCCACAAATAAATGACCTTAAGTGTTTGAGAAAAACATGCATTTTTCTTTTTGTGCCATTGATTCTCGCGTGGCTTTTGTCATGAATACTTTCTCAAGAATGAAAAAATGATTGGAAGGGCGCCATACTGATCAGGCTTGCAGACCACAAAGTCTGATTCAGACTCGTGCTGCACATGTCGCTGCGTATCTGATTTAGTTGTTTCAAGTCTCAGATGGTTCAAATATGTGATGTGTCCTGGTCTAGGTCATCTACAGAGTGTTGGAGCCAGCCATCGACATTGAGGACCCGTACAGCCTGAGCATCCAGAGTAAGTCCCGCTCATATTTTCCACAGCATTCTGACTGTGTATAACACCAATCACCCACACGCGTTAGAGTGTGCATGTCAGTGTGTTGATGTTGGCTCTTTTATGTAAGGTGTTATGTAAGGTGTTATAAAAGCTCGACAACCAGAAGCTGACAGCGTGTCCCCTAGCAACGCCGGCCCTCGGGTGCCAGTCAACCGCTGCCATGAGAAACACCCACCCAGAGGCTCGAGGGTTAGATGCCCTTTCCACTTCCACAACTCATCTCTTATTGTCTTTAGGAAAAAAGAATAAGGACAGTATCTCGAACATAATTATACTTTTGCTACAAAAACTAAAATGTATGCAAAAACTGAATGAACTGACAAAGTATTCAGGGTCAGATACAAACACAGCAGTTTTCAGGATTAGCCTAAATAGGATATATAGCCTCATACAGAGTCACAAGTCTGCTATCCTGAATGTAGGAGAGGATTCCACAGAAAGGGCCATCCGTTTCCTTTGCTGGCTGTCATCACATTTGTCACCACGGATCAGACTCCGGCCGACCCGACTGGCTGCGCTGATCCAGCTGTGACACATGGCGGACCGTAACAGCCCCTCTCTCTCTGCAGCGTGAAACACGGCCCTGCTGTGTCGGAAGACGCCGGAGAGATGGGAAAAGCAGCTGTTTCTCTCCCGCACAGCATCGCCGTCCTCGCCCCCGTGTTTAGACTGGCAGGACATGAGAGCTCTTTCCAGAAACCCGAGCTCTCTTTTCCAATGCAGCAGCAGCAGAGGTTGTCTTGTTCTCGTGGTTGTTACATTTCTCCCTGAAGACCCCGGACCTGCTCACAGCTGAGCAATCCATATCTACCATCTGCTGTTTTCAAGACAAAGAATCTACTCCTGTTGGCTTTTTTTTATTTATTTCCATTTATTTATTACATTTTCTGCCTTTTTGATTGGCAGACCCTTAACTAAAATCACAGCGCTGACTTTAACCTCAACCGTCTATAAACTAAAGCATTGGTCTGGTCGAGCTTTTAGGGCTCAGAGGAAGTATGATAATGAAAGCGTGTGTCAGTTATTGGATGCCTGGTGTGGCTCAGTTGAGAGCAAATAGTCCTAAAGAATCATCTTCTGTCTGACTAAAACTATTCTTTAACTTACATTTCCTGAACTGGGCCTTTAAACCAGCAAGTAATCCGGTGATAGTTGTCTGTCCATCCAATGGCTGCACTGCAAACAGGAACTGCTATTGGCTAATGGTGCCCATCTGGGTAGAAGAGAAGCAGACGGTGTGTGAGTGCAGCGGAGCTGGAGGGATTAGCTCTTGTCTGTCAGAGAGGGATTCTATTACCCCAGATCAAGTCAGCGGGGCAGGGGCAGAGTGTGGACAAAAATAACGCCTCCCAGTGAAACATTTCATCCATTATTCAAGCGCGGCCACTTCAACTCCCATGACAGAAAATTCAGAAAGCTGAACGTTATGCCTTTTTTCTTCGTGAGCTTATAAAGAGGACGCAACGCCGGCTGCAGCTGCTCTGGTGTCAAATTATAAATCTTCAAAGTCCTCATAATTATATTCACCACGTGTATAATGATAGTGATGCGAGTTTAAACTCAAATTTCCACATCATTTTCTCCCCCATTTGCTCATCTAAAGTGCTTTAAGTAGAGTTATTTTTAAGTCTACTATACGAGAAACAGTTTATTTGCATTCACAATTACCAAAACAAAACAGGGCCGGCAATTGTGTATGACAAAAAAAAAGAAAAGTGTGCGTGTCCTTGTGAAAACATGTAAATAAAGTGTGTCGGTTTGCTTGTGTGTTTCGGTACATCTGCACACGTTTCCGTTTGTGCGTGTGTGTATCTGGTTAACAGCCCGACTCTGACAGCGGGGGATGTTCTGACCGCGGCAGATTGACAGGCTGAAAAGACCTCTCTGGAAAGGAGTTCTCTTTCTCCCTATTAGGAACTCTCTCCAGATAAGTTGAGAGGATAAAGAGGCAGGATGTGTCTCGAACCATTTCAACACCACATTCCTCTGTCATTTGGGGATATTTTTAGTTATAAAAAGAAATGATACATTCCCTTAACATGTTTCCGGTCTCGTCACATAGAACATTGTGACGTTTGCGGGTTTTGGTTAGCATTTTTTGCTAGCTATGCTAGCAGTGTGGCTCTTGGGGTGTCAACCCAGACTGTAACATCTCAACAGCTGTTTAATGGACTGCCACGCCATTTGGTACAGATGTCCACGATACCTCGAGGGGGACTCCTGACATTTGGTGATCCCTGAATTTTTCACCTCGCACCACCAGAAGGTCAAAATATGACTTTTTCCCGTACCAAAACGAATGACATCAGCCTCATCTGTACTGTTTTCAGTGTCCTTTAAACACCCTGGAACCAATTTTGGCTCTCAACCTTTTTTTTCTTTTTCCCTGTGTTTGAGTCGTCGTAGGAACCCCCAAATGAATTCCAATACTTGTGTTTATTGTATGTATTTGTTCAGCAAAGTGTTCGGATTTTTTTTTATATCTGCAAAAAAAATCACTTTTAAAAGATATTTTGATCATAACTATGAACATCCAGCAGGATATGAGCAAGATTTCCCAAAAATGCCTCCTCGAGCGGTCACCACGTTTTTCAAACTGTATTATGGTGCCCTAACAACAGCCCACATACTAATAAGACAGCTTTTTGGAAAGATTAGGACCTAAAGAATCGGAATCTGCAACAAAACTCATAGTAGAACACAGCATTTGGGTGTTCAAAGGAGTTTCAGTCAAAAAACGGTGTCGTTCGGTTCAAAAATGGAGTTTACGTAAATACTTAAACTTAACGGTTACGTCATGTTTCACACCAGATGTCTCTTCTCACAAGGGTTGCGGTATTGTAGCAATTTAAATGAAGTTAAACAACGATGTGGTTCTGGAGATAATATGTTGTTGTTTTTTGTCTGATAATAGGCACAGGGGGATTTTCGCACACTGTTTTTAAAGGGTTAAAACAACACTCACACACCTATATAGACATTGAAAGAGTTGTTGGTCTCTATGGCTAGAATGCCAATGTGTAAGAGATGCAGTACAAATATCTCATTCTCAAGCCATTTTTTTTTTTCACTGAGAACAATGCTCACTCTTTTTCAGGAACTGAAAACATTCACACAGTTCCACATTCACACCGACGACCTTCCGCTCACAAGCTGAACAAGTTCAGCTGCAGCGACTACAGGGAGAGCAGTCTGAGTTGGTCAATTTAAGTGGCGATCTTCCAAAGTTAGTCCTTTTAGCGTAAAAACTCCCTGTTTGAGTCACAGTTTAGGGGAGTAACAAAGCGGGAACTTTGAATTAAAAAGCTAGTAACTTTGGAGGATCATCACTTGAATCTTCAAAGATATATTGTGCTTGAAAAAAGGAAAAAAATAGCAACATTTTGATATATATAAAGATGATTCTCCGTCTTCTTCCCCTGTTCAAACTAACCACAAGTTGCCTCGAAGCTCTGAGGACTGACTAACCCTCTGACCATCCAGATCATTTAGCTAATGTCCTTCATCCCATAGCGCACCAACTCGTGTCACATCATCCATCATAAGACAGCCAGTCTTCAAATAACAGAGAACTCAAAAAGCCTTACTATAAACACATTAACCCCTCACATACTCTCTCCGTGTCCTCTCTCCAACAGACCAGCTGAAGATCACTAACTTGAGAGTGAACTTCACCAAGCTTCACACACTGGGAGACAACTTGCTGGACCCCCGAGCTGAAATCAAAGAAAAGTACTACTACGCCATGTACGAGCTCGTCGTGCGAGGAAACTGCTTCTGCTACGGCCACGCCTCGGAGTGCGCCCCCATCGACGGCATCAGGGACGACATCGAAGGAATGGTGAGCGACGAGGCTTCGGTTACGATACAGACGCTTAATGAGCACGTTTCCCTCCTGTAATTTGCTCTCATCATTTCAAAGCATTTTGATTCCCCCACCCACGTATGATCGCTTCGACTCCCCCTCCCTACTCCCTTTCAAGGTTCACGGCAGGTGCGTGTGCAACCACAATACCAAAGGTTTGAACTGTGAGCAGTGTGACGACTTCCACAACGACCTGCCCTGGAGGCCAGCCGAGGGGCTCAGCACCAACGCCTGCAAGAGTGAGTGCAGAGGAGGAAGCAAACACTTGGCGAAAGGAGGGAAACAAACCAGAAAGACTCATTTGTCTCTTTTTCCTAGAGTGTACCTGTAACGGCCACTCGACCCTGTGCCACTTTGACATGGCGATGTTTTTGGCCACGGGCAACCTCAGCGGGGGAGTGTGTGACGACTGCCAGCACAACACCATGGGGCGCAGCTGTGAGATGTGCAAACCCTTCTACTACAAAGACCCCGTCAAGGACATCCGGGACCCGCGAGTCTGCATAGGTGAGTGAGGTGTTGGTGCACTGTGGTTTTCATTCAAAAGAAACTACTCTACTCAAACTAGTATTAACTAAAGTTATATTTGTGCTGTAGCACCCCCTGTAAGTGACATGCAGTCAAATTGTAAAGAATTACCATGAGTTCATATGTGCACATCACCCAGTTTGGCTGGAATTACATGTTAATACTGATTATAGTGTTTATCCCCGAGGCCATGTCTGCCCAAATTTTGTCAACCATTGATGAAAAAGCGGTACGGAATATGTAGAAATGCGATAGCGTTTATTTTCAGGCTGAATTATATTCACTGCACTGGCATTGGTGAAGGTTTGATGAAACCACGTAGAAGATGTTACGTCAAACATCAGAAAAAATAAGATGACGATGGCCTCTCCTGATACATCCCCAAGCAGAGGCTTCTTTTCCTGTAGTTCTCACATTAAATCACTCTGCAACACACCATAACACCTACCCGAAAAAACACACAACTCACCTGGCACCCGTCTCTCCCGTAGCGTGCGACTGCGACCCTGATGGCTCTCAGAACGGAGGGATGTGTGACAGCCACACGGAACCGTCCCTCGGCATGATGGGAGGTCAGTGCCGCTGCAAAGCCAATGTTGAGGGGCCGCGCTGCGACAAGTGTAAGACGGGCTTCTTCGGCCTGAGCCCCCACAACCCTCAGGGCTGCCAACGTGAGTACAGTCGGTCACAATTCATACAAACATATATATATATGTCATTTTTTTTTTTTGCATTGAAATACATCGTCATCCAGCAAGTAGAAATACATTATATGATCAAATTGGGTATCATCCTCCTCACAATGTTGGCAGCATACAGTACATTTCTGCATTATTAAAGCTCTAACCTTCCAATCATCTACTGATTATGAGTTATAGAGACTTGATGCTTTATGATAAATAAATTAAGATTTTATTATCATTTTTAAGATTGTATTCAATTTATCACACAAACTTTATAAAAGTAGTTGTTAAAGTAGTAGTGTTGTAGAGGAGTGGAAATTGTGCCGTTGCCCACTCTGCTTCGTAATAATGGATTTGACAATCAAGAAACCGCTTTAGGATTTCCTCGTTTGTTTTATCATTTAATAAAAACGCTGCTTTTCGGTGTGCTACAGTCACTAAATATCCATCCGTGAGAAACCTCATTCATTTTGCCCCATTCATTTTGCCCCCACCGTGTGCCGCCAGCCTGCCGGTGCGACCACAGGGGAACCGTGTCGGGCAGCTCCCAGTGTGACCCGGTCAGTGGAGACTGCTTCTGCAAGCGGCTCGTCACTGGACGCAGCTGTGACCAGTGTTTGGTAAGACACGTTGTCTTGCTTGACTTTTATTTTCTGGCTTAATAGGATCTGTCATTTTTCTCTCCTTACCACTCTCTCTGTGCTCCTGCCAATATGGTAAAGTGACATCAGATATATTTTCTATTTCCCACTGTTTCTTCTTTTTGTCTCTTAGTCTTTTTGACCACTTCTGTCACCCTTATGTCCGATGTTTGACCCTTAACATTATACAATTAGACGTGTCATTCCCTTACATTTTACTCCATGACTTTATCTTTCCTTTACCTTATTTTCCTTTTTCACTTCTAAATTAGTGCTCCTGATTTTCTTCACTCTTTATATTTTTCTTCCACTCCCTCTGCCCAGAATACCAAAGATATTAGGTGGTGATCAGCTTCCTGTTAGGATTCATCCTCTTGTCTCAAACCTTCTCAGCCAGGAATAGTGTCGGCAGGAATGTGAGCTCCTGCCTTGGCCCTGTGTCTAAATTTAGCCCGGGGATTTGATGCTTGACCAGTTGGTGTGGGTTACAGCAGGCCTAAAATGGTGAGGGCCTGGACCTGGTCCGAAAGTGGATCTCGTCCTCTGATGAGCCCCGCAGAGCCTCATTTTAGTAGCGAGAGTGTAATGTCAACAGTGGACCAAAACAATCTCCTTCTGTCCCTGTGCTGAAAGTCTATTTGAAACTAAAAGAAAGAAAATAACAGAAAGAAATAGAAAAAAATATCAGTATAAATATCCACTGCCACTTAAAGAAAAGATTCCTCGCCGAAGCACATTAACGTCAGTATAATGACATTAAGGACATCATGTCATGCTTCAGAGTTTCTCTTGTTAGCTTTCCAAATAGCTGTCAAGGCTAATAGGCTTGTAGTAAAGCAACCAGACCACAGACCAGTGTTACTGGATGAACGACAAAGTTGTCCACAAACTTGAACTGGATTGATTTAACAATAAGTGAGAAACCACAACATTTAACAAAGTACAAATACCTCCAGCCAATAGAATGTGAAATTGCTGACTGCAAAACATCTATCCAGTAGTAACATTGCAGAGTCAGCTCTCTTTGAAAGCGCAGAACATCTCACAGTGTGAACCTAAAAGGAACGGGGCAGTGATGGTATGCCCCAAAGCTGTTAGACAGTCAGACTTATGGCAATCAAACTGCCGGGGAAGTTCCCCATCTCACTCTGTAATATTGTGGTGGGCGATGCATCATGTCTGTCTGGAGCCAACTGTTCAGCTGTCTGTCTGTCTGGTGAATGCTTGCTCTGTCCTCCTCCGTTCCCTGTCTGTCAATCACTCTGCCCTCCGTCTGTCTCTCTGCTTCCAGCCGGAACACTGGGCTCTGAGCCACGACCTCAACGGCTGCCGAGGCTGCGAGTGTGATATCGGGGGAGCCCTGGACAACCAGTGAGTGACGCCGTAGCTTTAAAGAGTCACAGGTCACTAATGAAGAATGAGGCCGTTGCAGACGAGACAATAATACTCCATAATAGCAGCATAAGCTTTGCCATCATTTTTACACCTTCGTCATAGCAGTTCATCAGTGGATGATTCATTGTATGTGCTACGAGAGACTGGCATCCTCTACTCAAACATCAGACACAAAGTTCCCCGATGATAATGGAAAATTAACATGTGTCACTTTATTATTATTATTATTAGCCACCCAGTCAACCACTTTGGTCCAGACTGAAATATCTCAGCAACTGTGAGGTCCATTGATGTGGAATTCTGTACAGACCTTCTTGGTACCCAGAGGATGAAGCCTGCTGACTTTTCCTCTAGTGCCACCATGAGGTTGACATTTCTGGTTTTGAATAGACATTTTTTACATTCTTTATTATTATTTTTTCTTCAAAAATAATCGGAAATATGGGGCTGCCAATCGATCAGCACATCTCTATGCGCTGATCGATTGGCAGTCCCATATTTCCGTTTTTTTTTTTTACGGTGACGTTTTCATAGGTGTAATCTTTAAAAAAAAAAAAGAATTCGTTGAGAAAATGGACAACATTATGTTTTCACAGCAATATAAAATAGATAATACAGAGTGAATTATGACTTACTTATTTTATTATGAGTTATGTTTTCTTCACATTAGCTCTAAGCAGCTTTTAATACATTATCAAAACTACTAATGCCAAGATGTTTTTTAATCAAAGAAATAATTTACATAAAAGTGCAATCATTTATTTCCCTTATTGCAAATAAGCAGTATAGATTACAATAACAATGAAAAGGTTAACATGTAGAATTTTTGCTCTCTAGCTACCAGCTCATAATTTTAATATATTCAATACTTTTGTTTATGATAAAACATGCTGTGTTAAATAATGCACATTGAAAAATGATACCTGCTAAACATGCTGTTAGCGTTTAGCTCAAAGCACCCAACATTGGCTGCTCAGCCATATAATATCAACTGCAGCTGTGAATTAACAAAGCCAATGTCTCCTCTGCAGCTGCTCCATGGAGAGTGGTCAGTGTCGCTGCCGCAGTCACATGACAGGACGCCAGTGTACTCAGGTGGAGTCCAGATACTTCTTCATGGCTCTGGATCACTTCCTGTATGAGGCCGAGTTGGCCAAAATGGGACAGGTGAGTCCACCTTTATTCTTCATCAGCACACATTTAAGTATGGTTAAGTCAGTCTGTGGCTTTAGTATGGAAACATATTGAGGAACATATCTGAGTACATCTGTATATGCTCAGGGCTGTACATTGGAGACCAGGGAGCACCAGCCGGGTCGCCCCGCCACATGGACGGGCATTGGGTTCGCCCGGGCACCCGAGGGCGGTACCCTGGAGTTCCTCATCAGTAACGTCCCCTACTCCATGGAATACGACCTGCTTATCCGCTACGAGTCACAGGTCTGTGTATTTACCACCTCTGCTTGCAGAATAAAGACCTTAATAGTTGTGAAATATGCTCATTCCCTCTCTTCCTGAGTGTTAAATGGGAAGACTGGGCCTGATTCACCAATTTCTTCCTAAATTTGTTCTTAATTTCTTCTGAAGACCGGTTGGTGAACGAGGCCCATTGATACCACTCTCAAATATCTTTTATTGGGGTTCTATTTCTCTGCAAACTCACAGTGATAAGACAACTCCAGAAAGTCCTGCACATGACCCACATGGCCACATTATATTTACTCTGCCTTGCGTAGATATAATGTGACAAGATGTAATTGTGTTAATTAGGGATTTAGAGTTGCTGGTTGGCAGATTCAGAGAGAACCAATCTTTATGCTTAGCTAACCGTCTCCTGGCTCCAGCTTCACAAAAGAAAGTGGTAATGATCGTTATTTCGACAATAAAGTGACCAAGCAGCAATGTGCAGCCTTCCCTGTACTGATGAATCTCCACTAACTCCTAACATAAAGGAACACGTCGGAGGTTCTGCACGTTTCAGTCCTTTTCCCATGTGCATTTTACATGATAAGCATTTTCGTAAGCATTCGTGATTGATCATCCCTTCATCCAGGAAGCCATTACTTTGTGACTGTCCTCCCCTTCTAAAGTTCACCGACTATGCTTTTGACTGCATATTAACCATAAAACACCGATTCTACTCAGATGCCTCGAGACTGGGAGGATGTGCGAATAACAGTGATCCGTCCGGGGCCGATTCCGACCAGCAGCCCCTGTGGAAACACCATCCCAGATGAGGACCGGCTCACCGTCTCCCTGCCGGCCGGAGCCAGGTCGGTAGCTCACACACACACACACACTTGCACACACACACACACTTGCACACACACACACACTTGCACACACACTCGCACACACACACATGCGCACACACACTCGCACACACACTCGCACACACACTCGCACACACACGCACACACACACACACACTTGCACACACACTCGCACACACACACACACTCGCACACACACACACACACACACACTTGCACACACACACGCACACACACGCACTTGTACACACACGTGCACACACACTCGCACACACACACACACACGCACATACACACACACACTTGCACACACACTTGCACACACACGCACAAACACACACACTTGCACACACACTCGCACACACACACGCGCAGACACACACACTCGCACACACACGCACACACACTCGCACACACACGCACACACACACACACACACACACGCACTTGTACACACACGTGCACACACACACACACGCACATACACACACACACGCGCACACACACACACACGCACACACACGCACTTGTACACACATACACACACACACGCGCACACACACACACACTTGCACACATACACACACACACTTGCACACATACACTCACACTCACACACACACACACACACACACACACACACACACACACACACACACACACACACACACACACACACTCGCACATACACACACACACACACACACACACACACACACACACACACACTCGCACATACACACACACACACACACATACATACACGCACACACACTTGCACTCACACACACACACACACACACACACACACACACACACACACACACACACACACACGTGCACATACACACACACACGCGCACACACACACACACTTGCACACATACACACACACACTTGCACACATACACTCACACTCACACACGCACACACACACACACACACACACACACACACACACACACACAAACACTCGCACATACACACACACACACACACTTGCACTCACACACACACACACACACACACACACACACACACACACACACACACACACACACACACACACTCGCTGAATGTTAACTGTGTGCTTCCTGACTGTGTTGGCTCCAGGTTTGTGGTCCCTCCTCACGTTGTGTGTCTGGAGAGAGGCGTGACTTACACCCTCCGCTTTGAGTTCAGACGCTATCAGGACGCCAACAGTGTCCTCAACGGAGCGGCCAACGCTGTCCTCCTTGTGGACTCTGTGAGAAGAATTCATTTTTTCCAGTCCCCCAAAATAATGAGAATAATGTGTCTCATGAGGAAGTGGCTCCATGCATTCTCTTCACACACGTCTCCCTCCCTCTCCTCTTCATTAATCCCCGTCCTCTGCACCAGATTGCCTTGATGCCGCGTCACTCCTCCATGGAGATGTTCAACGCGGGCGATCTGGCGTCCAACAACAGGAAGCAGGCTTATGAGCGGTACCGCTGCCACGAGGGGGCGAAGAGCGTCACGCGCCCGCTGATGAGTGACACCTGTGCCAAGCTAATCACCAGCGTGTCGGCCATCGTAAATGACGGGGCTCTGCGTGAGTGAAAAGCGACCTCCTTGTGCCATGTTTGAATGCAGTAGGCTGCAGGGTTACATGACCTTTACCCTGACCCCTGACCTGCCTGTGGAGGGAAATAAAACAGCCTCATTATTGGGATCAGTGAAGTTGACGTCATTAATTAAACGTTTTAAAGTGTGGAATTTCTTCAGATGTTTCTCAACCTATTGTTTACTTGACCAGAGAGTTGAAAATTCAGTTTAACTTGAAGCTGTAAATCTATGCAACATAGTTGCTTGCTCCCATTAGCCTGACATCAGCCTCTGTTTGTTCCTTTGGTTCCTAGAATGCAACGTGCAGGATGTTCCCATATGTAAGGGTTCGGTGACCTCATGCCTGTTCTTCTCTGTCCTCCCAACAGCTTGTAGTTGTGATCCTCAGGGGTCCATCAGCTCCATGTGCGACGTGCGCGGGGGCCAATGTCCCTGCAGGCCCAACGTGATTGGTCAACGCTGTGACCAGTGTGCTCCGGGAACTTACGGCTTTGGACCCTCAGGCTGCATAGGTGAGAAGTCCAGACCCGTTTATGGAGCATATGGTGTATATTTCACACCCCTGATCTGGTTTGATTTTTCCAACTACTGCTTTGCTTTGAAGTGCTCCAATTGAAGCTCTTGGATCTCAATATTGATACTCAATGTTATTTTGCATTTTGTTCTTTTGTTCTATTTGGTTACAGTGACAAAGGTCTGCAGAGTAAGATGCGTTTAGTCACACTTTATGTGCAGTGCTTTTGATTAGTTGCACACTATGCCGCTAGCGCCCTCTACAGCTTCTTCCCTGCCACAGTCAGACTGATGGCAAAACAAA
The DNA here is from genome assembly GCA_038501785.1 of Myoxocephalus aenaeus. NCBI lineage: Eukaryota > Metazoa > Chordata > Actinopteri > Perciformes > Cottidae > Myoxocephalus > Myoxocephalus aenaeus. The sequence goes on from JBAMJR010000040.1 coordinate 8,695,806, forward strand.
ACTGTGAATAGGAACAGCACTCAGGACTAACCTATTTATTTATTCATCACTGTAATAAAAAAAAAATTAAAATGTATCTAATAACCTCCTTGTATATACGACCACATTTGCACATGTACAGTGTTTTCATATTTCATATTTCGTACAGTGTTTTCATATTTTATATTTTGTTTAGTGTTCTCATATTTTATATTTTGTCTCTTTCCAGTATAGTGTGTTTTCTTCTTATTTTTATTTTCTCCAAAACTGTTGACTCGGAGAGCCCTGCGAAAAAAATTCCAATGAGTCTGCACTGTTGGTCTAGGCACAAATGGCCAAATAAAAATCTTGTCCCTTGAACCTTGAACCTTGAACCTTGAACCTTGCCTCAATTGCAAATCTAAAGCCCCTTTACTGAAATGATGTATTCCCGAACCCTCTTTCTACTTCCTCCCTTTTATTCCTTCTCCTCTCCACTTCACTTCTTCCAATAAATCCTCCTTCCTGAGTGCTTCTCCTTGTCCCTTCCTCCCTCGGTCCAGCCTGCGGTTGCAGCTTGGAAGGCTCCGTGACGCGACTTTGCGACAAGTTCAGCGGTCAGTGCCATTGCCGCCCCGGAGCGTTTGGTCAGCGCTGCGACGGCTGCCAGGCGGGCCACTGGGGCTTCCCCAGCTGCCGGCCCTGCCAGTGTAACGGACACGCCGACAAGTGCGACCAGCGGACCGGAGCCTGCGTCAGCTGCAGGGACAACTCTGGAGGAGACAAGTGTGACAGGTGATGTTTCTGTGGGGAGGCGACCACGCTGGGTTCAAAGCAAGCATAGCGTAGCACATCAGAGGGATTTAGAAAGGTATTCAAAGACTTAGAAGAGAATACGTGTCAAACAAGAATGATTCATGATATGAATACAATATTTGAAAATTGCATGTATGCATACTTCTCCTTGCTGCAACGTTGTTAGTCCCAGTTCACAGGATTTATTTTTTCTCCTTTGTTACTTCTGTAGGTGTGCCAATGGTTACTATGGTAACCCAGTTTTGGGCAAAGCATCCAGTGCTCAGTGTCGCCCGTGCCCCTGTCCAGACGGCCCCAACAGCGGACGCCACTTTGCTGCGTCTTGTTACCAGGACAACCGTAACAGACAAATCATCTGCAACTGTAACCAGGGCTACACAGGTAACGCTGACACGACGCGCGTAGCCTTGCTGTGCATGTGTATTTCGTCTTTTGTGCTTTCCGTCCCGTCATTAAATCATTCGAACATTATAGCACTGCACCATTACACTGCTTTACTTGATACAATGTGTGTCATCACTGCAAAACCTCATCTGAGTCAGATATAAGAAGTGCAGTATGCAAATGTGTTGTGATGTATGTTATCGAGCCAAATGGCACCTCAGTGGATCACTTTAAAGTGAAAGATACCTTCCATATTTAGGAGAGACTGAATGGTAATCTGTTCACCTCAGGGCATCATTATCCATGTTTGTAGCTAACTGGAGTTTTGTCCAAGGAGGAGCTGATGTTACAGTATAAATGACCTCAGTGATGAACCTTAAACCAGGACTTAGAGTCTCCAGCCCCTCTAGTGGCTCTGGACTTGGACCTGGACACTGGTGACTGCAGTTTAAAAACACTCTAATCATTCAATAATCGCCCTCAGATACACACTGTAAGCCAATATCCATCTCTCTCTCACACATAATGCATGCTAACAGTTCATTTTTAAGCCTAGTTGGCCCTTTTACGTCTTCGTATGACTTTCTCATAAGCCTCAGCTTTACTTGTGTTTTGGTGCAAATATAAACATTATATCTCCTTAACATTAGCACGTTAGCATTGTCATAGTGTCCAGGTTAGCATGTTGACATTAGCATTTAGCTTAAAGCACTGCTGTTTCTAGATACAGAGTTGCTAGCATGACTGTGAACAAAAGGTTGTTCTCAGGGAAATGTTTGACTTGATGGTGACGCTGGAGGAAAGGTCAGGGGGTCATCCAAAACACAAGGAATGTACCTCTGGGGACCACGAATATTCATCCCTATTATCAAGTGAGTCCAGCATAGTCGTTATTACCACAGCTTCATGTTTTTAAGCTTTGAGGTTCTTCAAGTGGACTTTTTGTGTCAACCACTGAGGTTCCCCTCCTCCAGAGCAGCTCCGTCAGTAATAAGACTCCATTCTTCTTCCTTAAATGACAAAGTCAAGGATATAGCTCAAATGAGGTAAGAAGGTAACAATGTTTGTCAGTGGACTATGGTGAATGGTAACCTGTAATTTCCTCCTTCCCTTGTTTTACTGGCACAGGGATTGTTAAACGCTCCGGGGCGACCATTTTTAAGCGTGAGTAATGATGGTTGACCCCCGTCCCTTCCAGTCCTCCTCCATTTCCCACCAACCCTCCACTTTACCAGTCCTACCCATGCATGGCTTCAGTACCCTTCACGTCAACAGTGCTGGGCCACAGTGCACGCCTGCCCATGTGTGAAGACCTGGCTCAAAGAATAATGTCAAACCCTTTCCATGGGTCTTCTGTGTTATACGGTGCTATAAGGGTCAAATATGTGTCCCTAAAATTATATTGAAATTATCTTATCAGTGAAAAATATTTAAAAAACAAGATTTGACCCAGGTCTGTGTAAATGATTCCAATACAAGGACCTGGCCCAGAATCACTATTTTTCAGTGGTTGTGTAAAAAAGTGTGGTCTCTTCAAAGTAAAAAGGGAGAGACCTTGAGAAAGTGTTTATACACAGGTGTGTTGCTTAATTCTGAGTCTGGGTCAGCCTCTGTCTCTTGTGTTTATCTGTGTGTGGAAAGAGGTTGGGAAGTGGTTGCACGGTCATTTCCCGGAAAATAAGAGCTGTACTGATACAACAGTATAGAGACAGAGAGCGCAACCTGTCACACTGTGAAAACCATGGGAATACAAGGACCGACAAAATGTCTTTAGCTAACTAAAAAACATCTGATTTCAGCACGTCAAAGGATTATTTTAGCCCCCTATGTCTACCTGGGGTGCTGTTGATAACTAAAATGATGTCGGGTCAAGTTTGCAGACTTTTAGCGAGCTAATTTTAGCTACGTATTAGCAAGCTACTGCAGTTAGCTAAGGCGCTCGCAAACTTAATACGGCATAGCTTTCTGATTTATCCACATTCCAAGATTAAATAAGTTGCATACTGGTAACATGCTTTAGTGTAACTTAGAGAAATATAGTTCTTTAGTTTCCCATTCTTCCTGCTGATGCCTCCATTTTTTTTCTTTCTCTACCTTGTTGGTAGTGCACCCCACCTCACAGCAGCTTTTAGTTATGCTTCTGTTGTTTTCTAGCAGACAACGTGATAAGGAGGCACCTTCACGCAATACAAAATCAATGGAGAGCAATGATGTTGTTTCCCGTCCGGTGTGGGCAGGACTCCGCTCGGCTTCTGCCAATCGGCTTGTAGCTCCGTCACTGCGAGCTAAACACTCAACAAAGTCACGACTGTTTGCTGTCCTGGCTCCTCAATGGTGGAACGAGCTCCCCATTGACATCAGGACAGCAGGAAGTCTCTACATCTTCCGTCGCAAACTAAAAACGCATCTTTTTCGACTACACCTTGAATAAGGAAGGTAGCGCCGTAGTAGCACTTAAATGGCACTTTGTAGTTTAACTTTATTGAAGAAATTGTACTTTCTTGATTCTTGTTGTTCTGAGTTTGTACTCATGGTTGAATGCACTTCCTGTCTGGCTTTAGTGATAAAGCAGAACAGAGAAGGCATCATTATGATCTGTCGGTTAGATTAAGCAGATATAGGGTCATGTTTTTTTAAAGTACAGGAAGAGATCCTGAAAAGCTAAAGGACACGGTAGCTGATTCACTCAATACTCTCAAGTCAATGATGAACAAATTAGATTTTGGAGGTCAAAGGTCACTGTGACCTCAGGTTCGTCCCATTCTGTGAACGCCATATCTCAGGAACGTCTGGAGGGGAAAATCCTGATATCTGGCACAAACATTGATTTGGACTCGGGGTTGGACAGATTAGAATTTGGTGGTGAAAGGTCACTGTGACGTCACAAAACACGTTGTCGGCTGTAACTCGAGAATTCACAGGCTTATTATGACAACGTCACACAAATGTCTACATTTTGAACATCTGTCGGGGGGTTCTTGAAGCCACCGTTGAAAAAAAAGAATGTAAAAGACTTCTGAGTAATGTTCTCGTCTATTATGTAATCAAGTACAGTAATATGCTACACAGTCTACCGAAGAAAGGTGTGATGCCGAAGACGCTTAACTAACCCAACCCCACTAAATTCTAGTGGCATACTGTATTAATATGATACCGTTCACAAGTGTTATAAGTGTCTACTGAAAACATTTCAGTCACAGTCTAGGCATGAATGAGGAGGGCCCACTCATGTTGAACCAAGACTACCTGTTGAGTGTGCTGCTGTGAATTCATTAGTTTCCGGCTTCCCGTTGTTTCATACACCCTGAAAGAACTGCTTGGTAAACCCTGTAGAGCACTTCACCCGTTCTAATTGCAAATACATTTCAGTAAAAATAAAATGATCATATCTCCTCCCCCACTCTTTTCTTATTGGAACTCTTGTTCTCTTTCCCTTTTTTTTTTGCCTTTTCTCCCAATTCAGGAGCCCGATGTGAGGAATGTGCTCCGGGTTATTATGGCAACCCCTCTCAGCCCGGAGGGCGCTGCCAGCCGTGCCAGTGTAACAACAACATAGACATGTCCGACATGGACGCCTGCGACAGGCAGACTGGACAGTGCCGGAAATGCCTTTACAACACCGAGGGCCCCAACTGTGGCGTCTGCAAGAGCAGCTATTTCGGCGACGCTTCCCGTCGCAACTGCAGGAGTGAGTGACATGTTCATTAATAAGGAAGTCTTGCATTTTGATGTATTAAAAATATCGTGGAGATACATGCTGGTTTTTGCCCCTTCAGAGTGCACGTGTAACTTCCTGGGTACGGACCGTGGCCAGTGCATGGAGCGTGAAGACTGTGTGTGCCAGCGAGCAACAGGGCAGTGCCAGTGTCTGCCAAACGTCATCGGGCTGCCATGTGACCACTGCGCTCCCAACCACTGGAACCTGGCCAGCGGGAGGGGCTGTGAATCCTGCGGCTGTGATCCCAACAACTCAGTCACCTCCTCATGCAACGAGGTAGGGCACACCTGGGTCCTGGACAGGTTCAGATCATGATGCAGGACAAGTGAAATGTACGTTCACGTTCATTGGCGCTGACAGAAACTGAAGAAGCTGACGTGTCACGCTCCACTCTGTTGTGCAGTTTTCTGGGCAGTGTCAGTGTCGCGACGGCTTCGGCGGGACGACCTGCACGGACTGTCAGGAGAACTACTGGGGAGACCCCAGGACACAGTGCAGAGGTGAGATGAAGACATAATGCATGTTCGTCACGAACACGATGGGACCGAAGGATTATGTGCACAAGTGAAGTGCTGTGGGGATTTAGAGCCGCTCAGGTGGAGAGATGCGTCACAATTCTTTTTTTAGAAATGTTCAAAAATACCTCATATAGCTCATTGGCTAACACTGCAGCCCAGCGCACAAAGGCTAATAAACAGAGACTGTATAAGAAGTGGACGTAGCCACAGTGACACATTGGTTTGTGGACTGCCACTTTGAAGCCTCAAGTTCGGCATTTTGTCCATTGCCATGTTGGCTTTTTGGAGCCAGGAGGAAATTTCGGCTGTCAATCACAAAGTCAGCATCCTCTGCTTTATGGTCTGTTTGACTCTAAATGACCATAATTTACTAAATGAACATCATGCTGTAGTCTTCTTCAATACAGCATGATGTTCATTTCAAAAGCTATCAATCTGTCAATCCTTTCCATGTCCGAGCCGGGTGAGGTTTCTAGAGATTCACTAGAGATTGAGACATAAACTCATGTTTACAATGTTTACTGAGGGAATAAATCAAGAGAAAAGTAGAGTCATTTTCTCATAGACTTCTATACAATCTCACTAATTTTTGCAACCGGAGGAGTCGCCCCCTGCTGGTCAGTATCTCTACATGTTAAAGCTACTTATCCATTGTCCTCTCTTTTCAGACCCGGAGGCTATGTCCACTTCTTTTTCTATTTTTACAAAACAAAAAAGTCAGCTAAGCACCAAGAACAGATAATATTAGAATGTGGTCCAGTGCCGGCCCGAATAATGGGATAACATATGTATGACTAAGTCTATTGGGAATCTATAATATCTCGAGTAAATAATTGATGTTGTACAATTTATTTTGTGAATAATCAGGACTGTTTCAAAATGAAGTTTTAAGTATTAAATGTGAATAATTTCATCCAAGATTTATGATGGAACATAAATATACAAAATGCTTTTAATTAGAATTCTGACTTTGTCACGTAGGTTAGATAATTAATAATAAGATGTAAACAAATGAGATTATCTCATAATTAGCTAGGTCCTGATGTTCCATATTCACTTTACACTCCCTCCTCTCTCTCTCTCTCTCTCTCTCTCTCTCTCTCTCTCTCTCCAGCTTGCGACTGTGACTGGCGAGGCATCGAGACCTCTCAGTGCAGCCGGGTGACCGGCCACTGTGTTTGCCAGCAGGGGGTGTCAGGTGTCCGCTGTGATCAGTGTGCCAGAGGCTTCTCTGGCAAGTTCCCCAACTGTCAGCCCTGTCACAAGTGCTTCGGGGACTGGGATCGCATCGTGCAGGTGCACTTTCACGCAGAAGACGGGGTCTAATCCTCAGTCAGCAGAAGCCAAAACGTGACATATTGAATAACCGATGATGAGTTAACCGCAATCTTTCTCGTCACATGTCCGTCTCACTACCAGGACCTGGCAGTGCGCACCAAGACTCTGGCAGAGCGAGCCCACGAGATTCAGACCACTGGGCTTACTGGGCCCTACGAGAAGGCCTTCAAGGACCTGGAGGAGAAACTGGCACAAGCTCGGGGAATTGTCGACGCACGCAACGCCACTGCTGCAGCTGTTGCTACCCTGATGGAGCTTATTGAAGATCTTAGGTACAGATGGTACATCCCACTGCATTGTAGGAGTTTCCCAGGTGGGATTATCCATCTACCACATAGAGTAGTAGTGTCGAGATAATGATACTTGACTTCAGAATTGTTTCGAGAGACAAAAGGATTCAAGAACAATCTCTTTACCCCGTCTGGAGATTTATTCAATTTGTCTAAAACCGTACATTTAAAAACCCATCAGGATTGTCATTTACATCCCCCAACAACTGCTTGTCTTACCCTGCAGAGCGCAGATCGGTGAGACCACGGACACCCTGAACCGTCTGGAAGGAGACCTCACCATCGTCCAGGACAGCAACTCTGAGGCAAGCAAGGAGCTGAGTGCTCTGGAGAGAGAAGCTAAAGAGCTAAACCTCACTTCAGAGCAGCTACACCGCCAACTAGATATCCTAAAAAACTCCAACTTCCTAGGTGAGAACAAGAGGGAATGTATTTTTCAACCATTCACCGTCTTACCTCGAACTGTCCACACTCTTTTCCGACTCAAGATGCCTCACATGCAGCGTCATTGTACCGAATCTTCGTCCACTTTTCATCACTGAGTCAAGAATCTATATTCCTATACTCCAGCCTCATTGAGATTCCTCTGAAATGCGGTTTCCTCTAGGTGCGTACGACAGCATCCGTAGCTCCTACGACAAGTCTCGTGATGCGGAGCGTCGCGCCAATGAGTCGACGACCACCCGGCCCAGCACGGTCAGCCAATCTGCAGACACTCGCCGCCGCACCGAGCGCCTCATCAGCGCCAAGAAGGACGACTTCAACCGCAAAAACGCAGCGAACAAGCGTGCGCTCGGAGACCTCAACACCCGAGCGCAGGGCCTGGACTTAAAGAAAATCAACGAGAAGGTTTGATCACATTCTTCATCATTTGAAGCAGCTGTTGGCTCTGATGAAGGGAGGCAGTATTTATGTACGGAGACATACGAAGACAAGCAGTAAAATTGAGAAAAACTGCATTTAAAATTGTCCCTCGAAAAAAATCGCGAACACAGCTAAATGAATAGAAAAGAGGAGCAGATACAGACACCGCCACACACTTCTAATGGGTCACAAGTGATGATTGAGAGGGTTTGTTTTTCTATCAGTCTACATTGTCATAGTTCATTAGGATGTCTTTCGATCTGTCCAATATTTATAATGAAATCCACAATATAGTCATCTTCAAAATGGCACGACAGTCCAAAGCTGAGATGGAAGGAACTGGTGCTCGACTAAGCTAGTTATGTTTCCCATGATGGAATCCCGAGATGAAGATGTTGGTTTTTCAAATTGATTATTTTCTATGGCTGTCTTACTGGCTTTCTACTTGCTTGTCTCTCTGTGACAATTTTATAGAAATGATACATTTCTACGGGGTAATATTTTTATTTATATGATAAAAGTCACAATACAAGTACAATTGTGTACTTGTATGATCATTTCCACACAAATACAAGTACATGTTCCCTTACCCCAACAGGTTTGCGGCGCCCCAGGTGATGCCCCCTGTGGGGAAAGCCCTTGTGGAGGTGCAGGTTGCCGCGACGATGAAGGGAACCGTCACTGTGGAGGCCTAAACTGTAACGGCGCTGTAGCGGTAGCTGACAACGCCTTGGAGAGAGCCAAACACGCAGAGAAGGAGCTGAACAAAGCTATGGGAGAGGTCGAGGGACTCTTTAGCAAGGTACGGAGGTCAGCTGTTTCAGATATACAACACAACCACGTATGGATTTCTAGTGCCAGCTCTTTGGACAAATTCCATTTGCAAGTGTTATATATTCCCTCTTTTCTCCACATTAAGGGGAATTCCTTGCAATTATGTATTTTAATCATATCTCTGACCCTGTGTGGAGTTCTTATAGATGTGGGGTCATCCCAATGCATTTAGTTGTCCCTCCACAGTACATCAAAGACTGAACCTCTCAGAATGGAGTGACTCAGACGTCTGTTTTAAGTAAGCAGTGCAGCTGCATTCTGGGACGTATGTGCACTTAGACTCAATAGATTTGAGTGAAAGTGGGTGCACTAAATTAACTAAGCAAAAACAAGACTATAAGGTTGCTTTCCATGACACCCAGATTTATCGAGCGCTCTCACCAAATGACTGGTCCTCGAGACTCACTATGTCTTCGCCTCGAGACGAGAAACAATCGGATGCAACAAAATGTCCTTCAATTGAGTAAAGAAAAAACAATAACAAAGGAAGGATGGCTCTTACTGCTTTCCTTGATTCCTTGAGTTCCTTGCCTTTTGTGTCCACTATGAGCATTTCTGCCTTTCATTCAGGTGGCAGACGCCAAGAACAAGGCAGAGGAGGCCAAGGGTAAAGCCCAAGCAGCTCTGGACAAAGCCACCGCCACCAAGAACAAAGTGGAGCGCTCCAACAACGACCTGAGAGACCTCATCAAACAGATCAGAGACTTCCTCACCCGTGAGTCTGACAGTCTGCTGGGGCTATACATTATGATACTTTAAAGTTACTACAAGGAACTTTTAAGTGCTCATGAAACTAAACAAGAGCATCAGGGAGAAGCATCAGCATCACGGAATGCCAAAATCAACCCAAAAAGAAAGCTCCTCATAGTAACATCAACCAAGAGCATGTAGAATGCTTACGTTTCCTGTTAATCAGCCCTCCTCTGTCGCCTCTGCCACGTCTCATTCCTCAGAGGAAGGTGCAGACCCGGACAGCATTGAGGCCGTGGCGAACCGCGTGTTGGAGCTCTCCATCCCGGCTTCGCCCCTCCAGATCCGGCATCTGGCTGATGAGATCAAGGAGCGCGTTCGCAGCCTTTCGAACGTGGACGCCATCCTGCAGCAGACGCAGGGCGATGTGCGCAAGGCGGAGCGCCTGCTGCTGGATGCCAAGAGGGCGAGGTAATCAGAGAAGAGTCCGACTTAAAACAGACGAACAAAGAGCATTACATACTTACGCGTCCTCTCGTCGTCGTTAAGGCACAGCGCTGAGGGGGTGAAGACCACAGCAGAGACGGTGAAACAGGCGCTGCTGGATGCTCAGACTGCCCAGACATCAGCAGAGAAGGCCATAGCGAGAGCCAAGGCGGACATTGGGGCGACTGAAGCCCGACTGGTACAGGTAACCAACCCCCCAGAAAAACAAGAAAAACCTTAAACTCAGGGTTATAGTGGTAACTGAGCAATAAGTAAGATGTTGAATGCCACATACAACAAATAGCCATATCTGTACAGGTTATTAGGGTTGTTAATTATTGCCTGTCACTCATTATGTTCTTGTCACAAGACATTGTGTTCACCAGCAAGAACATAACAGTCAGTGATTTATATGGTTAGTGTTTAGTTAGTCTTCCTGGCATCCTGGACATAATAATACAATACAGAGTATACAATCAAAGTAGAGACAACTGAAGATATAAAAACAATCTGCAAGCTAAGCAGATACTCAAATGAGATAAATGAAGGATGAAGTAGGAACAGACTTAGCAGTACAATTTAACATAAAGTGCTGCTACTGAACTAAATATGACAAAGATGTGTCCTTGGAGCCCGGAGCACGATGTGACCTCTTGTGCCGTAACCACGCACAGAGGCCATTTGTGTCTGGTGAGCCAAGCCGGGCGAGTTGCTGGTACGAATGTCTCTCCGCAGTAGCATGAGGAGACACAAAGACTATTGTTATTATTCTGTTCAACCATTAACGTTAAAGGTGGTGACGTGTCAGTGTTGTGCTCCGGCTTTTTTTCCACACTGTTCCCAAGTGGCTAAAAAAATATTTTAGTGCAGGTTTAATTTATAGGTCCATCATAATTTAAAGATGGTGGAAAATCAGTGGGCTCACAATTCCCTTTGAATTCCCTCCTCAGATTGAGTCGGAAACATCCAACAGTGAGAAGGACCTCAATGAGGCCATGGACCGTCTGGGCACGCTGGGCCGGGAGATCACCGCCCTGAAGACCAAGCGGGCCAACAACAGCATGGCAGCGGCCCGAGCCGAAGAGACGGCCACCATGGCACGAGACAAGGCCAACGAAGCCAAGCAGGTGTGTGTGTGTGTGTGTGTGTGTTTGCATGCACACTTTTCCTCATTAAAAGCATACACAGCTGTTAAAGAATAGCCTCCCCTGTCTTGATGCTAAGATTCTAGATGGCCAACTGACGGATAAATACCATGAGGTGCAGCAGCGGGTCGACACAAAGGCCAAAGCTGTGCAGGCAGCCAAGAAAAAAGCGGAGAGCCTCAGAGATGAAGCAAAGGAACTACTGAGAGATGCCCAGAACAAGCTCCAGAGGCTAGCAGGTGAGTGCCTGTGTGTATGTAGATGAATAGATACACTCACATTATAAATATATGGATGCTGTAATGGTAAAATATATCTTGCCATAGTTTAAGACTGTAAGGCCCAAATACTCCCAGTGAAAACACAAACCAGGTTCCCAGACAATTATCTTTGAAATACTGCTGCTTTCTCCTCAAGGCCGGATACAGGACGAGGGTGAATAGATAAGTTTGCACCTGCTGATAAATTTAATTAATAGTTGGAACAAGAACATAAGACTTGGGTGTGTGACTCATATTATGGTTCTCTTTTAAGTGTGCTGCTCATTTTCATTGGTTGTCTTAAACTTCATCTGACAGACAGGGAAGGAACCTTTTAAATACCAAGGAGAGTCTTTCCACTGTCACTGTGATACGTGCCTGTGTAAACTGCTCCCCGCTTGCAAGCATTAAAGAATCACTCTTTACAACTTGTGTTCCAGAAGACTTTTTTTGTCTGTTCATTAGAAAGCTCAAATTACAATTCTCAACTCTTCTGCCTCTGCCCCAGTGATCAAGAGATAATTTTTCCATCACAATATATATATATATATATATATATATATATATATATATATATATATATATACACACATGATACAAAATTATAATTTGAAAAACTCAATTGTTGAAACAAGTACTGAAGAGTTCAAAGAATCTGTTAGAGATTTATACAAATTATAGTTTATTGTTCGTGTACTATTCACGATAACTATTTAAGTTATTTAGAGTTAACATTAACATGAAAATAAGATACAGTTTTAAGTCCAGAATTGTTTGTATAGTAATTCATATATGTTCATCATTCAAATATGCAATTCAAAGCACTTTACAGCTGACTGAGGTGCTGATAATAACACGGTACACATGTAATCTCTGAGACTAATGCACACACAAAAAAAGAAAGGAAAGAAATAATAAAACCAATAGAATAGAAAAAAGACGATAAACAGAAGAATACAGTTCAATAACCTACTGGCCGGCCTTCTCTGGTTCATTCATTACATTTCCCAATAGAGGTCATTTCATATCTAAATAATGCTCAAGCTATTAATCTGGTAATTTAATAAATAATTAAAATGTTATTATCTATTTAGACGATGTAATTGTGTATCACGGTATCTCGATATATGATTTCATGATGATATGATTCCTTTGAAAGACAATAAATGATCTTATTGAATTATCGGCCAGCCCTACACACACAGAGAGAGAGAGAGAGAGAGAGAGAGAGAGAGAGAGAGAGAGAGACTTCAGTCCTTGCTCATGTAGACATTACTCCACTGTGCCGTAACATTGCAAATAGTTGTTTGCTGCTATATTAATTCTCTAATTTTCAAATTGAGCGCCTTTAAATGTTCAATTCTGGGTCAATCATGACAGAGAGGTTTCACTAATATGTAAAGAATAAAGCAGTGGGTCATCAGCATACCTACGAAAAGGGATCAATCAAGGGATTTCATCTATAGATGAAAAAGCAGAGACCTTAAATTCAATTCTCGAGGAACCCTACAAGTTATTTAACAGCGTCTTGAGAAATAGGCCACGTAAAAATCAAAGGGTTCCCCCCCCGTCTATTTAAAAGAATGTGGTCATCAAGTATACACTTGATGACTGACATTCAGCGCAGTGATCAATAACTCAAGAATGAGGAATGTGTCTAATGCCTGGCTGTGTAACCATTGCTGACACTGCTGCTGCCCACAGAGCTGGAGAACAACTATGAGGAGAACCAGAAGCGGTTGGAGGGGAAAGCTCGTCAGCTGGACGGCTTGGAGGACAAGATGAAAGCCATCCTCAGTGACATCAACAAACAGATCCAGATCTACAACACATGCCAGTAACGCACGACTCCCATGTCCTCAAACACAGGTGCACCATCGTCTTGGTCCTTGGTGCATTTCTTCCAGACACAGTAACTGTACAAGAGACTTTGAGGAAAAAGTGAAAGAAGACTTGGCGTGGGCGGTGATGTTATCACTCTGCAAGACCATTTGCATATTCTGTGTGCAAACTGTCTTTTCAGTAAGAACGGTGGCTATCATAATTATACAATAATAATTATATACACACATAACTGAAACCCATAACTGATCATGAAAAAGGTGCTTGATGTCACATATTTTATTTGGATTGGATCATTTGTGCACATTATTTTTGTTTTGGATTTTCAAAATATTCTGGAAATGTATCCGTGTATAAATTTGTGTTTTCAACATGAAAATTATATTTTAGAAAATGTCAATAATACTGGTGAAACTAATGCATTGCAAACGATCTGTGGTTGAACAGAGACTTTGTGATTGAGTATAATCCGCCGGCCGGTCTCTGGTACTACTGGATGAATATTCGGAGCTGTGCTTCATTTAAACTGCATTGGACCGCTTCTTCTTTCAGGAAGAAACACAACAACTTTTGAGAACATGAAATCAGAATGACAATCTGTACTTTGGTAAACAAAAAAATTATGATCAGGCATTAATCATTTTTATATTTTCAAATAAGCCAAAGACTTCTCTCTTCAGTAGAATGGAGAGAGGGCGCGGTTGTTGCATTCATATGGATTTTAGATGTATTACTAGTCTGGTGCTTGGAATGCAATATTTGTATTGGGTCTGCCTTTATACAAATAACAGGGAAACAAATGATATGACCATTTTTATGTGAAAATAAAATCTGCTTCTTGACTGCTAAGCCAAAAGATATAACGAGGCCAAAGCCCACCTCTGCCTGCAGTGAGAGGATGGCTGTAGACCATCACTATACAGGAAGAATGTAATAATGAGAGCAGTGGAAGCTAACAGCGCTAGCTGCACGCCTCCAGTGACGTTGTTCTTGGACAAACCTCCCTTTCTTTAAATGGCACATTCTTTTAGCCCTGGGCTAAGGGACTACGGTTGAAATTTAGCTTTAACTAAGACTGACACATTTACCCCTGGGTTGATTGATGTGTACGGTCCCTGTTCAAATAAATAAATGAAATGAAATGAAATGAAAGAGTTGACCCTGAGGTAACGTAGCCCCTCTTCACACACATTGTTAACCTGAGCCCAGGGCGATTATATTCATACTGCACTTCTACTCGCCCAGGGCGACCACGTGACTAACGCTTACGTTCTAGACGGACTACTCTATCACAGATTGGACAACAAAAACGTGATGCAAATTCCATTGTTTACTTTCTCCTTGTTTCACACTGACGACTTCTAGCCGAGAGTTGGGTCGATTTTTCAAGGGGGTAACCCCGAAAATTCAAGGCCAGCCCCGCGCTGGAGCAGGGCCAGCAAGTCGGGTTTAGTCCGCTTTGGACTTTGCCAGGATCGTGGCAGTGGGAAAGCTTGCTTAGCCCCAGGCGAACAGCTCTTAGGCCGCTTTCACACCAAAATGACAGCAAAAAGGACAATCCTGCCATTGATTGGAAGGCGGGTAGTTGCCTTCAGACTGCAGATGAAGACACGCGGCGGCCTGTGGCAAGAAGTTGACACAGAATGAACTTTTGGAGAAACGCAACCCGAGCGTCACGCTGCAGCAGCCAGTCAAGTACAATCCAGCCGTGAGGGAACACAAGACGTTAATTATCATGCAGTTGCTTGGAGCCCAAGAGTACTGCCAAACGACCCAGCGCTCTGGCGCCACGCCAAGTGCAGTGTGAAAAGTATCATGAGGTCATTTTGAGAAATAGGCTTATTTGCTCTGTTGCCGAGAGTTAGATGTCTTGCAAGCAATATGTCAATGTATAGGTTTCTAGGAGTCTTGTCAGTGAGACTCCAGCTAGTCTCTACTCCTGCAAAAAAAAAAGGAAAGTCATAATGATCTTCTCATCTAAATCTTGGCAGGAAAGCAAATGTGTATTGTGTAATTCCAAAAATGTAGAACGAGAAATACAATTTTATGGATGCCAAAATGTGAGGTGCACAGACTGTGAGTGCATCAGATGTAGTGTCTAAGATCTGCCTCACTGTAGTGACATAGGACTCGACTCTAGGGTCTACCGTATGGACAGTGTTTAATCGTGCCTTATTGTATGCAAATGTCTTGGACATTTACTCATATACTATTTGCATGACAATGTATGTTTTAGTAAACATAGCGAACCAAAAAAAACTAACTTTGTACACATATTTCCTTCAGTTCATCCATCAACCTACAGCCACGTGATTTTGAAGTAAATGCCAAAGCAAAAATACCAAAAGAAGCTTGTGCAAAGTTTATCAGTGTACAGTGTTGTGAATAAAGAATAAAGCTAGGATAACTTAACATGTCTCTGCTTGTTTTGGCATCATATCCCTGTATCCATGCGTTGTCTCTGTCCCATTTTAGAAGCCTGACAGCATGCGTTCACACACCAGGGTCTGCAAGAGTGTAAGACGTCCCGTTTCTATTTTGGTGTTCTGCAGTCCTTCATGTAAACTTTGTACCCACTCAGTATATTTCATCTTTCAACTTTAGAATAATACAAGTTAATTTAATGACATTTCTACATCTCAATGATTTGGTGTGATGATGATAAACATTCTCAGTGTACAAAACCGTGATATATATATTATATGGTTTATAAGTTATGGGATACGTGCAAGTAGACCGATGAGGCCAGAGATGAAAAACACTTATGTAGAGAGTAAACATTGTTTGCAATCTGGTGCTTCTGATACTAAATATAAATATTCCAAACAGTGACATGTTTGGAATTTTTGTTTCAATGTTATTTTTGAGTAATTGAAAGTAATCGTGATGACTTCTTGGGCTGCTCCTAGCGTGTAGTCGTGCTCCACCACCGGAGTTGCATGTGTTTGCTTCATCACTGTAGACATGATTGTGGTGCGGAGTCAGAGGATGACATAGGGCCCTGTCTAAAAATAGTAGGTGCCTTGATGTTTTATGGCCCTGCCGGCCCCCTCTTTAGAGGGTTACAAAAAAAAGTCTGTGGGAACGTAGGGCCACATAAATAGTTGACATATGAACACCTTTGAATGTTGGCTGAAGGATCTGGGAAGTAAATTATGAGATACTATCTTATAAGTCGAAATTATGAGCTAGTTAAGTAATAATTATGAGATAGTATCTCATAATTATTACTTATTATTATTTTTTATCACAGTCGAAAACGGGAAAGTTGGTGTATGTGTGATAGAGAGAAGAAGTAAAGAAGAAAGAGCTACAGGTCACGTGATCGCGGCAGCCCGGAAGTAGCCTATGCGCGCTCCCGTCTCACGTTCGGCCGGGCGGCAGTGTAATTTGTTCCAAACAAAGTAGAAATCACCCCGCAAGACCGAATGGCACTAAGACCGAACCGTTTTTTTTATTTGTTATTGCTGCCTTTTATTTGAATCTCTGAACTAAATAGTTTAAAAGTGACCAGACATGGATCCCGGATAAAGAAACGAACATTCCAGAAACCGTGGACTGCGGGGTTTCGAGTGGGGGCAGGAGCGCAGCGGCCCGCGGCCGAGAAGGAGCTTACAGCCGGGAGAAGCAGAAGGAGTCGCCGGCCATTGTGCGATAGGAACGGAATTCAATTCCTTGACAATTGAAACGCCGTAAGTCTCCCGTTTTAATGGAAATATGAATTTGACATTAATTCCCAGCCGGCCGTTAGGTGTCAGTGAATGTCATGTTGTGTGAAACGGGTAACGTTAGCCAAATCAACCGTTTCGGTAGCTCGGTGTGGCTAATGACGTTAGCTCCTCGAAGACGGGAGGAGCGTTTGATTGTATGACCTGTCCGGCGCTCTGTCGGGAGATTGGTCAGCAGGCATAAAGATCGGGCTGATAAATGAGCGTTAAAATCCCTTCTGATGTTATGCAGTAGTAGTGTGGACGGTTATTTCAAGTAAGTAAAGCTAAGACAGCTATTTCACATTAAATACTGTAGCTATATACCCAATAACTGTGTTGTCCCGCACTCCTCAACATCAGGTACATTTAAGCACCGCAACATTTTAGTGTTATTGACTAAAGATGACTTGCTTATTGATATTAATGGGGTTGATGAAACATAGTTACTCTGAGAACAAAATAGCGTGACGGTTTGTGCATTACGTTAAGGCTCACATGACAGTCCACAACACGTGGGCCTCAAAATAAACGAACCTCTGCGGGCTGGCTAACTCGCCAGTTGGACCAAGCTAACGATCCCGGGGACGGGGTCGTTAGTCGAGTTAGCCAGTTCGCTGGAGTTAGCCTGTTAGCTGGCGAGTTAGCCAGTTCGACCAAGCTAACGACCCCGGGGACGGTTGGTGTAGCTGTTGTCCTTTGTCTGTCATTCGGCTGTCCGCGTTAGCAGCTTTGTGTTGCTATGCTAAGGAAACGAGGCACGGCTCAATGTCGTGCTGGTTCGGCTCACGTCGCGCGCTGCCTTAAGTGTCCTTTAGTGAGACCCAATGTCCACGTCTCGGTCAGCGCTGTTTTAGCTGTTTGGTACGTGCCCATATTAGTTTTAAATGGTGAACCACTCTCCCTCCCTCCCTGTGTGGTGCGCGCGCGTGTTTGTCAGCGCGAGCGTGTGTGTGTATACAAACATAATAAAGGCTGCTTGAGGATCATATACATTCTGACCAATGGATTTCCATGACTTTCAACCAAATGTCCATGACCAAACATTTTGTGAAATCTCGGTGTATACAGAAAAAAGTGAGAAAATGTAGTATTTAAAATAATAATGATAATACAAAGCATACAGTATACCTTAAATGACACAAATGAATGAGAGACAATAGTTTGATTAAAATAATAAACATAAGCATATTAAGTATTTCAAACTCTGCATAATTGAACGATATGAACATAACACATTTCCATGACTTTTCCAAAACCTTTGGGACTTTTCCAGCCTGGAAATAACCTTTGGAAATAACCTCTCCCTCAGGTCCCCGTCCCCAGCTAGCCTTCCTGATTCTGTTCTTGGAGAGTTCCGACCGGTATCATCGCCAAGATAGCTGGGCCGGGCAGGAAGAGGCACACCTCAGATCCAGACCCCAGCAGCGGCAGTGATTCCGGCGACGGGCGGCCCGTCAGCGGCAAGTGCCCGAAGATGGCCAGCAGCAGCGGCGCAGCCGGGAGCGAGACAGTGGGCCGCCGCGGAGGCGCCCAGCAGAGGGGGGGCGGCGGCCGGGACACCGGCTCCGAACTGTCCTCCAGCACCAGCAAGAAGAAGCAGAAGGACCGGGCCAACCAGGAGAGCAGAGAGGCCAAGAGGGCCGCCGCTGCAGCAGTGGACGAGGTTATTGCCGAAGTCAAGAAAGGTGAGCAGGACTAATTGTGTTATGTTATGTTACACTGTACAAAGTGGTCAGAATATCCACAGTACGACTCACTAGTAGTGTCATTAAAACCTTTTTAAAAACCCTTCCCCAGAAAAAAAAAAAAAAAGGTTTCAAAAACCCTTCCCCCAGACTGAGCGATTTGTTATATAAAACTGTAAATCATAGCTTGTTTTATGAACAAAAGCCCCAGACTGCTGTATTTGGATGTATTGAACACCATAAGTAATGTACAAGTGAAATATATAGTTTGGTACATGAGAAAATTCAAATGTCACAGATGTGCGCACATGTGCCCCAATGCAAATTTGAGACCTTGTCTGAATGTTCTCTGTTCTAAACCCTCTAACTTTGTTCTGCTTCACTTGATCAAAGTCAACCTTTGCAGAGAGAGTGTTCACATATTGAGCTATGATTTGGGTTAGAGTTGGACCTTACAGCTGCATCATTTCAAAGCAATAATCATCCTGAAAGTGAAACTGATTTTTATTTTTTTGCATTGGGAGGGGCTTATCACTGCCGCACACAGGTGCTGCACTTTAAATCTCTCCCAGACAGTGTAGTTCGGACCTGGGCATCTTACAGCTCTCCCAGTCCGGCCCGTGTGAGGTCAGTCAAAAAAGAAAAAGAAAGAAATAAGATGCACGCCATAAGTGCAATACAACGGCACTGCTTTTATTTTGAAGGCGATTTACGTATGCGCGCGCGACCGGCTTGTTGCCAACAGACTGACGGGAAAGCACGTCTTGTTCTGCAGTTTCTGTCCTAGAAGATATATAGAACAAATCTTTTTGGTTTAAGAGTTTAAACGTAGGGGCAACTGTTGGTTGTTGACCAGTGAAGTATTTCGTATTGATATGAAAGTATTTTGCTTCATTATATTTATGGTTTTCCCCTGCTTCAGGTATCCATCTTTGTATTTAGTCTTAATTGTTTTCCTTTTATTCTGAGAAATCTGCTCGCTAATCCTTGTAAGTGTTCAAAAGACAAACAACCATACCAATCATTGTCGTTTTTTGATAGCATTCGTGTTATGGATACGCCAGACACTGGTGCATCCCTGGAGGTAGAAACGCTGATGTAAGGAATACCATATTCCCCATAAGCCCTTGACTCAAAGAGCCTGCTAATTCACAACCCTATCTCGTACAAGTCTATACTTATATATACTTATATAAATATATACTATACTATAAAAGTTTCTGTTTTATTTAAATTATGTTGTCATCTTATGAATGTCGGTGTGATGTTTTCCCGGTCATGAGAACGCGCTGTGGCTTGACTAGGAATGCATCCGTCACCAGCTGTAAGGGATTGGGTTTTGCTTTTGACCTTTAGTAGAACGATCAAGTGTGAGAGAGTGGATGAGACCGAGTGAAGAAGTGACGGTCGAGGCTCTCCGCTTGTTGAAGACCAAATCAAAGTCGGAGTGTGTGTGTGTGTGTGTGTGTGTGTGTGTGTGTGTGTGGGATCTATACACAACTTCTCTGCCAGCAGGGAGTCTAGCGCTCGCCGTCTTTCTGGGATGATCAAATCTTTTTTTCCAATCTCTGCTTCGACTTTGAGGTCATTATGGAAAATGGTACGTTTTTGCTTTTCACGTTGTTCTGGATTCTACTTTCTTTTTTTTTTCTTCTTTTTTTTTTTAAAGCGGGCGCATGTCTCGCGAGCATATTTTTAGTTCTAAAATAAGTCGATCTTATCGGCCTGAACGCTGTTGTTTTGCTTGGTATGCAGTTTGTGTGGCGCAGACAATTTTAGATGTCCCCATCTGTGATTGCTGAGTTCACGGTCTGTCTGTTGCAGTCTGTGCCTCAGTGCCCCGGTCTGACCTGACCCACTTGGGCTCATGAGTGACATGGTATGCTGATTATGATGTGAATTTGACAGCAGGTGCAATTCAATGCGTGCGTCTATAACCTCTCAGGGGAAGAAGTAGAGATACAGTACGTTCACCACCGGTTACTTCTGCTGTTGTGTTTCGTTTCTTATGAATCTTCGTGTCATATTAGATTTTTAGAATGGAGAACAATTTTAGGGTGGAAAGGGGAAGTGCTTTTGTTGGTTGTGTGACTGTTCCTTTGTGTTTTTTTCCCAGATTTGTTTGTGGACTGGAAGCAGAATGTCAACGAAGTGACAGTCAGGCTGCGCTGTGGGGAGGGGGTGCTGAGGATAGAGGATATCAACACTACATTCACCGACACACACTGCCATGTGTGCTTCCCAGGTAAGTCATCGTAAAGCATGGAACAGACACTACTATGGAGTGTGTGTACATATACAAACTACCACAAAAGAAGAACGGGCACCGTTGGTTGGTGGGTTGGTGTTAGGTCTTGTTGAACTTTGCACCATGTTTTAACATGTGCACGTTGACTCGTGGAATTATATATATTTTTTGTCTTTGCTGTAAATTTACAATTTGTGTTGAGTCCCGTTCTGCTCTAATAACATCTGTATACGTGTTTAAATTCTTTCAGATGGACGGCAGTGGAGCTGCCAGTTGCAGGAGGAGATCGAGGCGTCGTGTAGCAGAGTCCAGTACAAGGAGAAGGGAGGCTTCCTGCATGTCATCATGCACAAGAAGATTCCCTTTCACATCTGGCCTTCGCTTAAGGTGAGTCGCGATAGATAAGATAGTTGTTGTTTTTTGTACGCCGGGTCATAGACTCTGCCCCGAACGGCTCGTCACACACACACACACACACACACACACACACACCCCCACACCCCATCACTCGCTCTCCAATCACAGACGCACTTCACAGCTACCAGCTCATGAGACGTTCACTGACATCCTGAACATAACATTTATAACATAACATTTCCCTCAGTCCGTTACTCTAGCTTACACACTACTTTAGTTGTAGGCTCAACAAGTTTCCCATCAACTGATCAAAATCCGAAATGTTTCCAGACCTCACTCTTTAGATTTTTCGGGGTTAAACTTTTTCTGCTGCGGTCAAGTTGGGTTCTGCATATTCCGCCATCTTCCACGCAAATCTGGTCACTAGGGTGACCAGATTTGAGTTTGTGAAAAAGAGGACACTTCATCGCGGCCGCGGCGGGGGTTGCCAAATTCACGATAATTATCCTCCAATACTTTTTTTATTTTTTTTATTTTTACATTCGAATATTAATTTTCACATTCGAAATTCTGTTTTTAACAACTATTCGAATATATATTCGAATTTCGAATATTCGTTGACAGCCCTAGTACGTACAGGTGGGTTTGACATTTTTATCAGCACTGATACATATTTTGTTTCTGGAAAACGTGTCAATTTAGTTATGGGTGACACACTGTAAATGTAGCCTTCATCTCAGTCTGCTGTTGGTGAAATAATACAAATGTTTTTGCCTCTGTATTCTCTGCTTCAGTCCAACAAGAAGGAGAAGGAGGCCGCGCCTCCAGAGACCAAAAAGGACAAGGAGCTGGAGAGGAAACCTGTTGCATTGGAGTCATCAGAGAAACCCAAACTGTCCTCCTCGCAGCAGAAGCCCCAGCCCTCCTCCTCAGCTGCACACGGCGAGTCAAGACGCGGTGGCGGCAAAGCCGAGCGGGGGTGTCAAGCGCGGCCTGAAAAACAAACCGGCTTGTGACAAGGCCACCAAGGACTCTGTAGGGGTGGGAGCTGGAGACGGCCCACCCGCCACCAGCAAGCCTGTTGGAGTCCCGCACGGCGAGCCTCAGGAACCCCGCGCCAAGCGCACCATCGTACAGACGCCCCCACCCGCCAGGGAGGCCTCGTCACCGGCCGACAAGGACTCTGTCCAGTCTACGGCCGGCGGCGAAGCTCCACACGCACACCCGCCCGCTGGTCGGAGCCCACAGACGCAACGCCGAGACGGACACAACGGGGAGGAGAGGTTAGGCAGCGGCCAGGAACAGACACTAGGAGGCGCTGGCGCTGCTGGCAGCCATACCAACGCAACTCAGGTGAGAATAGCTGTGACATCTTGGGTCGCTTCTCTGAACACTCCAGCTGTGTTTTTCATTTCAAATGTCAAAGAATTTACTTATTTATCAATAGTAAGTAGGAGTGGGGGGGGGGGGGGGGGGGGGGGGGGGGAATCAATACAGCATAGTATCGCGATATTTTGCGTGGCGATATTGTATCGATACACGGAAGCCAAGTATCGATCTTTTATTATATAAATTCTAAACTTTTTGGTCCAAGAATAATACAATTAATTGCTTTTTCAGTCCACTAGATGGTGCTGTGTTGTTTTCTGGTGAGGTCAGCAGAGGTCCCGGGGCAGCATGATTTGTAGGAAGTTGTTCAAAACAAAAATGGAGACAACTGAAAAATAAATTAGAAATAAGCAGTTCACGTTTAAATCAAACGTCTGGACTTCCTGTCACTCGTAGCGCCGCTGCTCGCACAGCTGTTGCACGACACACAGGACAACATTCGCGACACAGCGCTGGTCAAAGACATTAGAAAAAGCATAAATCAAACTGGCTACGGTCTTCTAGTAGCGCTGGAAGCGGTAGTCATCCCAACGCAGTTCCTGGAGAAGTCGGTGAAATCCACCGAGCTGTGTGCGGCTACGCATTTATATTATGAACCCAGACACGAGGGCGGTTGATGTTCCGACATTTTGGGGATTTCCACAACGAGAATAAATCAGAAATAGGAGTTATTTCCATGGTGAATGGTGGAAATGAAAACTGTTTGCACGGAGATAAGCCCCGCCCCCTCTCAGACGTGACTATGCGGACTGTAATACAGTTCAATTTGTCAGTTTGTCCCATTTTGCTGCAATAAAAATGATTGAAGTGAGATGAACAGGCTGAAAACTTTATCTTATTTGATCAAATATGTTCACAAAGTTTTCCTTTGGGGACAAATTGCAGTTGAAAAAGGTAATAAATCTCAATACTCAGCATATCGTATCATGGGACCTCTAGTGATTCCCACCCCTAATAGTTAGAGTTTTTTGCTTTCAATTATTGATACGGACACTGAATATTATCCATGCTCTAATGTGCGTTTATTCAGTGCAGTTATGTAGTTCTCAAACAAAACAAACCCATATAGAACTACTAAAACCAAAGAATGTTCACGTTTGACTAGATCAGAGAACCTTTGTGCTTCTTGCCTAATAAATGATCACTTGTTTATCCAAAAGAGATGCTGCGACTCGAGATTGTTTAAGATGTGACTTTGTTTCATCTCTTTCTGTCCTAAACAATATACATGAGAGCAGAAATGTCACTCTAGCAATTTGTCATCATCACCTTACAATGTGGTTGGTATATTGTCGTTTTTGAGTTTCTTCATTCTAACTGAATATTATTGAGTAAATTATATTAAATGTGTGCTTCTCTAGTCCAAGTTTGTAGATGAAGTAGGTGTTTCTAAGAATGACTGAACTCTTTAACAACCTCAATAATAATAAGAAGAATGTCTGATTATGGTATATTGGCATCACATCCTACTTAAAGCCAAAAAAAATAGAAATCACAAAATTATTCAGCACTGTGATTGAATGTGATTACACCATCTGGACTGTCTGGGCTCTGCCTTTTTCAAGAGCTTGGAAGAGACACGTTTTCTTAAACGTTGTTACAAACACCGCTTCTGAAAATGAACTCTGTGTTCACAACAGCTTGCGTGACGAAGAGGAGGGAGCCAGACGAGAGAGAACTGTTCTGTGTCTTCACGACAGATGGTTCAGCTCGGAACTAAAAATCAAGTTGTCAGCTCTCCTCTTGATGATTGGAGCATTGCGAGCGAGTTGTTGTTGTTTTTGAAACCCGGCCAGAGGTGAAGAAATCCTCGCTCCTAGATATTCACTCGGTCACAGTGCCTCCGAGGCCCGAGAGAGTGCCAATTGTTCTCCGTAGGACTTTGGGTTCAATTTCCTCTTCCTGTTTCAGAAGGCAGAGAAGCCAAACCAGTCGTCAGACGGGTGTGGAGCAACAGCACCCGGCAGCGATGGCCAACCAGCGGCTCCGGTCAGCGCCAGCGACCGCCTCGAACCCGTCGGCTTCAGCGACGGAGCGGCATCTGCCGCTTCCGTAGAGAC
Organism: Myoxocephalus aenaeus; assembly: GCA_038501785.1. NCBI lineage: Eukaryota > Metazoa > Chordata > Actinopteri > Perciformes > Cottidae > Myoxocephalus > Myoxocephalus aenaeus. Next base: position 8,720,398 of record JBAMJR010000040.1, read on the forward strand.
CCGGGGAGGTAGACTTGACTCCGAGCCAGAGAAGAAGCCTGTCGAGCAGGAAGCGGAGCGGGATTCTCCGCTCCGCCGGCAGCTTGAATCAAGGGAGGCGGGTTCGCCGCCAGCTGTCGGCGCGGCCGCCACGCCAGACCGGTCGCCCGGTCCGGCCCAGAGGCAGGGCGGCTGTGACGGAGAGGAGAAGCGGGACCAGTCGAAGGAGGAGCCTTCTCTGGAAATGAAACCGCAGGAAGGTGAGTTGAGAAGGTTTGGGAATACAGGGGGGTCTTTCATTTGATCTGTTCACGTAGAATCTTTGCACAAAGTCTAAGTATAAAACGATGTATGTGGATAGATGTAGCAATGCGTATCATATGTACACGGTCAGGTTTGTTGCTCTTCAGCTTTTCAGCAGTTCAGTATGAGTTTGTTGATACCTGTAATGACTTCCCGCAGTCCCAGAGCCGATGGTTAACTTGCAATTTGTGAAGAATGACTCGTACGAGAAGGGCACGGACCTGATGGTGGTTAATGTTTACATGAAGGGGATCTGCAGGGACTCGGCACGGGTCATCTTCAGGGAACAGGACTTCACCCTCATCTTTCAGACCAGGTAGCACATGGGAATATGCTACCGTCAAAAGAATTGTTGTGCCATTTGGGGCGCGCTTTAATGTCTTTAAACGATGATTTTTCTTGTGCCGCCCTTCCACAGTGACGCGAACTTCCTGCGGCTCCGTTCAGACTGTGGACCGAACACGGTCTTCAAGTGGCAAGTCAAACTCAGGTAATTGTGTTTTTATTGTTCCTGTGAGGACTGGTGCTGCGTCAGGTCAAACACATGGCATGATAATGTGGTCCTTTGTGGCCAAGGACCTGACTTCAACTGGGATCACATTTTAGTACGTCACGGTGTTCGCCCAAATGCATAAAGGGACATTTGTCCTGTGTCGTACTAGGGAAGTGCTCATGAAAGCCTCCAGGCCGTTCATTAACCATCGGTTGCCCTTCAAAATCAAATCGCAAAACAAAATGTGGGTTTTCAAAGCGGTTTGGATTAAACGTTCCAACAAAGGTGCAACTTTTAATGTCGGATAAAACACCTAACACCTTTCCACTGCTGAAATCATTTGGGCCTCCTGTATACATCCTTCCAATAGATATTGAAGACCCTTCTGTCGGCTTCTCTCTGAAGTCGCTTTTATTGATTATTTTCGGTAGTGACAGTGATGGCTCCGTGATGGCTCTGACAGCTTGACGGTGTAGCAGCAGGGGGGGGCGAAGGGTTAAATGAGATATTTAAATGTTTTTAAATTAAATATAATTGAATGCCTCAACCGAAGTGGGTTAAACTCTGACCGTCTCCCTCCCTCTCCTCAGGAACCTGATCCAGCCGGACCAGTGCAGCTACTCCTTCACCCCGTCCCGACTGGACGTCACCCTGAAGAAGAGGCACAGCCAGCGCTGGGGGGGTCTGGAGGCCCCCGGCCCACAAGGTCTGCTGCCAGGCTTCTAACGTGATGCGCTTCTAGATTTTGAGTGTGGCGAAATGTGACTCTCCTCACAAACAGGAATTTGAAATCACGTGATGTTAAAATCAATGTACACCGAGGCAAAACATTTAAAAAAAAAAAAAATCCTCTTTAAACCATATACTTAAAGCTACAGTCAGTGTACTCATGATTTGAGGAGCAGGTGGCCTGTATGCCTGTGTTTGTGTGAGAAGTCATACTGTTTTAAATGCGTGTGCATTTTATTCTGTTTTAGTCTGAGGCAAATGCATGTGTTCCTTAGGGTAGCTCTCAGTGATAGGAATTTGAACTCTGTAACTTAGCCAGTAAGTAGATCTGGGAGCCCGTCTATCCTGCCAGCCTTATGTGGCCTGCAGACCGTGACACCCAACGCTCGGTGCCCTTGGAGCCCGTGAACTGGTTCCAAAATAGGAATACAGTGCAGCAACAGTTTTAAACTGTTTTTTAAAATTAAAAGTTTCTTGTAAGTTTTTTCAGATGAGAGCTCTGTAATTGGCTTCTAATTACCAGTAAAAGACAGTGTTCACTTGGTACGCACTGGACCGCTGAACATTTATATATATTTATTGAATGAATGTATTTACTTGGATTTGAATGGAACGTTCCTTTAATTGATACCAAATGACATCCAAAAGAATCGGTTCGTATGTCTTTGCATATCTCGAGAACTGCTCATCCTTTTTAAGTCCCACTTGGCTACTTATCAGCACAATGTATTATATTTACTTGACTCTATTTCAAGGTGGAGCTTTCAGTTCTAATATGATAGTTTAATGCATCATATTTTAATTGTTATATTTTGTGAGTAAAATGACATAACCAGTAGTATTTCTCTATCAAGTATATTACAATATCTCCCTCTGAGGTAGAAGTACACAGTAAGTAGTAGCTGAGTGATTCTTTTTTTTATGTGCTTTTGGGGCCTACTGTAAGTTATGTCAGGGTAATGGCGGCTTTATGAGACGGCTGCAAGCAGCAATCCCATAAGCCAAACATTCTGAACAAGCATGTTTTTAACGACACACAAACCTCTGGGAATTGCAGACCTCTGGCATGACCAATATTTCATGACAAGACTAATATTGGATTTAGCAGAAAGATGTGACGCGTCACGAAAAAGAATAATGATCCTTTTATGATGTGATTTCAAATAATGGGACAGTCATTTGTATGTGTGCCCTAATGAAAAGGCTTTAAATTCCTTGTATTATCCATATTTACAAATATGCATATCCAGTTGCGCGTTGTCAACCTTCATCTCCTATGCACAAGCCCCATTCTCCTCTGTTTAAGGTGCAGTGGGTGGCGCCAAGGTCGCAGTGCCCTCCAGCCCTTCATGCATGGAGAAAAGCCAGCCAGGCAGCAGCCAGCACAGCCTGCCAGCCAAGGAGGAGCCTCAGAGGGTCGGGGAGGAGAAACACAAGCCCCCTAAGGCCTCATCCAGAGTGGAGGATGGCGGTCTGGATACTGTGGCTCCTCGCAGTGTCTCTGAGCATGTTGCTATCACCAAGCCAGAGCCCACTCTTAACACGGTGAGCAGAGAGATAAACAACCACGTCAACTTGATGTTTGGATCGTTGTTTAACGAAACAAATTTAACTAGAAGTCTGAATCTGAATGCACATCTTTGCTTTCTCAGCCTAAACCTACCTGCATGGTGCAGCCCATGACCCATGCGCCTCTCGCCAGCAACGAGCGCCATGAAGAAGAGGAGGAGAAGAAGGTGTGCCTGCCTGGTTTTACAGGATTGGTGAACCTCGGCAACACCTGCTTCATGAACAGTGTCATCCAATCCCTGTCCAACACCAGAGAACTCAGGGATTACTTTCATGGTAAAAAGTGTCTAGTTTGTTTGGGTCTTGACTATATCATGAATATATTCTAATTAGTATATATTACATAGTAATGCTATTCTGATTTAAAAAGGAGAAAGTTGTTGCCCAAATGCATAATTTAGTACAGTTTTATTCTGCTGCCACAGCACGGTGGGTTTGTTATTTCTCTGGGTTATTCTGGTTCTACTGCTTGCGGATAGTCCTCCTGCATTCTAACATGGACACACAAGCGGTGCCAAGAGCCCCACAGGAGCAAGTTTAATGAGGACTGTAGTTTTATCTGAATGTGCCACGAAGACTAGTTTCTGCTGTGGAAGCATTTAAAACATTGAAGTAATTTCTGCCAAATCTAGGTCATTTTGGTACAGTGCATTAGGGACATTGTATGGAAAAAAGAAAGCCGGGGGATGGCGGTAATATTCCAAAGAAAATAACTGATTTACCGGGGGAAAAACTTGAATATTCGCTGAGATTAAGTCCAAAATGTGCAGACGTAGAAAGAACACGAACGAAAATGCCTGGCTGTATCTTCCAAGACTCTGTCCCGCTCAGAGGCCGTCTTCTCCATAAATACACAACTTGGTCTAAACACAATTCAGACGCCAGCTGGCGTTACCACAGCTCTGCACTCGCCGGCCCACGTTAGCGCCGGGTTTAACGGCCAGTCCTTGACAAACCAAAACAATTTCTCCACTTTTTACATAAATTTGCAAATAAAATCTCAGATATTCTGTATTTTTTTTTCTTCTTGAAATTGATGTCAGGAGGTTACATTAGCTGTTTACCTGATTTTTGTTTTGTGTTTGAATACTTTTTGCTTGATTACACACACAGTCATTCCAAGGTACTTTTACAGTGCTGATTTTCCATGTGTCCATGCTTGATTGTCTGGTTCCATCATCTCACGGATGTTTCTGTGCGCCGGCAGATCGAGCGTTCGAGGCGGAAATCAACTGCAATAATCCACTGGGAACAGGAGGCCGGCTCGCCATCGGCTTTGCTGTGCTGCTCAGGGCCCTTTGGAAAGGAACGCATCACGCCTTCCAACCCTCAAAACTCAAGGTATACAACCGGCACCGAGAGACTTCTCACGTGAAATATGGACCAAATCTTTATTTGCCGTCGTTGCCAAGAACTGTTTTATTTCTAGAGGTGTTCCATCTTTCCCCAAATGTTTTCCATTTTCCCTCTGCCTCTTCATTTCTCATTTGTTTGCCACCGTGCAGGCGATTGTGGCCAGTAAAGCCAGTCAGTTCACCGGTTACGCCCAGCACGATGCCCAGGAGTTCATGGCCTTCTTGTTGGACGGGCTCCACGAGGACTTGAACCGCATCCAGAACAAACCTTACACGGAGACGGTCGACTCTGACGGGCGCCTCGATGAGGTGGGTGTTTTTTCTTTCGGAGTTTTTCTTTTTCTTGAAATAACAAACTTCCGTTCCTCCCACGGTGCGGTCGAGCCTCGGCCTGATGATGTGTTCTGTCTGTCGGTGCAGGTGGTGGCTGAGATGGCATGGCAGAGGCACAAGATGAGAAATGATTCCTTTATCGTGGACCTCTTCCAAGGCCAGTTCAAATCCAAGCTGGTCTGCCCAACATGCTCCAATGTAACGCACAAACACATGTTCCACAACATGTTTTACTTTCTTCAATGTTTGCCTTGTTTTGCTGATGACTAACGTCCTTCCTTTCACTCTTCTTCTTCTTCCTCAGGTGTCCATCACCTTCGACCCTTTCCTCTACCTGCCCGTGCCCTTGCCCCAGAAACAAAAGGTGCTCTCGGTGTTCTACTTTGCCAAGGAGCCTCATAAAAAACCCATCAAGGTAAGATGACTGTACCAGTCTCCACTTAAACGGTTGAGCTACTGAAAGGTGTAATGCAGAAATGTAAAGATATCTTCCATGTGACCCCCCTCTCTAATGCTGTGTGTGTGTCTCTCTCAGTTTTTAGTGAGTGTGAGCAAGGAGAACTCGAGCACCGCTGAAGTCCTTGACTCCATCTCCAAGAATGTCAGAGTCAAACCAGAGAACCTCCGACTGGCAGAGGTTTGTCAGGATTTCATTTCCAACAAGTTTCATGTGTGTGTTGAACTCGTTATAGAGGCGTTTCCAAATAGTTCTCAGCTTTGCTCCCTAATGTTGGCATTCGAATTCTAAATCAACTTATTTAATTTTTGTATGTCTATTTATTCAGTTTAAATTGTGTTTCATTATGTAGTGTAATTCTGACGGCTGCTACAATCTCACACGGTCAACAGGCTCGATAGTTAATAGTATTATGCTATTTGTAGACTTAAATTCAGTTTCTGCCCAATGTGATCAAAAACTTTCCAATAACTGCTGACTGTTGTTAAGAAAGTAAAAAAATGATTGATAAAAGATGGATGTAATCATTTCCAAAATTCACAACATGTTTTTATCCAATCAAATATTCTGCTTCAATCCATATTCATAGGCGTTAGCCTTTTCACTGCAGTCCAAAAACTTGAGTCGTTGAATTCACCAAAAAATACTGACTCATTCAGTCTGATGAGTCACTTTATTCTAATTGCGGATTTTTCTTTATATTTATTTTCTTAATGAAACATGACAATTGACAGTCAAAGCTTCATTAGAAACTCAATGGAAGCTTTGTATGTGACACAATGACATTCAGTACAGCCCAAACTCACTGTGGGTGTGGAACTGAGTAGAATCCTGATAGATTTAGATCAGTAACGAGCCGTGGTGGCCATCGAATTAGAGATGGCTTGCTGAAGGACACTTGAGGACATACCTTCCCTTGTTTGTTTCCTCTCAGGTGGGGAAGAATCGCTTCCAGCGCATGTTCTTGCCGACCCATTCCCTGGACACGGTGTCCTCCTCTGACACCTTGTTCTGTTTCGAGGTGCTTTCTAAAGACATGGCCAAAGAGAGAGTGGTATTGCTCCGAGTGCAGCAGGTAATTAGAAACAAAGACCTCTACTTTTACATTTCTTCAGCGTGTTCACAGATACTGAGAGGGGTTTCTTTGCCTTCTGCTTGCCCTACAGAGACTGCAGGTCCCGAGTATCCCCATCTCAAAGTGTGCCGCCTGCTTGAAGCCTCCAGTGTCTGAGGAGGACAAGCTGAAGCGGTGCACTCGCTGCTACCGCGTGGGCTACTGCAATCAGTGAGTTCTAGTCAATGCTGTCTCAGCCTTGCTTGAAGATTGTTAGAAACCATTTTTAGGGGGGGGGGGGTTGAAATGTAAACTAAGGCATCTGTCGTCTTATTCTTAAATGAGATCCATTAACCTTTCTCTGAACATGTTAACTCCCTTCCCAGAGTGTGTCAGAAGAGCCACTGGGTCCATCACAAGGGCCTGTGTCGACCCAACATGGAGAGCGTGGGCCTGCCCTTCCTGGTCAGCGTGCCGGAGTCCCGGCTCTCCTATGCCCGTCTCACCCAGCTACTAGAAGGTTACTCCAGGTACGCAGTCTGACCTGCAGTCCTCGGTGCTCCGCATCAGTTAGAATATAACATGGCCCACACACATTGTCGTCAGGACAGCCTAGTAAGATGTGAGAGGAAGCCAGCAAAGTTACTGATTCCATATCTAAACACGGCCCAGGATACCAAAACGCACACTTGATTCATATTCGATCCAGTACATGCTATCATGCCGTGTTATGATTTGTGTCTGAATCGGGTCTCCGCAAAGACCATTGCAGTTTGTGTGAGACAGTTGGTTGTCCTGACAGAAAACGGCAGAATGCAACATTGATAAATGTTTCTGTATGCGGCCGTATGACACGCACTAGATGTATGTCCTAAAACTGACGCCAAAAACTCTGATCATGTGGACCAGTTAGGAACATCATTCCTAGAACCTGCACAGTTATCTTGGTGTGAGCTACAGAGACATTTCAAAGTTTAAAAATGATTTTATGAACATGCAAGATTAAAAAAACAATGACGAATAATTTGAGAAAATAAATTGCAGATCACATCTACTAGTATCTTCAGTGGCGATGAAAACGTTCGCGTCTGTTCAAGATCACTGTACACATTGTTATTGTAATCTCCCCGATGTTTTTCTCTGTGCAGGTTTTCCGTCAACGTGTTCCAGCCTCCTTTCCAGTCAGGCAGGACATCCCCCGAAACGTCCCAGTGCCGGGTTGACCTCCCCCCAATGCCAGCAGGCACTCCTGAGGGTCTTGGGCCAGGGGACGAGGCCATGGGTGGTGGCGGTAATGTTGGAGCAGGTGGTCCGGTCCTGGAGAGTCCCTCTCTGCTGCCTGAATCCCAAGCGGACTATGCTCAGGCCTCAGAGTCCCTCTCCTCCTCCCAAACCTCCCTCTCCACCACGCAAACTGCAGATTCTGGATTTTCTGAGCCAATCTCCGCCGCCACCTCCTGCTGCTCTGTGGACCCTCACGCTGAAAAAGAGACGTCATGTGAGAAGGCAGTGCGACCAGAAGGTAATGTCACATCTACTATTGGACAGACGCTTCAGGGTGTCTGTGATTGTTATTTTCTGTCCCTACATCCCCTTCATTCTTTATTATTGCCACTTTGCAGCTGCAGTAACGGGGTATCAGCATCCAAGTGAGTCAGCATCAGGTCATGCCAGTCAGTTCTACATAGCTCTGCTGGACTCGAGCAACAAGGAACAGAGGCTGGATGAGAGAGGTACGGCCAGAATTGTCCCGAGCGCTGATATTCGGTTGGATTGCTAGTCATCATGTTTCCATGGTCAAATCTATGTGCTCAGTGTTCAGGTTTTGTTGAAACTGTCAGTTGTTGATCTAATGTTGCTCTATATAGTCACGTTAAAGACCATCGTTTGGGGTGTAACAAGATGTAGAGAGGTTATCTCGTAACTGGATAGGCTGTAAGCATTTTTGCTGTGCCTAATGCAAGTCAAGGTTATTAATACAGCATGTTTCAGCAACAAAAAAACATCAAAAGACAAAATGCATTAGACATTATAGAAGGATATTTAAATACAATTTAAGAACTGAGATAATAGAAAATTAAGAAACAACAAAAATAGAATAAGACTGATATAAAATACATGTTACACGTACGAGAGTTGCAGCAGACCTGGATTATTCATTATGCGGCAGAATATAGGAAATGTGGTATTTTGGCCCCATATCTGTCAGTGCTTTCCACCACTATGAAGACCTCAGAACTGAAGTGATGTGATCCATTTTCTTGATCTTAGTGAGGACTTGAGCTGCAGCATTATGAATCAGCTGCAGCTGTCTAATCCATTTCTAAGAAAGACTTTGCATTAGTGTTACGGTAGTCGAGTCAAATGAATATAAATGCCCAGACAAGTTTTTTTTTTATTTATTTAGCCGAGACTTGAGTCATTTAATCCTTTATATACTTTAAGGTGATAGTAGGCTGCCTTTGTAATTGTCTTAGTGTGGCTGTTGAAATCCCATGACTAAACCTAGATTTCTGGTTTGTCTGTGGTTTTTAACATTGCAATTTGAAGAAATTCGAAATTCTTCCTTGGCTCCAAAAACAACTACCCCAGTTTTTTGCACATCCAATCGTTGGTTTGCTCAACGTGCTTACCCAGGGCTTGTATATAGTTCTCTGCTGATATGGTCATCTACATTTGTGTGTCGTCTGCATAATTATGGTAACCTATTTAGTTGTTTTCCATAATCTAAGCCAGTGGCAGCATGTAGGCCTAGATGATAAACAGAAGAGGCCCCAGAATTGAGCCTTGGGGAATGTCGTATTGGTCAATCAGATGTGTAACACCAAGTAGTCCCTGTCCTTTTTTGAAGTAGGATTCAAACCAGTTTAGTGCTGTGATAGAAAGGCCTACCAATACTGTTACTTAAGATTGTTCTTAAGGAAAGCAATAAAGACGACTGTTTTTCTCCATCCCTTTCCCCCCTGCAGAGGACCTTCTGGCGGACCTCCCTGAAGACACAAAGCTGGAGCTGGTGTGGAAGAACAACGAGCGTCTGAAGGAGTACGTCCTGGTGAGCTCCAAAGAGCTGGAGTACGAGGAGGACCCCGGCTCTCTGAGTGAGACGGCCAGAGCGGGACACTTCACCCTGGAGCAGTGCCTCAACCTCTTCACAAAGCCAGAGGTGCTGGCACCAGAGGAGGCGTGGTAGGGAGCTTTATTTTGTGATTCAGATCTTCAAATAATGCAGCCTTGTCTCTCTCGTTTCTTTCTTCTTTCCTGTTTATGGTTGCATTCATACCACATTTCTGGTGTAATATATTCAAATGCAGGAGCATTTCCCAAACATTTTGGCCAGGGGGTGAAATACTGATAGCATTGATACTCAGCTTCTCTCTTAAATGATAATTCAGAAACTTGTGACTGTTATCCTCTAAAATGATCTCAGTGCAGTCCTTTATAATATGAGATGACTAAATGTGAACCAACTATAGGTAATGAGCCCAAAATAGAAACTGTGGTGTCATCTCATAGCTGGCAGTTGCTCTGATGGGAGGATGAGACAAACTGTAGTCTGGACTCAAACTATTGATTTTAACAAGCAGTTACTCTCACGATTATTTTCTTATTAATGTCATCACAATTTCACCACAAGTGGACGTCTTCAAAATGCTTGTTTTGTCCATTTAATGACATAGAACAGATGAGCTGTAAAGCTTCTTTGCAATTTTGAATTGCATCAATATAATTTAAGATCATTTTAATGGTGATCAATCAATCGAATAATCATTTCAACTCGTACTCAACTGTCTATGCATGCTTGTTTAAATAGGATAATAATGCTCAGCTAAGATCACTGGAATTAGATCAATAAAACAAACCAAATACAACATTGCAGCAAATTCAACTTTTCTTCTGATCATATTTGCACGTAAATAATATGTATTTCCAGTTGGTAAATAATACATATAATATATAAGTTGTGGTTGGTTAAAGACTCAATTTAAATGTGTCTAGGAGACACTTCAATGTTTGGGAATGAGGTGCAAAATGGTTGCTTGAGAAATAGTTTTGGTTCAAACACAGAACCTTGCTGTTGTCGGTTTCAGGTACTGTCCAAAGTGCCAGCAGCACCGAGAGGCCTCCAAGCAGCTGCTGCTGTGGCGCCTGCCCAACGTTTTGATCATCCAGCTCAAACGCTTCTCCTTCAGGAGCTTCATCTGGAGAGATAAGATCAACGACATGGTTGACTTTCCTGTCAGGTAAATGCACAGTAAAAACAGCGTTCCACCTCTTATTGCGATTTACCTTTTTAAAGGGACAGTGTGTAAGCTCATCCCGGCAGAGAGAGCACCACAAGCGCGTGCTGCAGATTGATAATAAATAACAAGGTTAAAAAGTACTAAGTAACGCCAAGGCTTATCAATACTACGACCTTGAGTTATTTAGCACCGGGGCCCGTTTAATACCGGCTTTCGGAACGCATCACTACCTTCAGATAACGTAGCTGGTCTGATGTAGAAACACGGCGGTGCAAGATGGTGGGCTGTTCCCTTTTTTTTTAATGTAAAAATATTTTGTTACATGCAAAGCATGAAACCCCTCATGCAGTACTTGTAGCACCGTGTCCTCCCAATTTGACAATACAGCCTCTAATATAATCCTTTCTTGTAGGAATCTGGATCTCAGTAAATTCTGCATTGGCCAGAAGGATGAGATGCAACAACCCCCCATCTACGACTTGTACGCCGTCATCAACCACTATGGAGGAATGATAGGAGGCCACTACACGGCCTACGCTCGGCTGCCGAGTGACAAGAACAGCCAGCGCAGTGATGTTGGTGAGTCAACGAGGTTATTCCCACCCGTGTATGACGAGTGTTTTTTTATTTTTTATACCACGTACCTTTCAACCACCCGGTCTCCAACCTCTCTTCCTCCTCCATCCGCCCTGTCCCACAGGCTGGCGTCTGTTCGACGACAGTACGGTGACCATGGTGGAGGAGAGTCAGGTGGTGACGCGCTACGCCTACGTTTTGTTCTACCGACGGCGGAACTCGCCCGTGGAGAGGACCCCGCGCTTCCACAGGCCCATGGGAGCCGAGTCGCCCACTTCTGCAGGCGCTACTGCCAGCCAGGTGAGGGCGCCACAACACTAAGGGAGAGAGGGGGCTTTTGCTTTTTTTACTTGGATTGTAGTAGCCAAGGTTAAGCTTCTATCCCAGGTTAAAATAGCCTTTTAGCTAACTAATACAAATATAAAATCTGGCTATTAATGGGAAATGAATCCCTGATATTCATAATCGTACCACTTACGTACGTCATGTTCTGCTCGCAACATTTCTGGTGATCAGAATCCAATTTACCAGGCTACTAAAAGCAACACTAGCTCTTTGTGATGCTGGTGCGACGTGTGGAAGTGTAGTCGAGGCTGACACGGATTATCTTTTGGGTGAGGTGTTTTGGGAAAATAACCCAACTCCAGCATCACAGTTCACGCAACGCGTGGAGTTGTTCCTCGCATGTGAAAATAGCATTGGACTAGCTTGCCGATGCATCCCAGGAAAGTGAGGCCCAATTATGTGTTTGTTCTACATGATCAAGAGTCAGATTGTGCCCGCTACATTGATAAATAAATCAAAATACTTTACCTGACATTGTGCATTTTATACAGATGAAAGTATGAATTTGAATGCACCAAAGGCTCCTTAAACGTGTTAGAATCTACTTGTCTTGGGGTTTGGTGGAATTGATAAATGTGTCTGCGACTAACCAGGAATTGTTTGGGTCTCATGAGAGAAGCCTAAGTGACTCTTTTCAATTAGTCTTGACAGCGCCTGCTGTGAGATGCTTTAATACCTCCAGCCCGCTGGGTTCATAATGGAAAGATTCTTCACTTAAGTCGTCGGTTCATTTTAGCTCTTCAAAGCTCAGCTGTCAGGCAACATTAGCATCATCAGACGGTTCTTTTTTTTGTCGCTTCAGCGGAGTAATAGAAGGTAGGGATTTCTGTTTGGTTGATAAGAGAGAGAGAGAGAGCTGTGAAAGGTCCTCAGCGTTTGCTCGTCCGTATGGAGTCGAGAAGTTCACCGGGAGAAAATTGCAGCGCACGATCTCTCTTCACCCTCGACGTCTCCATTTTCTGCCTCTCTGAAGATGCACTTTAGTTTCTGTATCCAGATGAGATCTTACCGTCTCTGCTGAAGTTAAACGAATGCTGTGCTCGTAGGTTGTCAGATGCTGACTGTTTTTTTTTTTTTATGGGATAAAAGGGACGAATGGGTCATCTTTTAAACCAAGCATTCGATTCTTTTCAGTCATTTCAAGGGGTTTTCTGATCATGTTGGTAAGTGTTGTAGCGTGTTTGGGTAAAACCTACATCTTACCATGGGATTTGGCAGGAAAAGGCTTGAGGAGAACAGCTAAGATCTTCTTGTACTTTTGAGGAACTCAACTGTGCGTTTACTTTTAAATCATTTGTTTTTACGCCACGCTTACCCACCCCATGATTTGGAAAAACAAGCCTCTTAACTTGTCCCTAAACTATCCCCAGAAAAGGCAAGTCTCCGTTGATCTGAATGTGGGGGTAGACTGGCAGAATGTTTCTAAATGTAATCGTAGCGTTTGTTAGACAACGCCTGTTCCCAGAAGCTGACACCGGTTTCCGCCAATCGCAGGCCTCTCTAATTTGGCGGGAACTGGAGGAAGAGGAGGAGGAGGGGCTCGACGGAGGCTCCCGCGGACGGTTCCGCTCGGCGCCGCGGCGGCGACGGACGTCGCAGGACCGAGCCGAGGAAGACGAAGGGTCGGTGCGACGGCACCGCAAGCGGAAGATGTCGGACTATCCCGACGACGACTGCGTGCGCTATTTTGTTCTGGGCACCCTGGCGGCCGTGTTCGCTCTGTTCGTCAACCTGGTCTACCCGCTCCTGAGCAAGTCCAGCTGGACCTGAGCAGCGGCTCGTTTGTGGGACTTGTGTTCCGGCCGCAGCGTTCAGAAGTTTGAATGCGAGGTTGGTCCAACGGACGGAAGTTTGACAGGAACATTTGGAAGAGGCAGTTCTAGCTTTAAGACGCGATCGCTCCTCTCATGGAACAAACGAGTCATCCGTTGGTCTTCAGCGCGTAGAATGAGTCGACCCGGCACTACAACACTTGAAGTGTTTGTATACCTTTTACATGGCTCAACCCTTTAAAATACTTTGGGCACTACTAGGGATACACCGATCCGGCCTTGTCGATCCTGATACCGAGTAACGATCCCCTACCGGTGTTTACATAATAAGTGTACGCCTCACTGTGGGGAAGGGACTAGGATCATAATTTTATGTGCAAGGCAACATCAGGCTTAAATTAAACATTGATATACTAACTTTGTAAAAAAAAAATCTTCAAATCTACAGCAGTTAAAATTCTAGTTTCAACTTTTGTAAATGAAGCTACAAGCTGGTCGTGTATCGGAGCATCCCTACGCACTCCATTGCACATCAGAAGACACCCAGGGGCCCGAATGATGCGATCTGCACACGGTACAGCAGCATTGAGCGTAAACTAGTCACATCATTGCGTCTATGCATTGCATTGCTTCCAGTGTATGTGTGCGTTTCAACAAGCTTGCTTGTGTTTTTTTGTGTCACTTTAAAAAAAAAAAATGGTTCTGAGGATGAGCTCCGACCTTACGGTTTGGTTACTCGAGGTGTGGTTGTATGAGTTTCTTATCTATAGTCGGTGTATTACCACACACGGGAAGGGAAGCAGAGCAACGCACTGCTGTGGACGTGGAGGGCAGCACAACGTATGTTAGCCACCAGCTCAAGTGTACGCTATATTTAGAATAGTTTTTACTACTTCACCTTGCAGTCAGAAGCCATTAGATCATCTATGCACACAACACAACTCCTCTGGCATAAACGGGCATTTTACCTTGTAGACACACGGGAGTTGTTAGTTTACGTCTGCCTCAATCTGTTCGTCTGTGGTGGTTGTTGTTGTTGTGTGACTTCAATGAATATGAACTAACCTTTTTAAAACCACAACGTCACCCAGAAGAAGAAACCAGCGAGCTGATGGAGTAGCAGTAGACTTGTTGTTGTCGTCGAAGGAGTCCGTGTCTTTGACTAGAACATGGATAACCTCTTCAGTTAGGTTTAGCTGCTGCTTCTCTCCCGTGCGTCCGTCAGCGTCTTCAAGCTGACGTCATCTATTGTTAATACACCGACTGTAGATGAGCTTAGATGAGCCGCTGTCAAAGGCCTCCTTTTGTTTTCATTGCACTATTCAGAGAGAATGAGTTAAGACAACATGAGAGGAGACTCCGCTGTGATTCGTTTCAAACGTTCTTTCATGGAGCAAAGAGGACACTGATGCATTGCTGTTGCCTTTTTTTGATGTCTTCAAGTTGAGCAGAAAGCGGTTTATGGGCCTTAAGGTTGCCGCTAGCCTGCAGCCACCATCATGTTTTAAATGGTCTCTAATATGTACTGTGGTTCACTGTGATTTGTTTGTGCTTTTTGTCTTTATTTTCCATGATGTTTTAATGAAATGCCTGTCAGTCAGTGTTTTTAATTGCTATTTATGATCCATCTCGAAGCCATAGCGCCAGGTGAGGATTTAAAATGATCGGGATAAAATGTCGTAAACGACTTGTTCTACATATTAATAAGATGAGAAATGTACCGACAGTGTAGTCTTGTCACAGCCAAGTTAAACTAGGAGTGTGCAAATATTGATTATGAATTACCGTCCACCTCTGAATGTAAAGGGTTTTCAACGTGTTTCTCTGTTTTGAGTGGAAAGCTATTGATTAGGGTCAGATGTGGAGCTCTAAAACGTAAGATTTAACATTATTTTATGATGTGCAAATATCTTGCTAATGTTTGTTTAGACATTCTTTATCAGTGACATGAATGTTGTGGATGATTTTATTGAGCGGCAGTTTGGAACAAGTTAAAACACCTTCAGACTTTAAGTCTTAAACACTTCCTGAGACTCCAAACTGTTTATAGATCTGTGTGTGTGTGTGTCTCTCTCTCTCAGGGAAAGCCTCCTCGCATCGAGGCAGAGTAGAGCGACCCGTGTTTGCCTTAAACGCCCGGCTAAGCTCAAACCGTTGGACTGTGTATACTTGACTCCGATATATGCAAGGTTCTTTATGAGATGGAGCTTTGTACTCGACACACACTGAACTGTGAAATCTCTCAGTCTGCAACACTAACCGCAGTAGTGGAGTCACCCGATGTTTAGCCTCCTCTCCAGACGGGTGAAGTTCAACTAACTCAAAGGGGCCGCTCGGTTTTTAACCCTTAAGATGCTGTCAGGGGTTATTGTTAAGTTGACTGTCTTTAAATGGAATGGACTGAAGAATGAAAGGATGTGTTTGTGTGTGTTGTTTTTAATCAGGAAATGATGTACGGTCTCTATCTGCTATATACACTTTGAATCACTGAGTTGTTTGATTGCAAGTATACTATTTTAAGGAAAAATGTTATTTCCCTGCAATAATGTATCTAGATACCTCCATCTAAATGCTGCTTTCTGATATACATAAAAATATATATGAAGCATTGTACTCCTTTTTTAGAAATAAAATCTCCATCTGTTCATAGTCTGTATGCATGTTATTTATCCTCTTCTCCAAACAGAAATGCTCCCAGAAGACTAAACCCAGCAGCATGTATAGTTAACACTGGTTTATTTTTTTAACAGGCCTCTAGCCAGTCGCTGTTTGGGACCGACCTGGATCCTGAAGGCCCGGCCACGCTGACCCCGGAGGTTCCCTCTGATCTCTTCGGCCTCTCGGGAGAGTGCACGGCACCGTCCTACAGCAACATGGAGGAGGTGGACTAGTCCCGGACCGGAAGGGGATCCAGACCCTAGGGAAGCTCCTCCTCTGCTAAAGACCCGTCTGTGCTCACTAACAACACAGGCGTCCCAGTCTGACCGGTGCAATGCTGCAGGATCTGGAGGTGGTCTTTGAGGACATTGGACTGCACAACTTCAGCTTCAGATCCACATAGGCGTGAACTAACTAGACACACGTCCTTGATATACTTGCATAGATATACTTACCCATTGATACACACTTAATAAGCTAGCTGTATTCATTCGGTGTACATAGTGACACACACAGACACACGCACACACACACTCTTCTGTAATCTCTGAGCTCCTGTGAGCAGCTCATTATAAACTGCTGCTGAGACAGCAATCCACCTAAGAGATCAGTGGAGTGGCTCCCACGCACCTTGTGGTCTGGAGGCTAAAAAGCTCCCTTCTAACCTTGACCAGACCTGTTAATCCCCGGCTAAAGCTACAGTCGGTTCTTAGGGTATGTTTGGCGAGTTAAGATTCTTGCAATCTGTGTAAAAAAATTAATTGTTTTTGTTTCTTTTATGAGGGTATTGCCCGGGTTGTTTTGTTTGTGGCAGGCTATTCTGTAGCAACTGATGTAAAGAAAAACAGTGAGACGGGTGCTGACCTGCTACCTTTTTTGTTTTTAAATATATTTTTTGTAATATGGAGGGCACACTGCTTCTGTCTTTTGCCGCTTCATAAACTTCCTTTTGGCTTCTGTTGCTGTAGCGTATTCTTATTAGTTTTTTTTGTACTTGTTTAGGTATTCGATCCTGTGGATGAAATCATTGAAAGACTTCAGTATAAACTGAAAAATGCATGACCTGCATGTTACCGGCTGTAACCCAAGCAAATGTTAAATATCAGCGCTCATTTTATGATTTCAGTTTTGTGAGTTGTCCAGTCTCCCCCGCCTCTCCTTTGTAATAGACTGCGTATATACACGACCTGGACATAAAAAGATATACGTCTTTTGAACAAAACCAAAAAAAGATGTATATCTTTTTATATATAAAGTGGGGCTTGTTAAGAATGCTGCTGTGGATACATATAAATGGTTAATATAAATAAAAAAATGTTTTGAGAACTGCTTACCCTAGTGGTTTTGTGCCTTTTTGTTAAATACATATTACATATACAAATATAATAAATAAACCCCAGGAACTTGCAGTATGTGCTGTTCACGTCCACACGACCAAAACACCTGTGTGGATAAGACGTCATCTTCCCGATCTAAAGGTTTCTTCCCGCACCGGAAGATGGCGCTCTTTCCTGTGTCCGGTAGACTATTGAGCCGCAGAAGAAGAAGCGGGGGGGTTTTACCATGGAGGAACGAGGAAGTAACTCACCGGTAAAATCACAATGGCAGCTGAGCCGGTTCGGTGGCAAGTTTTAGTCGTAACGTTTACAAACAAATAACCGTCGTTAATGGCGGAGTTGGGGAAGAACAGCGGCCGCGAAGCTGAAGAACACGACGGGACCAACGGCCGACGCGTCAATGAGCCCGTGCTCGGGACCGCAGGTGACCCCGCGGGGACGGTCCCCAGGGGCCCGCGGACCTCGAACGACGACCGGAGGAGAAAGCTGGTCCTCCACGTCGACCTCAACAACACCATACTGGTGTCGGACACCGTGACGGGCCAGGGGCCGGTCGCTGCCCTGGAGTATTTCCTCTCAACGGTCACCTGGGGGAAGATGAGCGAACAAGGTGAAGTGGGAGCGGAGCGGACGCTAACCGTTACGGTAATGTTACGGTAACTTCGCTCAGTCAGCGGGCTTATTTTCCCCGTTTGTTCCGCCGAATTCCGTGAAAGTAACGACAAGTTGTCAACAAATCTCCCCAAAATAAGTACAACAGGATCACATTTAGTTTTTTTAAATGATATTGGAATCACACACTTGAATGGGAGGTCTTTCTCTTCATTCTAATGTGGAAGTGAATATTAATATAACGTGTTGGACCAGAATCTCACGTTATAAATAATTTCACTTCGCGATAACTTCTGTCCTCAACATCAATATATTTCCGGTGGATTCTGTGAAATAACCATTTGATTACTGTGTGAATTAATCACGTGACAAAGTGAAAACTACTGAATATGTGTACCATGTAATGATGTAAGTGAAATGTGAGTATGTGGTTATCAATAATAAGACATATGATATCTCAATGTATGATGTCATCACTATGTGATACATGATCCTATTGATTATAGTTTAGAGCCATTCATTGGAGCATATTCAAATGTATTTTTCTTCCAGCTTCTTCGCGTGTCATCAGAGACCTAAGACTTAGAGAAATGTAATCATGAATGTTGTTGACTGCATTTTATATCCTAGAAGTGATATACAATTCCTGTGAGAGCCACAGAACGACCTTGGGAGCCAGGATGCTGCACTCTCATCACCCACTCTCACTAAAGACCCTACATGAAAACCCCCTTCTTCTTCTGCTCCTGCTCGCCCTCTGTGCAGGCACGTGGGAGTGGCTGAGCGACTCCACCTCCCTGCTCCCGCCGTCCGACGATGCCGTTAGTTACTACTCTCAATTTGGGCGGACGCCGGGTTTCACCTCCGGCGCCGGACGACGCTTCCGCGGGATTCTGGATGAGCATCTGGACCTGTTCCGCTGGCCCGAGGGCACCAAGGCAAGCATCCTATAAGAGAAGAAGGCCACATGGAAAGTGTCCGTATGAAGTTTGATGACTGATCGCAGAAATAATTTCTTTGTTCCCCCATATACATATACATATATATATATATATATATATTGTTGCAACCAATGTAGCATCCTTGATCCCTGAGTACGTGTTACTGACCGCTGCCCGACTCTGTTCCCCGCAGGCGGACAGAGAGCTGTCTGTGAAAGGCGAGGGCGGGCGACTGTACCACTGGATCCTCCCCTCCTTCTTCCAGCTGCTCAAGGACCTGGTGCAGGACGGGAGGGAGTTCGCCGTCGTTTTCCGTACGTTTGGAAGCGACCTGGCTCGCGTGCTGAGCGCTGTATCCAGAGCCCTGAATGAAGGCGCTCATCCGCTGTTCCCGGATCTGCCCGATCTCAAGGTAGACGTCGAATCGCACTCATTTTGTTCTGATGCCACGAGTTTAAGTGAGACATACAGTGGTGCACAATGTTCTAACTTAAGTCTAAGTGGATAGTTTGGGATCCATTCACCGAGATACGGTTTATTATTCAACAGTATTGCCCAATATCATACTGTTGAAGTGGACTTTACTGCAACGCTTCACAACGCAGACTTAGAGGGATGGTGTGGATGTTTTGAAGAGGTGTTGTGAGGTTCTTATCCATAATCAGTGTTTTACCTACATTATACCTATTAGAACATTTTCACCGCTGTCATCTGACAGCCCTTTACTGATGGGGAACCGGAGCTGCTATTCAAAAGCAACGTGCTTTAGATGTGCTGTAGGGTTCTGCAGTGAGCGTGGGCAAGCCGATGTTCCCTTGAAGAGCATGGCCCTCTTTGCCCTTTTTAACTCCCAAGAACAAAAAAAGCACTCGCTCTCTCAGGCTTTTGTACTTTGCTTGTTAGCTCGCTGGAGTGAAACACATTGCTTTTGAGCGGAGAGTGGAATGGACGGATGCCGGGAGGTGGAGGAGATGTCAGGCAAAGTGAGTGTCTGGTGGAGAGCACAGAGGAAATGTTATTCAAACAGTCTCCTGTCACATCAGGATGTTCATGTATTGCTTTAGACAGACAGAGGGGGTGTCGTTTCTGATCTATTGTTGTCATGTCTTGGACTAAATCTTCGGGTTATTGGTTTTTAGAATTTTTAAAGGAACAGTATGTAACATTTAAGGGTTTTTATTGCCAGATACTAGGGCTTTGCGGTATACCGGTTTCAGATATCCACACGGTATGAATTTTTGATATACCGTCATACCGGTGCTTAGACGTAACAACTGCTGTTGCTCTATGGCAGGCAGCATATTTTAATTTTCACAGCTCAACGCTGAGAGCGCAGCGAAGCTACTTACCTGTCAGGGTTCTAACTTCAGTCATGGTTAAAAATTACCATGGTTCGGAAATACTGTGATATGAATTTTTGGCCATACCGCCCAGCCCTAGCAGGTACTATGTTTTAATTGGTGTATAGTCACCCGAAACTTTGAATCGTTAGGTTTTCCTTCCCACAAACCACTAGATGCTACTAAACTTTGCACACTATCCCTTTAAGCTAAAACACCAATGTCTCCATGTTTATTATGTACTAATATATGTGGTTATTGTCTGTGTGCTCCAGCTTCTTCACAGTTAAAGCACTCCGGTGCCACGTCACCTAAAGTGGCTGTATTTTACATTCCAAACATTAATATAGCCGAAAGCAACGTTTAGCTCTGTGAAGATATGTTGGAGTAATGTCTCCCTGAGGACACAGACTGTATGTAAGAAGATACACAGTCTGTATATAGGAAGATACACAGACTGTATATAGGAAGATACACAGACTGTATATAGGAAGATACAGTCTGTATATAGGAAGATACACAGTCTGTATATAGGAAGATACACAGACTGTATATAGGAAGATACACAGTCTGTATATAGGAAGATACACAGACTGTATATAGGAAGATACACAGTCTGTATATAGGAAGATACACAGTCTGTATATAGGAAGATACACAGTCTGTATATAGGAAGATACACAGTCTGTATATAGGAAGATACACAGTCTGTATATAGGAAGATACACAGTCTGTATATAGGAAGATACACAGACTGTATATAGGAAGATACACAGTCTGTATATAGGAAGATACACAGACTGTATATAGGAAGATACACAGACTGTATATAGGAAGATACACAGTCTGTATATAGGAAGATACACAGTCTGTATATAGGAAGATACACAGTCTGTATATAGGAAGATACACAGTCTGTATATAGGAAGATACACAGTCTGTATATAGGAAGATACACAGTCTGTATATAGGAAGATACACAGACTGTATATAGGAAGATACACAGTCTGTATATAGGAAGATACACAGTCTGTATATAGGAAGATACACAGACTGTATGTAAGAAGATACACAGACTGTATATAGGAAGATACACAGACTGTATATAGGAAGATACACAGACTGTATATAGGAAGATACACAGTCTGTATATAGGAAGATACACAGTCTGTATATAGGAAGATACACAGACTGTATGTAAGAAGATACACAGACTGTATATAGGAAGATACACAGACTGTATATAGGAAGATACACAGACTGTATATAGGAAGATACACAGACTGTATATAGGAAGATACACAGTCTGTATGTAAGAAGATACACAGTCTGTATATAGGAAGATACACAGTCTGTATATAGGAAGATACACAGTCTGTATATAGGAAGATACACAGACTGTATATAGGAAGATACACAGACTGTATATAGGAAGATACACAGACTGTATATAGGAAGATACACAGACTGTATATAGGAAGATACACAGACTGTATATAGGAAGATACACAGACTGTATATAGGAAGATACACAGACTGTATATAGGAAGATACACAGACTGTATATAGGAAGATACACAGACTGTATATAGGAAGATACACAGACTGTATATAGGAAGATACACAGACTGTATATAGGAAGATACACAGACTGTATATAGGAAGATACAGTCTATGGTCCGCTTCGTCTGCACTTTTGCTGTAGTTTGCACTGTCGGTGTGCTGTTGGTAACGTCGACATGTTGAGCAGCAATAGAAATGCTCCCAACCTTTTATCGTGCACCTTGGAATAAGACTTTTAATTTCACAGAATTTTGACATTTTTATATACATGATGGTTTAAGCGTTCTAACCTAACGCTACACCAGCACTATTAAACCATATCACTATAAAACAGTCATTCCCTCAGTGTGTGACTCACTGACAAAACAGACCCAGTGTGAGTCAATGGATGTGGACTGCTGGAAAAAGCCTCTGGTCATGTTTTCACACCGGTTCAATGAAGACAAAGGCCTGGCAGTAAGCTATATGTGTATAATGTTACACCAAACAAAGCCATAGTTCAGACGGTCCAGCAACTGCTTGGCCGGTCTGTTGACATTTGGGACACTAACGTATAAGGTAGTTACAAAAAAAACAAACACTGTACATTGTATACATTGTACGCGCTGTAACGGTTATATACATGTACATACTGTGCAGCCGATACATGTACATCCATTCAGTATTTATTTATTTGCACTATTTGTGAAGTTAACGACTTGAGAACTCTTGACTTCTATATCATGTTTTATTCAAATTTGTGTTTTATTGTTGGTCATTGGTACTTTTTTTTTGTATTTATATAATAATTATATACTATACATTTTTGTATAGGATTTTTTTTCTTTTCTTCATATACTGCCACAAAAGTCCAGAAAGATGTATCCATGCTGTTTAATAGTTTAAGGTCATCTGTAAGCAGAGTTGTATTTTATGTAGCTGGCACAGACTTTTTTTAATTTATTCCTGAGAGAGTTTAACGCTGATGCCACAATTCCTCTCGGTCCAGTCTCCCGGAGGCCATGCATTAATAAGACAAATAATTTCACAAGAGTGAAGCGATTCTCCCTCTTTGTTTTGTTTCTCTCTCTGACTCCGACTCCTCTTGTCACTCTCGGCTCAGTTAAATGTGAATATGACTCCAGGCGAGATCCGCTGCAGCGAGAAGGGAACCGTCCTGAGCCGAGCCGACGAGCGCGTGTCGACTCGCGACGGAGACCGAGGCCCGTACCGGTACTTGAGCTCAGTCCGGGGCCTGGGGGGCTTTCAGGACCACTTTGACTGGTACGCATAGCACTCCCTTCGAGCCGCCGCGAACGCGGGTCTCTTGGCGCCCTCCTCTCAATCCGTTCTCTCTCGTTCAGGTGGGCCAGCAATGCCTTCTCCGTCCGGGGCGGGAAGCCGCTGTGGGTCGACCCCTTCGACCAGCGAGTCCAGCACATCTTCATAGACGACAACATACGGCAGAACGACGAGGATACCATCGTTCATCCCAAGGTACCGTCACGTCTTTGACATCGTCGTGGAATGAATCCACAAGGATTGGAACTGCGTTCACAGGTTTTTCATCCTAAATTGACTCCAAACAATTAATGAGGGCAATTTTCATTTTAAGAAATGTCTCTGCCGTTGTTGAATCAGGAAATAAATATTGTAGGTGTTCACCCAGAGCTCTACGATACCTCATATTAGTAGAGACCGGACAGAATATGTATAACAGTGTATAAACGTATGTGTAGAAACAATAACGAGGCTGCCGTGTTTGCAGCTACGTCACGCTACAATGTTAGCAAAGCGTAGCGCCGACCGATCCGAGCTCCGTTAAGAAAAAACAGCAGTTTAAAAGGGATTTGCTTGTCGTCTTGTGGAGACCAGTAACAAAACAGGAATTCAGACTTTTTACAAATCGGAATCATCACGTAGTTATTTCGGCATCCCTTTTGTCCGTTTATTGCAATTTGAATCGCAGCTAAATCTGTTTTATTTTGGGTTGACACAGCTGCGGTACAGCGGCCGACTTGTGGCTCGTTAGATCCCGTGAGAACAGCTCCGGGTGATGTTATGGACACGGACAAGACGACGTTTAGTTTCCTGGGATATGTGGGACTTCCACAACATGTACAGAGCAGGAATACTGGTAATTTCTTCCATGGTTGATGGCGTAAATAAATGGCTTTCCAACTGTTTCCATGGAGATAAACCACTCCTCCTCTCCGCTGCTCGCAAATAACCACAAAGGATCCTGCGAGTAACGCGTTTGGTGCGAACGCAGCAGAAGAAACCTTCACTCAAGTTGTGCGACTCGCTGGAGTGGATGTGCGGTTTTGTTTCTCGTCATCTGTTTGTAAAGGAATCACATCTGTCTGTTGATCAAACCCGGCAGTGAGAGCACACCGTGATCACTCATTAGAAACGGATACCTTCACTCTTTTAGCATCACACTCGCTCTGCGTAAAATGAGCTCGGACTGCAACTTGGTCCAGAATGAATGAACGGCAAGGGTTTCTGATCTGCTCCCCTCTTTCGGGTCTCTTTGGTGTTACGCTTGTTTGTCTCTAACACACTTTTGACAGTGCAGTTTGGATTTCTCTGGTGAGCAAATCGTTATTTTGCTGCTTGAACACAGCTTGGCTCTTCCTCACAGAATTGTGAACAGCTGCCTACATGGTTTCTCTCCTCTCCTTGTAGAGCAAACACAATTAGATGAAACGGCGTACAGTAAGTCACAATTACTATGTGTGATAATGTAGTAGAATTGGGTGTATTATTCTCAAATGATCCTGTCGGTCTACACGTTGCCAACAACTCAGTCAGCATTTCAAAATAGATCTACTTACCAGCATTAGATTGGCTTATCGACGTGTCCTTAGTGCTCTATATCTATATATTTCATATCGTAGTCATTTTTTAAATGGGACCGTTTGACGTGTCATCGTAGGGAAAGCACAGGTGTTACTAATAATATTAACGATGGCTCCAGTCAGTTTGAATGTCTTCTATTTCAGGACCCTGAACCAGAAGCAGCGAAATGGAATTCAGCCCTAATTAATTTCATTGTTTGCACCTGTGCTTTTGCTACCCTGAAAAAACTCCAGTACCAGATAGAAGACATGTCGGGTTTATAAGTGTTGTCCTTCTTAGACAACCCTGAAGAGTCCCTGCAGTTTGCCCTTGAGGAATACACATGATTTACTTTTTAACTTAAGCTTAAATCCTATTTTTTTTACTCTGATCTTTTTCAACTTTTGTGAACTATCCTGGTTGTCATGACAAACCATCATCTCCCAACATGCACTCTGCTGACATTGGCACACTAATGTGTCACTATATAGGTGGTCCAGAACGCTAACCTGACTAACGCACAACCTTTCCTTTTTGTGCGTGTGTGCGTGTGCGTGTGCGTGTGTGTGTGTGTGTGTGTGTGTGTGTGTGTGTGCCTCAGGTCTTCTTGGAACCAGGTGGTGCCGAGACTCGCACAGCCAGCACCTCTGAGCTCTATGACATCACGCTGGTCCAGACCGACCTCCTCCAGGCCGTTTCTCAGCCGAGTTACTTCACCCAGCGCGTCCGCATCTGTCTGGAAAACTACGAGCGGAATCTCCAGCAGGGGGCAGGCTAGAACACGGTTCAACTCCATGTCTGCACACCACGACCTCCAGTTCAGGGTCCCATTAACCCAGACGGCACAGAGGATGCAGACCAGTAGGCTGATGACTTATTGAAGCGCCGGAGCTCATAAAACCACAAATGGAAGAAGTTTACATATATAGGGAGGTTTCACAAATACATATGCAGATAGGAAGGATCACAGTTATTATGGACCGATGGCAGCTAGATGAGTAGTTTCATCTCAAACCGTTCAAGTACCGCGAGCATTGTGTCTACTTCAGGAGAGCAGGTGAAGGAAGCCAGATTAAAGAGAGGCACTTTACAAATAGATTGCACCGTCTACTGTACTGTTTTTGACTTAATGAAGCACTTAAGTGGCCAGGCCAGACTCTTTGAGTGCATCAAAGAGTCTGTAACTAATCAGGACACAGGATAGTTAGTGTCAGGGAACAGAATCGGGGTCAGTGTTGCGCAGCTTGGCTAGCCAGGAGAATCCTCCGGGTTATCTTCTGCTTCAGCTCTTCGTCTCGTCAACCTCGGGGTGTGAAGCTTTCCTGTAGCTCCTCCCCTTTTAGATGGTTTTAACCTCCAACGTTGGCCATCGTCTGGCCAACGTTGGAGCAATATGAACATATTCGGAAAGCATTGCATCAGAAAATGATATTAAATTGTAATCTAATGTGAATATATTTCTGGTAGGAATAACAAAAGACTCCATATTAGATTCATAACAGTTCCTGATATGATCAGGTAAGAGTAATCCATATCCATGATGCATTAGTCAGAGCAGTTCATATAGTGTGTGTGTGTGTGTGTGTGTGTGTGTGTGTGTGTGTGTGTGTGTGAATATATACACACACCCACACACACACACACACACACACATATATGTGTGTGTGCACTAATTTCTATAGGCATATCATTAGGTTGAACATGGGCTTTTGGATGTATTTTTATTATTTGTTTGAAAGCATCCTTGTGTGAGTTTAATGTGTTTGGAAGTTTTGGTAATCTCTTGCTTTTTAGGGTTTATTTATTGTTCAGCTTTCAGGGAGATTTTTTATATCTATTATTTTTTTGTCGGGACAATGTAGAGAGACAGCTTAATGCAAACTATCAATTATTTGAGAAAAATACTCTAATGCAGATTTCTGAGAACAGTGGAGTCATGATAACAGTGCTGTACCTTATCAATAAAATCCTAACGATACTTATCCATATTGATTATGCAGAGAAATATATAATGCAGTTTGCTGCAGCAGAATGCAAGATCAGCTGACACACACACACACACACACACACACACACACGAGTGATCACATGATTCCTTTTGATTGAGATAATCAGTCTGCAGAGGTCGAGGTCATACAGTAGCGATGAGGATCCAGATGTGTATTTGTAACTGTTACGCAGAGTATTCAAGACGCCAAGCCTCGTTTATTTCAGTGACTCCAGCCATAAACAAGCAGCAGTGCATTACGATCTGTGGGCTTGGTGATTAGCATCTCAGAGAGTAATGGCTAAGTTAATGTGAGCTGGCAGGAGGACTGGGTTTTGCTCTTCGTCTGAAAGGACGGCTCGTTTTTTGTTCTTCGGCTCTTCGCGTGAGGAGCTTTGCAATACTCAAACTTTCCCTCAGCGCGGGCAAAACACTTCTATATCGTTCATCCGCGTCACCTGGTCGCCATGGATTATGATGCTGAATGTGCATCACATAAAAACATGAAAATTATTTTTCTGATGATAAATGTTTCCATTCGCTGGTCAATAAAGTTCTGTTTCCTGTTGAACTGTCTGGTGTTTTTCATACTGACAACACAAGATGATTGTTAGTGGAGCAGAGGCCAGCTTTATTACAGGTGTGAGAGAGAGATAAAGAGAAAGTGTGTGTGTGTGTGTGTGTGAGGATGAGAGAGAGGGAGTTTGTGTGAGAGAAATGGAGTTTGTCAGAGTGTGTGTCCACCAGGATTCATTAGAGACGGTACAGAGGGTCAGCGCATGAATTAGTCTGTTTTTGTTGTAATGAACATCAAAACATCTGTAAAACTCCTCCTGACGTTTTTCCAAGCAACCATTCATCAGCATCCTGATAAATGAATGTTCTTGTCTCCCAAAGCGTTGGTGTACCTGATGCTTCATCAGAGAGGTCAGACCCATCAGGGCTGTCCCAGAGTGATTGGGATTGATGCTGCAGTGGCTGAACATGTGATGGTTTACGTCATCACTCAGCCTACTAGAGGGAAGCTTTAGTTCCGTTATGTTCCACTTTGATCTGTCAGTCGTTATATTGACAGTATATTTACAGAGATGCATATCTGATGAACGCATCATAGTCACACACACACTCTGACAGGTGCCTTTACCGTATCGGCCATCTTTGTTAGAGTTTGAGTTACTGCTGTAGTCCACTGTGCTTCCTCCCACCTGTTCCTGTGTGAAACATGACTCATTTTATTTTCATTCAAGAAGAATTAAACTGCAATGTTAATGCATTATACAATAATAATAACACATGATTTATATTGCACCTTTCATACAAGGACATGCCGCACAAATACTTTTACAATAAGAGACAATAGCAATAGAATAAAATGCTACAAACAGGGATAATACTGAAAATAAATCACACTTGATAAAAAGATAATAATCAAAAAATAATTTACAAAAAAAAGATGAAATAGAATACATCGAATGCATAACCGGTTGAAAAATAAAACCCACTGAATAATACTACTAGTAAAAGCCAGCAGTGTGACCACACGAGGGCAGCAGCGCAGCTCCCCTCCCTCACCTTTCAGGTGAGCGTGGACTCACCTGATACCGCCAGCCGCCTCAAAAAGAACCCGCGCGCGACCCTGAAGCAGCAGCGCGCGCACTTTACACGTTCCACTGAGGGTGACGGTGACCGGCGCTTCTGCACGGCGGCGGAGGGACAATAAGCTGGCACTGCGACGGAGAGGATGTATACGTGCGCGCGCTGAGTGAGTGAGTGAGTGAGTGAGGGGAGGAGACGGAGAGGAGAGGAGAGGAAGAGGAGGGGAGGGGGAGTGATGTTGAGCCAGAGGTTTGGGGAGGACGGAGGTAACTGTTGGTCTCGCTGGATTCTGTCACTAACAGGAACTCGGCAGCAGCGATATAGTTCCCGCGCTGCCCGCCGCTGAGCCGCCGCGTCCACACGGTTACGCGGAGCCGCTCCTGACGCGCGGACTGCGCGTCCACCAACCGGACCAGAACCAGGTGAGGGGTCGCCGTCCCCAAAACTTTCCACCTCTCTATGTTTTTATTAATATTATTTAAAGTCCAGAGGAGCGCCTCATCAGCTGTATATTAATACAATAATGATAATAATCTGCTGTCGGGAGGTTCGACGCAGTATTTGCGGAGCGCTTCCCCTCTTCGTGTTGTCGCTGTTGGGCGTTGCGGGGCCACTAACGGACCCCAGCTCGGTGTGAACAGGTGGGACTCACAAGTTTAATGACGCTGTCGTAGCGAGAAAAATGGAGGACGCGGATCACGCGCAACATCGCCAGAACCGAGTTTCACGTTAAGAGGATCCCTTTATCTGTCCCGCAGTGTGACAGCGGCACATGGGACACCAGGTATAATAAATAAGTAAACAAGTAAAGTAATGTCCACAATAATCCCCGTCACGTGCGCGCGCGGGGCTGTTCATCTCGTTCACCCCGATCACCCTTTTTGTGTGTGTGTGTGTGTGTGTGTGTGTGCAAGTTTCTGACGGCATAACGGTGTGAGCCGCACCAGGGGACTTAGTCTGAAGGGCCGGGGCCGCCGGGTCGTGCAGGAGCGCAGCGCGCAGGGGCCAATCCATCCAGATGTTCGCTGAGATGCCGCGACACCATCTATCTGCTGCTGCGCGCTCAACATCTGGAAGCGGCTCTGAGTCACTACTGGTGGATCGGGCTGGACTTGTTTATCTTTCGGGAGCAACCTCAACTTTCTGCTCTTTTTTTTCTTCTTTTCTTAAACTGAGTTGAATCTTCTGGTAGAGAGAGAGAGAGCTCCTGGGTTGTGTTGTGGTTGCGTCACCCTCCCTCCCTCCATCCATCCTCACATGTCCTTCAGGAGCAGCATTTAAAAGCTTCCTACTCTGCTGTCAGCTCTGAGGTGTTGTGCTCCTCTGAAGCACATTCTCTCTCTCTCTCTCTCTCTCTCTCTCTCTCTCTCTCTCTCTCAAGCGACCTGCAATGATTGCTCCTACCTTGGTGTGAGCTCATTTGCATAATGAGGATCACAGCTGACATGCAGCGGGTAGCTCTCCTCGTGCCAGCGGGCCTCACCGGGAGGCGGCCGGCGCCTCTCCGCTGTGAGAAGCGGTGAGGTCCAGCGGCAGATGGACAGTCTGACGGGGAAGTGACTCACGTATGAAAGTAGCTGTTGATGTAGAAGCTGGCACCATGGCTTGTTAGATATGGATTAATTAAAGTGCACGAACGCGATACAAGCGGTGCAAATTGATTTACTTTATCCGTTTATAGTTTTAAGCAGCATCACTTCCATCTGGAGGAGGGAATGCATGTCTGCTTGTTAGTGCTTGTTGATTTTTTTGTTAATTTTTTAAATCTTGCTTTTGTTCTGCTGCATAAACGATTGAGCCGCCCACTATGCAGCTAAATGTTTCTAAAGTTCAAAGCAGGGCTCAGAGGTCACCAGAGGTCACGCAGCCCAGAAGCCAATGTCGTGTTTTCTCTTCTCCGCTTCCTATTGAACCCACCTTGCATGTCTCTCGGGTAACCCTCTGTGGAGATCAGTGAAAGCAGCGTGGGTCATATCCCTAAATGAGTTGTTATTTGTGATATTTGTGATCTTGGGCTCGTCCTCCTGCTGAACTCGCTGTGATTTGTGCTGCACGGTCGCTCCACCTGGGGCCTCATCTCTCAACCATGCGTACACACACAGCTCAGTGCATCAACCATGCTGAGCTGTTGTGGCCCCACGTTGATTCAGATAATCTGTTTATCATCATTCATTTGTCATAATGAACTTTTGCATTTTGCAATAGCCATGCAGCCATTTCTGTTGTGCTGGAATTTAAAAACGCACTTCGTCATTTATGGAAGTGGTCGCTGTGTCTATTTTCAGGTCTGTTCTCATTTACTGTTCGTACCAAAGCAATGCACCGCAATACGTATATAACCTACGTAATATCGTAATGCTGACTCATCTCTGGGTTTCAGGACTCTATTATCCGTGATATGTCCGTCTGCAGCATAAGGGCACAGATCCACTCACTCGCTCTTTTTTTGGTTTTCCTCTTGCAAAAGTTGTGGATAGTACCTGGTACTTTTTAGTCTCAGTCAAAGTTCCTAATGCTGCGTTCACACCAAACGCGTTGGGAATTTCACGCGCGAGTAGATCACATGCAAAGTCAATGCACAGACTCGAATGACGCACATTTCCGTCGGGCGGCGCGAATGACGCAAATAACGTGAATAACGCAAATGGCGCCAATGACGCGACGCGAATAATTCGCCTCATTCACGTGGCGTAAGCCAATCAGCGTATAAAGCAGAACTAGTGGTTATTTCCACGGTGAATGGCGGAAACGGTAACTGTTTTTACAGAGATAAGCCACAGAGTCACGCCCCCTTTTAGGCGCGAGTAACGCGTCGCGATACGTTTGGTGTGAACGCAGCATGAGCCAACTGAGCCGATACCAGTGGGTGGAGTTGAAACACTCCAGACCTGATTGGTCAAAGAGAGTCGTCACTTGCTCGACATGGGACATCCTGCACATCCCACCATTTTTAAATGGCCAAACGATGGTCAAAATTATTATTTTTTCATTCACTCGACCTAGATTACAAAACAAAAAGATAGCCCACAAAACTACATCGGCCACGGTGCCGAACACCTGTCGCAGTGCAGATGTTTCCCGCAGTTTCGGGACTTTTAGAGAGATGTGATTGAGCATATATGGCCTGTACGTGCGTCATTAGTTCATTACGTAAACGTGCGAGCATGTTTCCTGAATACATTTTAGAACCTTGTTCTATGCTTTCATAAGGGCGCCTCTCAGGGCAGCCCACTGCTCCTTAAGATACCAAGGGTGGGTTAAATGCTGAGAACACATTTCATGTATGTATGTACTATGACAAATAAAAAGGATTTCTTTCTAAATGAGACACCCAGAACTCTGCAAGACAGAGTTGTGTATGAGTAGTATAAGATCTTCAGATGTGATTAAGATGGTTTGTGTGGAACTGAGCCACACACACACACATACACACACACACACACACACACACACACACACACACACACACACACACTATAGACATTAACCTGAGCAAATGAGTGTGGAACTGAGCCAATATTTCCATCAGAGGATTAAGTGGGATGCTTACGGCTAACGGTTCGGACGTCCAGCCTGCCACAGGGGACAGAGGATGGCGTGGATGAGGAGAGAGAGAGAGAGAGAGAGAGAGAGAGAGAGAGAGAGAGAGAGAGAGAGAGAGAGAGAGAGAGAGAGAGAGAGAGAGAGAGAGAGAGAGAGAGAGAGAGAGAGAGAGAGAGAGAGAGAGAGAGAGAGAGAGAGAGAGAGAGAGAGAGAGAGAGAGAGAGAGAGAACAGGTGGCGCATGGAGAGAAAATAACAACTAAGCTGCCAAAGCCGGCAGAAAACGGAGGTTTTAGTTTTTAATAGTTTGACATTTTGCGAGGGTTTGAGTAGACCTATAAAAGGTTTGATGCCACTTTCATGTCTTTATGCTAAATGTCAAACAGATCTCCCTCCAAGTTAACACATTACATTTCACTTGTTTAGTCCGTCAAACGTCATTTTTTTTCAGTGATTCATTTTAGAAAGAAATGTGTCCATTTTGACATAAAAACCTTCAAGTGACATTGTGGGACTCCAGTCCATGAGAAAACCCTGTAATGGCTCGCCAAGCCAACTGATCGCTACTCATAGGGCGTCTCGGTCACGTGACCCACCCCTTGTTTCCCCTGCTTCCCGTCTTTATGCTAAGCTAAGCTAAGCTAAATAGCTGCTGGGTGTCGGTAAATATTTAACTTGAGTGTGGTATCGATCTTCTCGTCTTACTCTCGGCAAGAAAGCCAATCGCTTAATTTCACGATTACAGAGACGGCGAACGACAGCGGAGTGGCCGCGGCTCTAGTTTTACTTCCCATTCATATACTGGGGACAGTCGGTCCTCTTGGGATAAAAACCAGTGCTTTGTTTCCGGCAGGCAACAGCAGCAGCAGTGTGTTGTAACAAGCACATTTAGGATCGTGGCTCATGGCTCAGCTTCATGCAGCAAATTGTGGAACTGGGCGTTTCTACGTTTAAGACAACATGCATTTCCTTGGATGTGCTAAATCATTTCTTTAATGACGAGGCATAATAGACCTTTTTCACTCGGGGCTTTGTAACATCACGGTAGGAAAAGTGCAGGCGTGCTTAATAACATTTAACGATGGCTGAATTCTATTTATTTCCGATGGCTTCCGGGCCGTGGTTGCGCCGGCTGGCTCGCCGTCACGGCTTACTAGGCAGTTAAATTGAATGATTGTTAATGTTATTAGTTACACCTGTGCTTTCTCTGCTCAGACTGTCTAAATAGCTGCTAGGGAACAAAACAAAAAAAGGTATATTACATGAAATCAGGATCTGGCTAAATGGCCCTATAGCACTGCATTTATAGATGAATAAAAGGATCAAAAGCATAAACCAGAGAAATCCTCTTTTTTATTTATTTTATTCCAGACATTTGGTCTACAATACCCACAATCCAACCCGATAGTAACCGAGATAAGGAGCTGGCTGCAGAGGTCCAAGCTCACTTTCTAAATCAACACACACCAGATATTTGTTTTCATTTCAGACTTCATCACCTGAGGACATTCATCAGGCTTCACACAGCTTCATGCAACATGCTATGCAGGCGACCCCATTATGTTTTGGGTTGTCCATCCCAGTGGATGCGATATCTCAGGAACGCCTCCAGGGAACTTCTTCAAATTTGGCACAAACCTCCACCTGGACTCAAGGATGAACCCGTTAGAATCTGGGAGTCAAAGGTCACTGTGACCTCTCAAAACACATTTGTGTCCATAACTCAAGAATTGATTAGCTAATTATGACAATTTCAAACAAATGGACAAAATTATGACGTGAGGACAACTGCAACATGACTGGTTGGCGGAGGCACACAATTGTGTTTCACACACGCAGTAGTACTCCCCAACAACTTTAAACGGACTTGAAATCTGTAGCGTTCCCCTTTTTATCGGCCCTTCCTCACTTCCTCCCCCTCTACCTCCGGCACCCTTAGGTCTGATTACACCCATCATTCATTTTGAGCTCAACCAAACTCCTGTAAAAGTGTTGGATTGCATCTTGCTGTCGCGGTTGACAAACTGTTTCAACAGAAAGAAAGAAATGTAAACACCTGGCAAGTTACTCCAAACCGCCTCGTTCCCACTACAGTGGGCGTCTCCACGACCACATTTTGCCACGATGACTCACAGATGAAAATAATACCATGGTAACAAAACATAAGGACCTAGCACCAAATGTGCAGAAGAAAATACGTTGTAACTCTGGGATTAGTAGTTAAATATGGCTTCCAGGCTGATATGTTGGAGAGAATTTATGTTTTTTTAGAGAAAATAATTGTCAGGTTGAAATTAGTTAGATTATTACAGGCCCTTTCATTGCTGCAAGTACTTCAGAGAAAGGCTGGGAGCTTTGATTAAATAATTACTGTAATGGCTTGAAGCTTTAGCTCAGCACTGAGACAATCCAACTCAGTAGAGACACAGTATTTGACTATTTGCTATGATTGCTTTCTACTTTTACAATTGCCAGAAGCACAGACCTTCGGCTGGAGGGAAACAAATTGCTGTGTGATTGCTTTGTGTGACTGCTGCCACATGGTGGTATTATTTCTAGTTTGGCAGAGGCGCGGAGATACATCAGCTCACGGAAGCTGATTGCTCTTAGATCACGTTGCCGTTAGATTGCTGCCACCGGAAACGTTGGCTTTGGTACGAGCCGGGGAGATGGAGGGAAAAGGATGACACAAAGGATGACGCCTTCCACCAGGGAGAAAGCACAGACGTATCATAAACAGGTGGACACGCTCAAAAGATGGTTGACTATGGCTGCAAATGATTATTTTCATCATTCAACTTGTTTAGTAGAGTTAGAGTTATCCAGTTCCAGCCATTGTGATGTGATAGATCGCAATTTTCTAATTGAAACAGCTGCAGAGGAAATCCCAAGAAAAGAGTCTTTATATTGTTGAGCAGGATCTGGATGAGGGGCTGATGGCAGGACATGGGAATCCGGTGATATGTAATATGTGCTGACGTTAAAAGTCTTTTCAGACCAAAACGCAAACCATTAACGACTAATAAATCCCCCACCTGTCTCGGCGAACCTATCCACACACCGAATCCAAAACTTATTTCGTATTTAGCAGTGTGCCATTTCTTTCCGCAGCTGTGTCGATTGCTGCAAATTTGAGATGCTTAAAAAAAACAAGCCAACCAACAAAATTATTACTTTTGATAACAATAAATAGATTCACTCAAACGCCATTGTCATCAGTCACACAACAATATGGATATTGATCTCACAAATCAGCGTCCGCTTGGACAAACAAAAGGAAAGATTATAAAAAGAATGAACATAAAAAAAGTCGCTTGTAATGGGGAGAATGTAGCCGACAAAAGATGGAAGACGGAGAGCAAACAGTTTTTTGACTGCAGGGAAAATGTTGTTATTGAAAGGCTAAACGGCAACAAATATGGATTGAAGCAGAATATTTCGCTAGATAAAAACATGTTGGGAATATATATACTGTATATATATATATATATATATACATATATATATATATATATTCTAGCTCTCACGTTTATTTTATACTACTGTGAAAACATCTCCTTCAAACAATCGTATTTATTCAAGTGACTCTGCTTCTCAGTGCATAGACTTGCATGCTGCCCGATGTATTTTATACACTGGTATGGAAACGACACCAACTCAGACCGCCTGATTTGACCTGTCGAGTCTAACTATAGAGAACGCTGTCTTTTTATTGTAATGACTGTAATGCGGCCATCATAATTCACTGCAGATGAACTGCCGCTCTGCAAAGAAGTGGGAGGACAACATCTCTTGAGCGTTCTGCATGCAGCGACCACAGTTCTGGTTTCATCGCTTTCCCCGAACACTTTGCTGGTTCTGTTTCCTTGGCCTCGCTCTACCTCTCTCTCCTTATTTTGCTCTCTTACTCAATATGTCTAGTTAAATTCTGTCCTCCTTGACACTTCATTACGGGCTGCTGAGGTCCTGTTCTTTCCCGCTCGTTGGTAGCCGCGGAGGGGCTGATTGGTAGGACCACCAGGGGGACGCTGCAGGCCGGATATGGAGGGCCAGGAAAAGAGGAGAGCAGGGAAACAAGGACATATATAACCGCTTGGTGTTTGATGGGGCTTCAGCTGCTTTTAGGCCTTCATTGCGTGACTGCTTTTATTTGCCATTTATTTCACTTGTGTTCAATGACACTGTGTCTGGTAGATAAGTCACTTACCAAGACAATGTATAGCCTCTCTATTAAAATATAGTCATATTTGATTCATTTAAAACAGGGGTCTCAAACTCAATTTGGCTTGGGCCCACCGCTGGTATTGTGATCTCATCGGAGGGCCACACAGAAAGCGCAATATTTTTTTTACATTCATGACATATTTTCGTCATAAAAAAGGCAACCACAGTGCAAATATATATATATTTTTTAAATAACTTATTGAAACTGCACCGAACCAACAAATGCAATCCCTGAACACATTTGTACTTTATTCTATTTCTTGCCAGACACCTGGCAGTGCTTCTGCTCACACAGCTGAGCCACATTGACCCTGATCCAGGTCACAGTGAAACCCTGATCCAGGTCACAGTATAGAAACCCTGGTCCAGGTCACAGTATAGAAACCCTGATCCAGGTCACAGTGGAAACCCTGATCCAGGTCACAGAGGAAACCCAGAGTACAGCTTCACGATAGTTATCACTAAGCCTGGACCTGTACTTGCATTTATTAAAGTTCATAGTCGAGAAAGGTTTCTCACAGATATATGCTTCCAAAAAGGTCCATTACCCGACTGATCACTTTTGTCTGCTCAGGGAAGGATGGAGGCAATCCTCTCATAAATGATCCAGTCATGTCTGGTGTTCCTTGTCCCTCTGAATTTAGCTTTTAGATCCCTGTTGCAAGTCAATAAGTTCCATTTGCAACAGACTCAGGACTGAGAAATGACTTCATACTACAGATCAAGCTTCATGGGGTGTGTGCACATGAAACATTAATATTACAACAGTTTTTGTTTTCAAACAAAATATGTACTATATATTTGAGTCAAAATATGTTCTATAGAAAAACAAACTATTTACAATGTTTACACAACGTGCATGTTTCAGTTTAGTTTTTTCCAGAACAGTTTTCAGAACAAGAACAACACATGTACTCTGTATCTATGTGTGTACTATGTATGCATGTATGCATGTATGTATGTATGTATGTATGTATGTATGTATGTACTCTGTGCGTATGTGTGTACTGTGTACTCTTTACCAGCGCATGGTCGTGTGTCGAGTAGCGCAGAGTAAAACTGAACAGCTGAGCGGAGCAGAGCTGCCGTCTCTCTGTGGCCAGTGTTGATTTTTTTTAGTGCACTGCAAGTTTTTTTCTTCTCTCAGGTGGTAGTGTGTTGTCTGTCTGAATAAAAACCAGTGTATCTTTGCAGCGTATGTGGGTGGGTGGGTCCTTAGAGATTTCCTGAGTGTTCATTGGGTAGTTTCACACAAAATGGCGACAAATCACGGTGAAAGGTGGAGCTCGACACAGACGCCTCAGGCTGTGTGCTCCTATGAGAGGCAGTATGATCACAGAGGAGTGGGGCGGAACCGCCAGACTTTGGCGCATCTACCAGCATCTGAATCTTTTTTCTACTACGTTTTTTCACCGAGCTATTAATAGAAACGTCCAGTAAACGTTATCTTACGGGGGGACCGCACTAACACTAAACTTTGATGTCAAGTAGGGGGCCACACAATATCGGCTCACGGGCCGCAATTGGCCCGCGGGCTCTTCCCACAAGGCATACCGGGCAGCTTGGATGGATCAGGAACGTGTGTGCGCTAAGACGGCCACAACTCATTACTCCAACTTTGCCAACACCAGCGCATCACCGCCTTCACAATAAAAGCCCTGGACACAGTCGACTTAGTTCCTTCTCTAGTAAAACTGATCAGCTGATCACGTCTAGGAGTCATAGTTAAACTTCCATTCACATCAGATCAATAATTTAGGCAAATCAACCGTAATAGTTTAAAACCAGGACCTTCAGTATTTGGATCAGTGTAAGTCTCCTCATACCCTCTGAGCTCTTCCTCCTTTTCTCAATCGTGCTCTTGATAAAATGAAATCTTCGCTCTACATATATGGAAGTGCCCCGCTAACTTTCTCATCCTTTTTCTGCTTTCTCATTCTCCATCCTTGTCTCTTTCTCACCCTACATTAGTCTCTTTATTACATTGTGCTTTAGCTGCCACCGTGCACATTTGTCAACATGACTGTGCCAGCCGGTTATATTTTTGCATTTTTGCACCACCCTGTAGCCCACTCATTCCTCAGTTCTTTTTTTTTTTTATCAGCTCTTCTTATTTTAGTCTTAGCGTTCACCCTCACTGGCTTTTTCCTTGTTTATTCTCTCTCTTCCATCATCTACTCTCCCTCCCTCCCTCGGCTGCTTCTTCTCTTAATTCGGCCTTACATCCTATCTATTTAAGGAAGAAAGAAGCATCTGCTGGGAAGCTGCTGTGCTGGGTGGGTGGTGGGTGTGGGGGGGGTGAGGGGATTTAGTTGAACGGCACAGCAAGTCCCCAGATGCCCTGTTGTGACTCACGCTGCAGAGGATGAAGGGGGTGAAAAAAAGAGATGGCGATGGACTGGAGCAGATTGACGGGTATGGACCGGGCAACAGCGGGGAATGAGAGAAAACAACTGCTTAGAGTTAAGGAAGGGCCGACAGTGGAGAGGAGGTATGATCGAAACAGGGAGCGGAGAAAAGACACGGTGTGCTGAGCTCCACCTCTGCTGTGCCCTGTCCCGCTGTGAAAGCCTCTTAATGTTTCTGCTCCACCATTAGGCACAACCCTCCTGTACACACACACACACACACACACACTCACTCAAACACACACACTCAAACACACACACCAACGTCGCAGGATCCCAGCCCATCATATACAAAGACGATGGAGGACGTAGTTTGTTTTCCATTTGAACTTTCATTTGGGCCCTTTTAAGTAGTCTGAAGAAGCAAAGTTTATATCGGACAATTTACTGACCGAATAGTTCAACTTTGACCTTCTGTACTTGCTGTAGTTGTGCACACATGGTCTTCTGTGCCAAAGAATCTCCTTTTTCCCTTTTACTTCCTAATAAAGTGGTTTGGATAACCTTGGTGTTGAAGAATTGTCACCCCCGTTCCCAGAATCCTTTTGGTGTTGTTATCCCAGACCTGATAGAAATCAAAGTCAAAGTCAGTTTTATTTGTCACTTCTTCCATATTGTGCAAACATACAGAGGACCTGAAATTATGTTTCTCTACTGTCTGAAAAAAAAGTGAATAGTGCAACATTTAAAAAAGTAAAAAATAGACAACATATAACATATAAACATATAAACAACATCTAAACTAGACAACATATAAACATATAAACAACATATAAACATATAAACATAGTGCAGAAACATAAAGTGAATAGTGCACATTTAAAAAAAAAAGTAAAAAATAGACAACATATAACATATAAACATATAAACAACATCTAAACTAGACAACATATAACATATAAACAACATATAAACATATAAACATAGTGCAGAAACATAAAGTGAATAGTGCACATTTAAAAAAAAAAGTAAAAAATAGACAACATATAACATATAAACATATAAACAACATCTAAACTAGACAACATATAACATATAAACATATAAACATAGTGCAGAAACATAAAGTGAATAGTGCACATTTAAAAAAAAAAAAAAAAAAAAAAAATAGACAACATATAACATATAAAGTGCAAAGACATATAAACATAGTGCAAAAACATATAACATATAGTGCAAAAACAGATTAGGAAACTATTTAAGTGTGCGTTAGTAGCAGCGGTCAGACAGTTTAGCAGCAGAGTCTAGATGTGGGAGTGGTGAGGTAGAGAGTTCAGCTTCCTGACAGCTTGGTGGATGAAGCTGGTTGACAGCCTAGTGGTGCGAGCCCGGAGGCTCCGGTATCTCCTCCCAGAGGGCAGGAGGCTGAAGAGACCGTGTGAGGGGTGGCAGGGGTCGCTCACAATCGTGGTCGCTTTGCGGGTGAGGCGGGTGTTGTATATGTCCTGCAGGGAGGGGAGGGGGGGGGAGTGAGGCACCAATGATCCGTCCAGCTGCATTCACTATGCGCTGCAGGGCTTTCCTGCTGTAGTCTGTGCAGCTTCCGCCCCACACAGTGATGCAGTTGGTCAGGATGCTCTCGATGGTCCACGGTAGAAGGTGCACATGATGGATGGAGGGCTTCCTGCTTTCCTCAGTTTCCGGAGGAAGTAGAGGCGCCTCTGTGCTTTCTTTGCCAGGGTTTTCGTGTTGACTGTCCATGAGAGGTCCTCACTGATGTCCACCCCCAGGAACTTGGTGCTGCTGACTTGTTCAATGTCAGCACCGTTGATGGTTGGCATGCAGCATGACGGCAATGCAGCATCCGTGCCCCCGATCAAGCAGAATTATGTCTGAAGCTTAGCGAGCGTTGGGCCTTTTAAGGCGTACGTGTGAGAGAGAGACAGCAGCAGAGAGGGAAATGTAAATCCGGTAGCAGCGGGAGGGAATTTGTGCGCTCCAAGGGAGATCATAACGGCGCCGCTCGTGCCAGACGGGTGTGGTTCATGCCAACCATTTAGATTCTGCACACGCGATGGCACGTCCCGTCGGTGTCGACAGCAGAAGTGATGCCAGGACAACGGAGATCGGATGCAAGCTCAGATCTTTCATGGGGGGTTGGGTCGTGCGAGCTGTACTTGAAAATGACTGTACTGATTGGGGCCTTTACTTTGAAATCACAATTTGAATAAGACCACACGAGCGTAATACCTCACACAACTTGGTGTTTTAACGAGGTGGAGAGGGCAAGTCGGAGTATCGGCTGGCGACTGATGATTTATTTTTTCTGGCTATAATGACAACTGTCACCAGCAGAGTCACCCAGCTGTCGCTAATGAACGTTTAGTCTGTGAGTTGGCAGAACAACAAAAAGAAACTCTTGGCTCTGGGACCTTTAATTATGGTCTCTGCTGACTGTACATTTACGCTTGGCCAAATAGGGTTCTGTTGAAACACCACCCTTGTCATGTCTTGGGTTTTTGATATGAAACAAATAAAGAGTGGTCCGTGTTGGTTATTCATATACAACAAAAGAAGAAGAGTCTCGAGACGGTCTGGGGTTCAAACAGAGTTGCAGTTGTCCAGTGTACATGACAAGCAGCTGGGGAAGAGAGATCAGAATCTTCAGTTTATCATTATTTTCTTAAAAATGATATCCTCGCCAAAGTAATTAAAATTCACGCTATTATCCCGTATTTTAACACTTAAAATGGCACTAAAACATAATGCAATCACTATATTGTGTTAAGGAAACTCATTTTTTTTTTACATTTAAATCAATTATCAGTTTATTTTTAATTTTTAAAGCCGACCAAAACTCAGAGAAGCGGGGATACAAAACAAGAACAGCTCTATCTGTCACAGTATTGGTTGTTTCCTGTTTTATTTTGAAGTCCTCTGTTTCCCTGCACTTCCTGCCTCTGTGATTGTCTGCCCTGTCCCTGATTGTTTCCTCCTGTGTCTAATCACCTGCAGCTTCCCTGTGTATTTAAACCCTGTTTGTCTCCTGCCCCAGTGCCGGTTCCTCCTGTGTGTTTGTTTAGATCTTTGTGTACCGCTGCTTTTCATCTGGTGTTTTTTGATAAATACATTTACTTTACACCGTAGCCAACCCGTGACACTATCACCTTAAAGCCTAATTCATGCTTCTCCGTCAGGTCGACGGCGTAGCTACGCCGTAGCTTACGCGTCGACGCAGACCCCTACGCCGTAGCCTGACGCGCACCTCCAAAAAATCCTAACTACGCGTCGCGTTGACGCGGACCGCAACGCTGTGATTGGTCCGCTCAGAACGTAATTTCCGGCGGTTGCTCTTTCCGGTTTGTCTTCCTACACCGCTATTTTTAAAGTTCTTGTAGACCGGTAGTAACAATGGACCAAACAGAAGAACGAATCATCGAGGAGGTCAGGAAATACGACCACCTTTATAACTTTTCTTCGAGGGACTACAAAGACTGCAAAATGACATTAAACTCATGGCGAGAAATCAAGCAAAACACAGCCACACAGGCACACCCCCCTGGCGGCATGGCGGTTAATTGCAGAGCAACGCGGACCCTCGACGCAGAACTTCGAATGCTCAACGACTGCGTCAGGTCGACGGCGTAGGTACGCCGTCGACCTGACGGAGAAGCATGAATTAGGCTTTAGTGGGCCTGGGCCGTTGTTGTCTCTATCTACAGTTCGATAGTTTTCTAACTTCGTTTTGAGCAAAAGAGCTTTGGCCTTGGTGTTGTGCCTAATTGCCAGCCTTCTCTTTGGCCTCCTCATTACTTAGTGCTCAGCCTCAGTCTGCAGCGTCACACCTGGCAAAGCAGAAGGTTTTTCCAGCGACCATCGTGGATCTTTCTCTCGTTCCGCTCTCTACGCGTTCCAGCTCCAGCCTGCACCTCTTTGTTATTCTGACCTCCTGTGGAAGAGCTCATCGCCATTCTCCTCTGCTCGTTTTTCCTACTTGTTTGAGTCTTGTTTCCAGGCAACCGTTCCCCAGAGGAAGGAAAACAGCCGGCGGCTCCTAAACGTGCTGCTGTATCTCCGCTCATGTATACAACAGGCCTGTTCTCCATCATGTGTCCACCCGTCTTCCTCTCTCCTCCTCACCCCAAACTTTTTTCTTCATTCGTATTAGCGATCTGACCCACTTCATGATTTCCCTTGGTCGCGCTCAGTGGAGGTGGTTTTCTCTCCCCTTTCACTCGCTTTTTCATTTTCCGAGCGATGATCCTGGATCTTTCAAGTCAGAGCAGCACGCTGCTGTGTTCTCAGAAAGCCTCCCATGCAATATGAGCTATGGGCTCTCGTTCCTCTCTGCAGGAAGCCGCGCCACTCAATATCACTGCAGGGCGAGACTGTTACAATGAATTAAATAACAAAAGCCAGC
Source organism: Myoxocephalus aenaeus (assembly GCA_038501785.1). Lineage (NCBI taxonomy): Eukaryota > Metazoa > Chordata > Actinopteri > Perciformes > Cottidae > Myoxocephalus > Myoxocephalus aenaeus. Next base: position 8,762,992 of record JBAMJR010000040.1, read on the forward strand.
CCGGCATTGTGAGCTTCTTCATTTTAACCCATAAGCGCCGGAGAAGTAGAGATTAAAGTGTCATGAATAATGTGAATATCAATCATAGTCTTGAATTCAACTGACTTTTTTCATCTTGCTCTCCAGAAAATGCTCTCAGAAATTGTTGCATTGCATATATTCATTATGGGAATTGTTAAGTGCAGCGCTGCAGGATGAAGACACTGTACCGTCCAACCACAGGGATCAAACCCACCCAGTATCCATCCTGTTCCAATTAAACCAGTCAAGCGTTGGTGTTAAGTCCTGTTGTGTGTGTGTGTGTGTGTGCGTTGTGGGGATTTAAATCTGTTCACACAGTCACATTGTGGGGACTCTCCTTTCTTATGGGGACAAAACACACGTCCCCACAACATAGATCTTTACATGTTAGGGTGAAGACTTTAAGGTCAGGTTTAGGTAGAGGGGCGTGTGTGTGTGTGTGTGTGTGTGTGTGTGTGTGTGTGTGTGTGTGTGTGTGTGTGTGTGTACTATGACCTCAACCCAGATTAAAACTCAAGGCCGGCATTATCAAATAAACAGATGGACTCGGAGCATGTCAGGCGGTGGTAGCTCGCACGTGTTGCTTTGATGGTGCGTTTCATCAAACATCATTTTGAACACGAAGCCACACGTCATTATTTAAAAATAAATAGGAGCCTCATTCATTTGCTTTGTCTCCGCTGCCTCGGCCGAAGAGCTGAACGGTACCGGCCAGCAAATAGTTCACAAGGATCCACGACTCTAAACTGCTTCCTCACATCAGATGGTCAGGATTATCCTCACACACCACGGCCGGTAGTCGCCTCCATTTGGTGATCGCGAAGATGACAACAATAGTCAACACTGTAACCCTAATCCGAACCCTGTAGACTCTGCAGGGAACAGCAGCACCCCCTACTGGAGCACAAGGTATTATAATCACCGTTATAGTGCATTATTGAAGCAATAGCTCGCGACAGTGCTGTTTCGTGTTAAGGGGACGGCAGCCGCCTTAGCTGTGATGTAACCACAACGCATCACTGTCTGAAGGGAGCTATTCCATTTGACTGTTTTTATTAATAAATGACAACGCTCACAATAGAATAGGCCCTCCTCGGCCGGCTGGCCGGCTGCACATCCCGAAGCGGGTGCTATCTGATGCTATCTAATTGCTACGGAACGTACACGAGGCACAGTCTGCAGAGCTCTGAAGCCCCGCCCCCATCGCAGAACGATGTCGCTGGTTTATTCAAAAGTTTATTAATATTGAAGGTGACATCACACGTCCTTAAGTGGAGTAGATTGGAAGAACTTTTCTTGAACTATGCACAGGAGACACACACACACACACACACACACACACACACACACACACACACACACACACACACACACACACACACACACACAAACACAAAATGGAGACATACTGGAAGATGCAATATTTCCATAAATGTGGTACATTTTTACAACATGGTTAATAACAACTAAATCCTCTATTTCAAGATTCAAGATATTTTTATTGTCATATGCACATTTACCGTACAATGAAACTATTTTGTTAGTGATCCGCTTCTCCGAAGTGGAGAACACTTATGCCGACGTATTTCTCGTGACATAAGCAACATTGAGAACAGCTGGCTGCAGTATCATTAGCTCAGTTGTAGCCGGGCTCAGTGGTCCATTGACATCTTAGGTGTAGGTCCTGGAGTCAGGGGGGCTGTGGGCTGATGGCGGTCAGTCCCACGAGGGGCGCCTGGGGGAAAAAAGCCCGTTTGCAGAACCCTTACCGGTGCTTTCAGGAACGATTACGCCGCCGGATATAAAAAAAAACATACGCATTTTTGTTATTGTCTGTGAGAAACATTTCAGTTCATTTGAGTTTTCTGGTTTTTCTAGCGGCTATTATCCGTCAGCTGTCACAGGGAGGGGACGAAAAGAAAGTGAAAGCCGGACCAAGAGGATTAGAAGATTAAATGCTACAGATTGAGGTGAAACAAGCAACATAACACTAACGTTCGTCTACGCTCCCGTGGGGTCACGACACCGATGATGTCATCGAGGCTGTCTCCGTGGAGACGGGCAGTGGAGCGTTTGATTGGACAGTTAACCTCAGGGGCATTTGGGCCAACTGGGCCTGCTGTTCCTCTGAGTGGGACTGATGGGGAATGTGCGCCCTCGTCGGTGTAGTTCCCATGCAAACACATTTGTCTTTGCTCTCACGTGAACTGTGACCGTCCTCTCCCTCTACTTTCTGTTTCTCACCAGCGCTCTCCATGTGTGTTTGTGTTTTTTTTTTTATGCAGTAGCATCTTTCAGTAGCGGTTCCCTTCGTATTCCTTTTGTTCCATCGTGCTTTATCTTTTTATGTCATGCAAATGGCAACTGCTTTGCATTTGGTGTTCTCTCTCTCCTTTTTTCCCTCTCCCTCCTCTCTCGCTGCTGTTCTTCTCGTTTGGTCATAGTGTAACTCAGCTGGATGCGTGTACGTGTCTCTATACAATCCACCGGTGCCCCTGATCTGTATTGATATTCACCACCTCGTGTTTACAGTCACTGGTTCCACCATTGGAACCCCATCTAGAGGTGACTCCAGCTCTATGAGGAATGGGATGACTGAGCCAGAACCCATTCACATTTCAATACACTAAAGTCTCTACAAGGGCAGGCCTTCTTTATACTGCTCATACTGACTGGTACAGGATGACACACTGCCAGCCTTTCTACATTCATTCTAGTTTTATAGCTGGATAAAACAATTGGTCTTGCTGTTACAGGAACTGCCACACTTGAGACATTTTGTGTATATACAATAAATATGCAATTAATTATCACTCTTACAGGACATATCGCCTCATTCTTCTGATAAAGATTTGTATTTATAGGTTTATTTAGAAATAGGTAGCTTGTAAAGCTTCACCTGACGACCAACGATGTCCGTGCTTGTTTTCCTATTAATATATGAAGTTGTTATTATTATTATTTGTTAGTAGAGGTAGTAATAGTATTAATTTAAGACAAAAGTTAATTTGCCCTGCTATATTTTTACATATGCATCCCACACATATACAGTAACTGACAACTGTAACACACACACACACACACACACACACACACACACACACACACACACACACACACACACACACACACACACACACACACACACACACAGTACATTTTTCTGTCCTGGCAGCAGCAGCTTGATACAGTTGTCATTGGTTGTAGATATTCACATCACGTTTTTTTTTGCACTGATATTACAAGACCCAACTTTTATCCAACAGATAATGCCCTTTTCTTTTATTACCCAGCCTCTATTGTGAGACCAGCACAGTGGGTATCAGTTCCGTGCCACTCGGCAGCCACAATATTGCTTCAGAAAATCTTTTATTGCCATTCTGCCAGAGCCAGATCAGAACCGGAGGTATTGTTGTATCAGTGCACTAGTGGAACACACTGAAAAAGGATTGTGTTTTCTTAGAGCGATGGAAAAATGCTGCAGTGACAATGCCTAAAAGAAAAAGCAGCCCTCTATCAAACCGCCCTTGTGGTGTTTTAGGGGTGATTCACGGTGTAACGTTGGGATCCAATTTAACACTTCAGAGGGTATTAACAGCTCAACACAAACGTTTTCAACTCGACCCCACAGGAAATAATCTCTAAGTTTTCTAGAGACCTTTAATGCAGTTTGCATTTTTGTATAGCTTCCACGTGAAGATGCTGGATTCAGCTGCACAGGCTCGGGCTGCAGTGACAGCTGGCTCCACACAGCATTTATCTCCCTGTACATGGCGGCGCATTGTCCTCGGATGACAGCCATACACACCCAACTGTGCTAGCACACTGTAGGAGATGTGCATTAGCTATATCGTGCCTTCAGTTCCCCAGACAGTGAACATAAAATGTCTCCGGTACGAGTAGAATACAGCAGACGTCTTAATCCTGTTGACTAGCCTTGATGGAAATCACTGTCAAGCCTGTCACCGTAACCGTAAAGGCCCATTGCCTCGGGGCTTGTGGGTAATTACGATCATTTCAACTCCTTCTGTGACACACAGGATTTGATGGATGCAAAATGCAGCGTTTGTGTTTGTCACAAGGCAATACAAGCCTAATGGACTGGCTGTCGATGAATACCTGTATACCTGCAGTTATTAATATTAAAACAGATTCTTACCTCACTACCTCACAGGGATGTCCGCGCCCTGGGAGTCGTTATGATTAGGTCACCTGCAGAAGATGCATGTGATTTCTATCGTTGTTGATTGTTGATTGTTGTTTGTCTCGTCTTACGTCCCATGTCCATGTCCAATGTATGCACCTTCCGCCTCAAAAAATTCCTCGTTTGTGTGAAAACATTCCTGGCAAATAAACGGTTCTGATTCTGATTCTGATTCTGATCTGGGCTATTTTCATAACTGATGCGAACAAATGAAAATGAAATTAAATGTGCCCGAGGTATGGAGACACGATGCACGACATCGTTGTTGAGCTGCTTTGAGACACCGAGCTGGTGCTGCGTCTGCTGCTTTTTCATTCTGAGTAATTTGTCGGTCCACCACTTTGGTCCAGAATGAAGTATCCTGCAAACTTTTATGATTCCAAAATGCTTCATTCAGCGTATCCAAATACCTGCGAAACTAATGGCACTCCCTTCAGCCTTAGACAGACTTTGTGTTTAGTCTAATTTGGGGAAACGGTAGCGTGCTAACACGCTAACCTAAGATGGCCGACACACCTGCTAAACATCTGTGTATTAGCATTGTTAGCATTCTAGTTTTAGCATCCAGCTTAAAGCAGTGATTTGCTCAAGTACAGCCTCACAGAGTCTTGTTGATTTCTCTGTTTGTTCACTGCTGGTGAAGAGTAAAGCTTTGATTCTTGGGCTGTAAATTCTCAAAATTCCTTCTGGCTTGAATCGTGTCTGAATCGGTTTGCGCTAATCTCCCAGGTTTTGTGGGCTTGCAATACATTTTATAATGTATTTATTTTTACGGTACGTGTATAGCATGGCTATAGTCAGGTTTACATTTAAAGATAATGGCAGCAAGCGCTTGCTGTCTGAGGAAACAGCTTGTTCACACAGTTTGCAAAAGGCTTTAACAGACATTAGTTTAGATTAGTTCAAGAAACAATGTCATTCATGTCAATGAAGTACACAAAGTACAGAGTTTTCCTCATACACAGGAGAGTTTTACTGAGGATTCTCTGGCTACACATGACCTGAACCATATTCAGACAGACCCACACACACACACACACACACTGACTGAGCCTTTGCAGCCAAGCCGCTGTGATGATGCTCAGACATGAATGGACCCGTGTGGGCCATCTCATTTGGTCAAACATCTCTTTGATCCAGGCCTGCATGCCAGGAGGACTCGTCTCCCCGACCAATTTGTGCTCTACGAGAAGCAAACACAAACTGAATGCCTGCTCCAGTTTTTGTAGGAAAGAATGGAATTTAAATCTTTAATGAAGCCCATCATTTACACCATGTTCACCGTGTCTCTGATCCGCTGCGAGTACTTTGGGCTAAACAGCCCTGTGAATACAACATCTCATTAGATCTCATCCCATGCTTGCACTGCTCTCTAAATGTGTGTGTTTGCCTGATGGCTTGCCTCAGGCCTTCTCACCAGCTAAGCTCAGCTATCTGTCTCTGGTTTCCCTCTCATCAGTCATACAACTCTAGAAGTAAGAGGAGATAAAAACCTGTTGTCACATCGTGATGGGAGTGAGCCTATTCTTTCAAAATACTGCAGCGTTTATATTCGGTTTATATTCGGTTCAATTTTAGATTTATATATTTAACCATTTAACCCACAGTCTGCAAACTTTATCACTCTCTTCAACATTGACAACGTCAGCGCCGATGAGAACCTTTCACAATAAAAGCCCGAGGCATATACATTGTGTAACTGTCTACCAGAGGGAGCTGAAAACATTTAGCTAAAAGGGACCTTAATAAAATAGCTTACTACCCCACCTATTTCAGGCACCCTTGTTTGGACCACACCCATCTTTGAACCCGGCCTTCATTTTGATCTCAACTACACAGCGCTAGGATTACGCGCCTGCCTTTTGAACGGTTGTGACATTATGGTGACAAAACCTGTCCACAGACAGAAAGACATACAGAAAAACAAACAAACAGGCAAAGTACCTCAAAGGGCCTCCAGTAGGGGTCTTCAGGACCCCATTTGGCTCTGATGAAACACACCCAGACTCAAGGTGAAAACAATAACCAGCCACACACTGTCTTTGTTGGTATAAGTCACAGGCACCAATGTATTAGTAAAGAGATAAGACATTTTCTCTTCACTACATTCTTAAACACTTTCTGTCCAAAAACAAATTGGGCAGTTGACTGACCTTTCGCTAAACCTGTTCCCCAAACACTGATTATCCAATCATATATTATCAGCCATAAGCAGGCAGGCCAATCTTTGGATTTCTCCACTCTCCTTACTGTTAACATGAGGCTCTCGTTATACTCAATAGTCTATATCTGAAACTTCTGCTCTGGGTGTCGATTGCTGTACAGCTTGTAAAGACCCTTGAGGCAAATGTGTGATATGAGCTGTATGAATACAAATGACTACAACATTGATCTATAAGTTTAATGGACTACATTACTACAGCTGACTTGCTCCTTTGAAAAAAAACAAGAATAAAACTCCAAATGTATTTCTTTGTCTATTCCATATTGAGACGTGTAGCTAGCCCCAGTCTTATTGGTTTTAGTAGTGGCCATCAATTTCATTTTTACAGGGTTCGTGTTTTAATACGTGTGAGGCGCAGACATTTCAGTTAACTGCTTCTGTTAATTAGTTCATTTTGCCTCGCTGCATTTAATTGTAATATGCAGTCGTCATTTAAGTCGGCAAAATTGATGGTTGCCAGCGGGAAATGAGAGGCTGCTTTTGTCTACCTCTGTTTGAAAGCAGGGGTTTAGTATTTAAAAAATGACTACGGGTTACCAAGTTGCCAATCTGTCCCAATGTGTCATGCAGGACTGGGACGCTGACTCGGCATAAAAACTGTAACTAAGAGTCGGCAAAGAGACGAATATAATATTTACGCCCACAGAGTTTGCCACGTTAAGGATATGTTAAATTATACATCAGTTAAATCAGGCATCACGATACAGTGCACCCAAACTGGAAGCTGATAGTAAAAGAGCGAGGAGGAGGAAATCTCAAGGGAGTAATGAACCGAGGGGGGAGGATGTGGAAGTGGGAAACCAGAACACAATGTCAGGTTTAAATTATGAATGACAACCGCATCAAACTTAGAGACTGAATCCATGGATGCGGCAAGCAGCAGGGAGGAAGGCGGGGCACAGGGAAATGTGTCTTGTACTATTCTGGGTTTTTGGGGGGGACTTGGATTTCAGCGCGTTAGAAAACAGCCTTCACGATGAAACGGCGAAGAGGAAATTGAAAAAGGCTTTTAAGCGTCAGCAGCAGAGCATCAGCTGTGATTACGCGGCCGTCTCGCTCTTCACAGCTTCTGCAGGGAGAGGCTCTCCAGCTCTGAGTTGTGGGAAGTGCAACACAAACTTGACCTTTTTGTTGCACAAGATGTCTCAAGGCTTTGGCACACATCCTGCAGAGAGGAGAGAAATACGGATAATATTATGAACCCAGACACCATGGAGTTTGATGTTCCGACGTATGTGGAGTTTACACAACAAGTATAAAGCAGAACTAGTGGTTATTTCCATGGTGGATGAAGGAAGCGGTATCCGTTTTACGGAGATAAGCCAGACGCAGTTCCTGGAGGAGTCGGTGAAATTCACCGAGCTGTGTGCGGCTACGGATGGTGTTATGAACCCAGACACGAGGGCGTTTGATGTTCCGACATTTTTGGGACTTCCACAACAAGTATAAAGCAGAACTAGTGGTTATTTATTCCATGGTCGATAGCGGAAATGATAGCTCTGTTCACGGAGAGAAGCGACAGCGATAAGCCACGCCCCCTTTAACGCGGCGCGAATATTCATAACATATAATATGTGTGAACACAGCTTTTATTGTCACGCGAGTAAACTGACGCGGTAAACGCGGCCCGATTTTTCGCGCCGCGTTTGGTGTGAACGCGGCATTAGCCGACAAGTCGACGGACTTTCATGTTGAACTCTGCCCAAGTGATTTCAGGTTATTGTCTCTAGTGCGTCTGTTTTGACCACGTATTAGGACGCTGGACAACATTTGGCCTCAGACGGACGCTCTGGGTCCAGAGGATCCTGGTAGTTGGTCCACGGCCTGCAGAAATCAATCCCAACCTTTTACTGAAAAAGTGTTGCAACTCTCTCCAATCTGCATCATTGCCGGTGTGAAGAGTTTCGATGCAAAATATTCACAGCCGTGAAGTTTGTATTTTTTTTCTTCTCATGTTGTTTATTTGTCACACCCCTCCCACTGTGTAAAGGCTTTTTTGAGGACAGAAGTTAGAATTAGTAAACCCTTGGGTTAAAACAACTCCGAAAGTAAAATAAGTCCCGTTGGGTTTACACAGGACAGGAACCTCAGCCTCCTGGGTGAAGGTCCGGTGTTGTTAGACCCACTTATCAACACTGTACCCTTGATTTTGTAGTCTTTTACTACGTCACCTGTACCGGCTCGCGGCTACGTGGATTACGTACAATTATTATTATCTTATCTTATTGATTACATGGGTTGTGTACAAATTATAGCATTACTTTTTGTAGGTAATAGAGCTATGAACAGTGTATTAGCCGGAACAGGAACAATGACATTTACACAAGGACAGATGGGCGTCAGTACATGGAAACAATGTAAATGTGTGTTTTGAGATGAGAAGTTAATAGAATCATCATTTATTGTTGCTGTCGTCAGCTTTCAAGCTTGAATGAACGAGCATTCGTTTGTTCCAAAGGATTTGTAGCACAGCCCATGTAGCCGGACACTGAAGCCACTGAGGCAGTCATGGTGTGGCTCTCAACTGTACAAACAAAAAGTGCCTGAAGTGATTGTGTGACGAGTGAAAAAAAGAGCTTGAGAGAGACGTTCAACTTCTCAACTCCTTTTGTGGATTTCTTATACTCACTTCCTGTGACACGTGAATGCAATATTCAGTCAAAAATTCTCCCCGTCTTTTCTTTTGTGTTTAAAGGAAGACGTTTTTACTGTCTTCCTTTACTCTGGCATACTGTCATAAAACAATCAACCGCTCCTCCTGTGTTATATTGAGTCACAAAAAGTTCATGAGCACTTCTTTTTATAGCTATACCTCAGCTCCGTCTCGAGATGCTGGTACAGTACTCTGCCTTTTCCGGGGGTATTTGCGTTCCGTTCTCCAAGTTCTCTCTCATGTAAAGATGTGCACAGCCCCGAAAGCTGATGACGGATTATTAGTTTCTTCAGGTCCGGATGCAAGGGGGATTTGATCCTTTGGCCCCCGCTTTGACCGTGGGACTGTAGAGAACATTCATGAAAGAGCCTCACGAGTTCAACATCTTGAATGGGGTTGAACAAAGTAGGCTACGCTGAACACGAACATGTGAACGTACAAGTGACTTTTTCCTCGGTACGAGAGTTGAAGGCACCGGCGCTTGGTGAAGGGATCATTATTCTTCAAACAAAGAGCCTGTTGGATTGTTGAAGGGCGTCTGAAAACTCTCCCCACAACATATTTAGTTTGAAATTATATCCTCAATAGAAATGTTACTATTACACTTGTCTTTCCGATTCTTCTTTGCGATCAAATGCGCCTGATAGGAACTCAGCTGTGTCCACTTATGTGTGACCTAGGCTGCAACCTCCGGTTCTGCCAAGTGAAGCCGATGGTGAAGTGTCTAAACACTTGCATTCTCTCTACTGACCAGCAGGGGGCGACTCCTCTGGTTGTAAAAATATGTCTGATTGTATAGAAGCCTATGAGAAAATGACTCTACTTCTCTCTTGATTTATTCCCTCAGTAAACATTGTAAACATGAGTTTATGTCTCAAACTTTAGTTACAAGTCTTCTTCAATACAGCATGATGTTGCACGGCTAATGTCCCCATTGTGGGGCTAATAAAGGATTAATTATTAATATTATTAATATTATTTAGAGTCAAATAGACCATAAAGCAGGGTATGCTTTAGGGCGGGTTTATATGTTGTAATCCAAGGAGTGGCTGTTGTTGAATTTATTTGCATAATTCCTCCAAACTTGACTCCAAATATTAAACCGATTGATTTAAGCTGCAGATTGTTTTTAGTTTTCTCAACACTGTAATATTGAACTTTCTCCCACTGTTGGCAGCAAATGTGCATGAGTGTAATACTCTTTGATTGGATGTTTTTTTTAAAGTCTTTAAGTATAAAGGCTTGTGTCTTTATACTATACTATACAAAATCACCTTTTTTAAAAATCAAAGAACCAGATATTTTCTAACTCAATTGTTCATCTTTTGTACTGACCAGTTAACTCTGAGAGTTTTAATGCAGAAGATTTCCAAAGGTGTGTCATGTAACATCAAGGATTATGTAAGGTAGCGGTTAACCTTCTGCTTGTACTGGAAGCCCCAGTGTCAACAGACGGGTGATAACCAGCTTCATGATCCCTGTTATCCAGGATCACCACGGTTAGTTTCAGTGAAGTAAATAACCCAAAGAGCAACAGAAGACCTCAGGCCGTCAGATGGCAAGGTTGAAGGTTGGTTTCTATAGTCTACACACTTTTTTTTCTGCCAACTACAACTCTGCTAACTCGAGGTAGATACATTTCCCGATACGATGCTGTGCTTCATTATGCTTTTGCGGTACAGTACCTCTGTGAAACACAACCGACTGATTTCCATATCTTTAAGATACAAACCTTGTTATTTTACTTCCTTTCTTGATTTCAACTGACAAGAAGCCAACTGAGAAGTTGAAGCCCTCTGGGGTTGAAATACCATTTGATGAATTTGAAATGTGAATTGTGACATTTTGTACCGATTGTCAGCATTTGTGGCTCAAAGCCTGTGAGCAGTTTGGAAGCTGAGCTGCCTCCTATGCATTCACATGTTATTACTGAATTAAGTCACTGTGTGATTTATATTCACATCATTCACTAGGCAGTAATTAGAGATTCACCCTCATGCCCATTAGAATGCGAGGAAATGAAATTTGAGGACTTGAGTGAGGTAAAGATACCAATCATTGTTCACTGCAGCATTTTTATTTTAAGCATTTATAATCCCTCATTATCTATCTGCACTTCCCCTCACCATCACCTCCACAACGTCATCCTCCATTACTTAGGCTATTATTTAAATGCTAGTGTCATTAATGTCTATTACTACTTAAAGACGCTATAAGCACATTTCTACATTCACACAAATCAGTGGGATTTTTATTGTCACTGTCACGGATGCTGTCGAGGGAAATTCACTTGTTTTCAGAGTGTGATCACAGAAACTCGTTCCTCTTTTAATATAAAGGCTACACATTAGCAAGACAGATCCCTCTCGCTGTGAGCCATTCCCACGATGAGACTAAAAGCAAATGTGTGTAGCATTTTTCCTAACGGATTAAAGAGACATGCTGACATCACTGGAGACTGGGAAACAGCAATGATTGTTTTGATTATGAGAGACATAGGGGAAAGAAAAATAAACGATTTTGTGGATGGTGCATATTGATGGCTTTTTTCCCCCGGAGTAGCAGCCAGCTGCTTTCGCCTCAGTAAGTGATATCCAGTTGGTTGATTGTTGTTTAAATTAAATGGTGAAACACAGCGCCAAACACTCCGTGGCTACCAACCATGTCCCTGGTGATTGTACCGTAAAGAGAATACAGAAAAGAATCGCTTGGCAGATGTTGCCCAAAAGGGATTTTTTTATTTCTTTGTCAATTTTTTTTTAACCCCATTTTATACTAAAGTCCTCCTATGGCTTGTCTAAATCCTTTATAACTCTTTATCACTGCCATGTTTTTGTCTTATTCCAACAAGAACAACTGGGAAAACAATAAATTTTCAGAACAAAGTAATTTTTTATTTCCGTACATTTAATACATTTTTTGGGATAAATCCACATTCATAAGAAGAGGTGTACGGACCTCCAATCAATTTTGTTTACCAAGAACTTAATTAATATGACAACACGATAAGAAACATTGGCAATAAAGAATAAAAAGGCATTAAAAACATGTTATGGTGCAAAGGCGAATATGTTAGATTGTGTGTACATACTGTTAATACTTCCATGTATTTCTTTTTACAAGTGAAAGTGTATTTTCTTTCCTTTTTGTGTTAAAAGGGCTTTTAATTACCACCAAAACGCTTCTATAACTATGTTGGTCATTTGGGAGTCATTTGTCGAGCACCCCACAACACCAGTGACATCGCTAGCTTAATTTGTGTAATGTTTAACGCAACTCCGTGATAAGTCTCTGGTGCAACGTTAGCTTGCTCACCAGCAGTTAGCTAAATTACTTATACTAGCCTATTATTGTAATATTTTTTGAAGGTGTTACAAATGAAGCAGTCTGGGATACCTAACAACACCCTCTTGTTAGCTAGCTTAGCTGACTAACCTTACATTCATGGGTTGACATTTGGTTTTATTTTAAATGAGTTAGCCTACGTTACCAGTCTACTGTTACGTTACTATTCGGGTATTTTTGTGGGAGACGAAATGTAGCTAATCTGTTGTTATCAGGAAACACAGCGTCTGGTTGTTTTGTTCGTCCTTCATTCACATTACATTTCACAGTTGAACTGCTGGTCGGTCTCTGGTCAGGAACTATGATCAGGGGTTGATGATAGTGACGGATTTATGTGCAGATATTATTATCATAGTGCTTTACATTCTATGCCCTTGCTCACATACCTTAGCAAATAATAACGTAGTATTAGCTGAATGTCATTTTGTGGTTGTTGCTTCAGAGAGGAGTATACAATGAACGGTTGAATTCTGATACAGGCCAAGTTAGTCAAATTAAACAACTCTCTTTTTAAAAATCTTCTGTCTCCCCTTTTCAATGGATTGCATTTATTTGCGTTTCAGTCTACTCAGACTCCTTTACATGCTATTTAAAGGCTAGACCTCTCCTAACCGGACCGGCAAATCAAAAATATCTTACCAATATTGCCATTTACAAATGTTTTTATACTTATTGTACTAAGTGTTTTTTGCAGTTGAAGCCAACCTGTAGCCACCAGGGGAAGAAACATGTGGGTTATGTAATGGAAATTTAATTAACCTTATCAATCTCCTTTAGAGAAAACAAATGCGATGTGAAACACCTAAATGTCTTTAAGTATTTATTAAACAGAAACTTGGAATAATTCAATTGAATGGGCAGAGCTCGTCACCACAGATGGCTCGGAGGTCTGACCAGGAAAAATAGTTCAACATGAGTTTAATACATCAACAATTATTATTGAAATGTTTGCCCTTCCCCCCTCCCCCTCCCTGCTCCTCCTCGCAGTGTCCTCCTTCCCTCCAGACAAGCCTCATGCTGTCTGGAGGATGTTGTTTGGCTGCGGCCCTGAGAGCAAGAGTGAGAGGCACAGAAAGAAAACAAAACGAAAAGAACAAAAACAATACCGAAATCAACCTGTTATTGCTTCACACGGATGGCGCTGATTAGACTGGGTCAAGATGAACTGAACTCCGCTTTCAGAGTTCAGCTACACATTTAAGAATAAAGCACTTATGATAAATTTCCACCACAGGTTACATCTGCAGTTTTGGAAGCACTGCCTGGCATTTTACACTTGGTTCCCAGCAGGTGCCATCATTCATTATTTAAACCTTTTGACTGTTGTATCTAAAATAATGTACTGACTTGTGCTTTTGCAAGAGCTGTTGAATCAAGTTTAATAAGCGAGACTTTTTCACTTTAAGCAAATCTTCAAACTTTGGCGCTCTGTATAGTGAAACAATAATTTAAAAAGTAATGTATGTTGCATCAGTGAGAATAATAAAGGGAACTCACAGATTTTAACTATTCAAAATGATCCAGATCCAGGTTCTATAAGTTTCTATTGTCTAATAAAATCTAATTAGCCAAATTCAGGATCTACTTCTAAATACTTATGTGATTACATCTAGGTATTTGTCTGTGGCAGCCAGACATCAACCTCATAAGGGTTTCAGAAAAAGAACAAAACAAAAGTCTTATTATTCTAATGTTTTTGTACCTTTGTAATCCTCTGTGGGCTTGATTAGATTGAGACAAACACTCCTTGCCAAGCTAGATCAGAAACTTTCATTGCACAAACCGATACTGTGAGTAACTTTCTGGATAAAGGCTGAACTTAAATTAGGTGTGACGTATTCATCATCAGTGGTTTCAATAGCCAGAAGTTATAGCTAGAAGATTAATTTGAAAACCTCAATACAAGCTTTGAATGTAAAAGAAAAAGAAGACATTTGGGACAGCGCAACACTTGTATTGATCTCAGCATGCCTCTGTGTACAATAGAGCTTACTGCCTATACTTTGTGGCCACTTGGGGGGTGTTGCAACACATGTGTCTTCAGTCCGAGGCATCAATGTCTGTCTTTCTCTTTTTTTGGACAATCATTTTTGTATATTGTTTCTCAGAAAGCAATACTGTCAGCAGGGGAATATTATTATCACCCAACCATAATGTCAGTTCGGGTTTCTGTGATTATTATCTTGCTGAGTTACAGTTTACCAGAAGCTCGCTAAACTCTTCGAAAGCATTTTTTAGTACAAAATGATAAAAACAAAGTAGCTGTTTTAAAAGCTAAGAACAAGCCATGTAAGTGCAGCTGCTTCATATTACGCTTGTTGGTGAATACTGTGTACTAAGTAATCAGTCTCTTGCTGTTCATTATCCCTAAAATGTTAGTATTGACCGTGGGATTAAGTCTGCACATGGAGTAATTTGGTTTGAATAGTCGTAATACTTAATCAATACAGAGTGTTGACTGCCAGCCAGATCTGATCTCCCAGAGACTTTGGGTGTTATTCTAATTTTGAATAATTGCTAGAATGTGACTTATATTACGTATTGTAAATCAGCAGTTCCAGCTGTCCCTACCACCATCAGCCACACCAGCTTAATGTCTTTTGTCAGCATATTTTTAAAGTATCCCCGGGAGGGTTTTGGCAGTCTGTCGCTGATTTTCGCTGTTGTCTCATGGGAGGAACGCCAGATGATGATTATGTTTCTTATCTTAGTAGAGACCCTTGGGCCAACTTCTACAAAGTCCCTCCCTCACAGTTACGCTCTATATTACGGGAGCAAAGTCCCAGGATGACAGTAAAAGTCCTATTTTGGTTCTATGCTAAGAAAAGATTGAGTGCAGTCTATGTTGATGGCACTTTGTGACGCAGGAGAGTCTTGTTATGCACATTCTGATCAGTTGTGCACCCATTAGCTTGTCTTCCACCCTCATTTCTCGCACAAAACAAAATATCCTTGTGACTGTATCAGTGATTGATGAAATAGCTGTTTGGTATCTCAGACTAATTTAGCCGTATCAAGTGTTTGTTGCTAGCAAGGACAGAGCAGGGCCCTGCAGGGTTTTGATCAGAACCATAGAAATCCATATAGCCCATAATTGTATTCCCATGATAGTGTGGTGAATTAGATTCTATAGGACTTCTCAATTGTTTACAGTTTTCTCAAGCCTTCATTATATGCTGTGGGCGAGATTTCTGTAAACTGTAAACATATTCAGGCTCCGAGTGGGACACAGACTATGATATGTACGCACCGCCTCCATTGAAGCTGTTGGGCTCCGAGTTAATGATGCATTATTTGGTCCTTTGGTAAAACCATTTTCACAAAAGTAAAAAAAAAAAAAAATCGAAGTTCAGGACCCGGAAAGAGTCACACTGCTGTAAACGTTCTCCGTATTTCCTTTGTGTGTCGCCTCACTGCATTCGGCTGTCGGCATGTGTTACAAGTAGGGACAGAGCACCCTAGGGAGTCTCGGTCATAGTCACATCTGCCTCTGTACACGGCACCATTCAAAGATGATAACCAGAGAGGATGATAATGTCTAGCGGCTGAGCATTGGGAGAACGCTGTGTACTCTTTAGCCTCCTGGAATTTTATAATGAAACGGCTCAATTAGATCCTTAAATGAAACACCCTCAATAGTTTCAACACAAGCCATTACAAATTCATCTTGGCCTTTCACTCACCCGGTTGTGGCATCGTCATCAAGCACACAGCATAAGGGCAGAGAGATAGAAAGACGGAGAGCGGGAGGAGGGAGATGATATTTTCCAGTAATTAACTGTGAACAAAATAGGATAGATTTGCATAATTTTGAGTTGGCCATGTCTGCTAATCTCTCTGGTAAACTCACTGGAAGTAATCGGGATCCACAGGAAGGACTGATGTCTCTTTTCTTGTCGGAGGTGGTTGCTTAGCATTTACAATCTGACAAGCTATGGTTGTTAAATTTAGCAGCAAGACTTAACCTGTATATTGTACATCAAATGTTTCCAAGCTGCCATGAATATGTCCCCATCTTTTTTAGTAGGTTTTTGGCAGAATCCCTATACTGTAACAAAGCAGTAGGCTTGGACTTGCCTCCCAAAATCACAGAACACTGATATAATATTAGAAGAAGAACAAAACACGTGTTCATGTCGTTGCCATCACAGGCAATGCAATGCCGACGCACATCAAATACTCATCAAAGACAACATGTGCTGGCAACAGTATTCATGTGTGCGATGCGATCAGAACTAATCATTAGAAGTCAGAAACCTTTTCAAAACAGAACACCAAACAAATTGGCTATCACAATAGCAATGGTGATCATTCAGACAAATACGTCTGGAGGCTCGGTTGACAGAATGAACCGACATTTGACAGGGACAAAAACAAAAACATACGATGCTTCTGAAACAAACAAGGTATCACAAGAAAGTCAGGCTGTACCGAAGAGTCAATTGAATTATTGATATCAATAACTTTCAGAAACATTACCGACCAATTTCTCTTCCCTTCTCTCTCAAATAAGCACACATACATTTATAGTGAGACTGCATTATGCAAAGATGAAATATGTAACAAGGTTTTAGAACAAAGAAACAAGAACAAAGTTCCTGATGTATTTTTGAGAAAGTAATTAGTTTCTTTATTTAAATTATTGTCTTTTGATCTCAAACAGGGAAGAGGATTTGCCAATTCCCAAACTAAATGTGTGACACTCGCACATGGTTCCCTGGTCATTAGATATCCAGCCTTTATTTGCTCACAGCCTTAATAAGCCTGTACACAAATAACAAATAATGGCTAATAACGGCGAGAACATGAATCCCTCGCTGGTGCCAGAAATGGTTGCTATGAGATTTGCGGTACAGCAGCAGTGTGTTCCCGCCACCGTCTGCATCAGATGATATAATGCCTTTTGTTTGTCGTGTTCCACCCACAGTTGGGGACTCGTCATGAGGGGATTACTGTCTACTGGTGGGTCATCCACATTCAGTCTCACATCTTTGATTTGCTTTTGTTGCTTTGCCACCAGCATACTGTTCATTCCACCCACTCGCAACCAGGGAGAAGCTAAAGATGGATGCATGGACTGGGGACGCGTGTGTTGCATGTGCACCCACGAGTGGCCACCTTGTACAGGCAGTAGGCGCTGCTTTACACGAGGGGTGTGCTGCGGTCAATGAATCAGATCAAACAACTGGTAGTAACTGCTCTCGCACAGTCTCGCCATCGACAGTCACGTTCATAGTTTTTGCCTTTTGCCGTATATTAACGTTAGAATTTCACTTAAAAACTTGAGCTTATGACTTCTTCGTTCAATGAATCAATTTATTTTGTCACATGGGATCGTACAAGTTAACGTTACTACTCCAGTGAAACCTAGCAGACAGCGAGCGGCTGAGACGGCCGCCACCTGTCACTCAAAGCGGCCTCGCTTTTAATTATGGATAACTTTCAGCCTGAATATAATTTAAAGGGGTGAGTTATATAAATATGTAACGCCCATTTGGTTGTCTTGGAATATTAGGTATATAGACCCCAACCCATTTTTGTACCAGGCTGTAAACTTGATACCTTTTGGAGCCCGCCTCAAGTGGCCATTCAATGAACTGCAGCTTTGGTCATTTTTCAGTGTGCAGGTTGCCGCTTGGTCTGGCCACACTAACCTCTCTGATGTCGTCCTCTTCCCTCCTTCCATCTCACTTGGAAAAGGTCAGCATGTCCATGGGGCTCAGGCCACTAATTGGGACTTGGAAGATGGCTTCATTAATTATGAATATATAGTGTTATCATATACTGAATATATAGTGTGACTGTGAGCTGGAAGAGGAGGGCAGCAGAGGAGAAATTGAGCAACAGAATATTATGTCTCTTTCTTTCTTACCTGCAAAATAGGGCTTGGCGGCATGTCCTGAAATGTGATTGCTGTATCATTTTGATGCACGGACAACAAAGGTATATATTACTGCATATTAGTTTTTCCAAAAAGGTCAATATGAATGCTTCGGAAGAGGTAGCACATTGGTATGGTAACTGTGTGGCATAATTTCAACCATCCCAAAGTCATTGTAAACCTTGAAAAAAATCTAAATGTTACCTTTTTACTTTGTTATTCTCATCTATAGTGGTTGTTTTCGGAAAACACGCAATTCAAATAAATAGAAAATAATTCATTTGTATTTGTAATTAGATACGAGTTGATTGACATCCAAATCTTGTCATTAGCAGTTTTAATGATGTATTATAAACTACTTAGAGGTAGTGTTAGGCAGTTAAACATGTCATAATTCCCTCTTTAATATCTTTTTTATATCGCTGTTAAAACATCTCCTTCAAACAACAGATGATGGGGTTATTATTTACCTTCGCCCAATACTCAAGTAGAGCCTGAACGCACCATGCAAGGCAATGCAATCTTTTGCTAAAGTTAGCCGTTTGGCTCCGCGCTGTCTGCCGCCGAGCTTTTTTTTCATGAGAAAGAGTCACAGCATGCTATAAGTGTCTGATTACGTTCAAAATGTTTTTAAGGTTGTTCGTCCATGGCTCGTGTCGGACTCGCTGTCTCGACAAATACCGAGCTTCATGTCTTCTTCACCCTCCGACTCATGTTGTGTTTGTGTGGCTGTGACGTTACCGTGTCAACGTAAAGCTGTGTGTAAACGTGACCATCAAACTCAGCTGAAAACCGGCCTATTTAGATCTCCACCAGTCAGCTCAGTATAGTCAGAATTTATACCTCAGGGAAAATTCATGCCTGGTCTACTTTCTATAGCCTCCACCCCTGCTGCTAAATGTCAATCTTTGGGTCACAGTGTGCTCGCCTCCCGCTGTGTCTCCACCACACACACACACACACACACACACACACACACACACACACACACACACACACACACACACACACACACACACACACACACACACACACACACACACACACACACACAGACTCGTGCACAACCAGACATCTCATTGCTGTCGACAGTATGAATGTGATTCTGATGACAAAATGCTTTGTAATTTCAATGCCGTGCTACTATGTTGATGTCTGACAGGGTTGCTTTTCTTTCTGCTTCTGAGCTACAAGCTAGAAAATGTGTTTGACAGTTTTACCAACCTTGTTGTGCGACTCAGTGAATCGTAAGTCGATATACTTCAAGTAACATAGAGGCATTTCCCTATATCAGATATTTTAGTTCTTAGTCAGTGATTGGCACAATTTGTTTCTATTTGATTGAACGTAGCGAGGTCGAATTTTGCCTATCAAGTTGTGCAAAAAGCTACTGTTTTGTAAAAATACAGATTATGGCTGACTAGTTCACATTTTGTCTAAAGTATAATAATCGCCGCCATGCACCTGTACCCAAAACAATACACCCACACTTTCGCAGAGCCGTGCCTCGTTTTAACGCAGGGCGGTTTTTGGTCTGGTACCTAATTAGTGAGTATATAGCCACTGGAAAGAATAAGACATATAAGTGTTCAGCACATATACAGGATGTTATATAAGTTTGTGATTCTAGCTCTTAATTTATTCTTCCAATTCCTCATTTAATTCTGTGCCGTCTCTCCTTCCAGGTTGGGCCCCGCCAAGGGACCCTCATCTTCTCCAAAGCTACCAGGAAGCTGCGATGCACACAGTCCACGAGGCCCCGTGCCCGACAGCGAGTCACAGAACGGCGCTCAGGGATTTGGAATCCTGGTTTAATTAAGCGAAGAAAATCTTTCTTAAACTGCAAGGAAGTCTCGCAGTTATTAAACTCCCATAGAGTTTTCATTTAAAGACTTAGTTCATTTATTTAACTTTATTTTTCACCGCTCTTTCACCAGGGTGCAAATATAAGTGCGGAGCTGCGGCTGAGGGGGACTGATAGACCTGGATGAGTTCCTTTTGTTTGAAGGTATAACATTGTCTGCCATAAAGGCTTTCCCATGGATTAAGAGGGCAATAGTGAAGGTCAGTGTTCCTTAACTCACGCTTCCCAGGCCTTTGATCCAGTGCCGGCTCCCGACTGGCTCATTTTTTTCTCTTCTTCAACTCGTCCACTATTGACGTTACGGTTTTGTGGGATTAAGTTTTAAGCCCTAGGACGCCCTCTTCAAGCATCTTCTTTTTTTTTTTTTTTTTTTCAAGGAATTTACTCAAGGCCAAAACTTTAACCAAAATAACCTCCCGGCGGGATGCAGTGAAGGAGAGAAGAGAGCAGGAGAGAAAGCAATAGAGGGGGATTGAAGGGCAGAAGGCTTCGCCACTCGAAAAACACCAACAGCCTGATGAATAAAACATTTGAATAGAGAGGGAGTCGTGACATCTGGCTGAGGAGCGAGTTAGACATTCCCCTCATTCCCTCTCTCTTTCTTTTTCCTTGTTCTGTTCACTCTTTCGCTCACTGT
Source organism: Myoxocephalus aenaeus (assembly GCA_038501785.1). NCBI lineage: Eukaryota > Metazoa > Chordata > Actinopteri > Perciformes > Cottidae > Myoxocephalus > Myoxocephalus aenaeus. The sequence continues at coordinate 8,783,821 of JBAMJR010000040.1, forward strand.
CGTCCCGATCCTCTTCATCCCTTCTTCTTCTATCCATCTTCCCTCTCCCTGGTCTCTGTCCCTCTGTGGACATCCAGGGTTCAGGCGGTCAGACAAACGGACAGAAACAAGCTTGTTTCTTCCGCTCTCGCTCTGTTGGATTCCACCTTTGCGAGCCCCGTAACTCCTCCCCCCTCCCTCGACCCTCTTCCTCCTCCCCCGCCGCGGTGTGTGTGATGGTGTGCCCCCTCCTCTCTGTCCTGGAGACATGCCGGTGCAGGAGATGGCGGTGAGTCCTGTCAAATCCCTGTTCTGGGAGCAGTTCCCCCCCATGTCGCAGCGCCGCGTCTACAGCACTCCCGTCTACCACGAGGGCCTGCTCTACGTGCTGGGGGGCTGCAACGAGACCGGCACCCCTCTGGACAGCGTCGAGGCCCTGGACGTGGAGAGCCAGGCGTGGAGCCAGCTGCCGCCGCTGCCCACCGCGCGGGCGGGGGCCTCGGCCGTGGCGCTGGGGGGCCAGGTGATGGTGCTCGGGGGCATGAACCAGCAGCAGACCCCGCTGGCCTCGGTGGAGATGTACCACCCCGACGAGGGCAAATGGGAGACGAGGGCCAGCCTGGGTCAGCCCTCCATGGGAGTCACCACTGTGGAGAGAGGTAAGAAAGTGGAATGCATTGCGTGTAACGCTGCTTTCCATCCCAAACGGGGCAACATTGTTGTCAACAGAGAGAAGCTACGCTCACCTAGAGACACATCAACACCGCTGAGCTGGTTATTGATGTGATTTGGGTGTGAAGACTGATCGGAGTTGCACTGCTGGTTCCCGTTTATGTTCGTTTTGCTACAAGAACACACAACTGGTGGCGTTCTTGCAGGATTTGCTGTGTTGTCTGTCACCAGAACTCCATTGGTTACCTGCCAGGTTTACGCTGTTTCCTGACCGTCAAAGCCTAACATATCTGTGTGAGTTTGTGGAATGAATATTTATCTGTGGGTTGTCTGGTCTGTAGGATTCAGCTTCAAGGTTTGTCCTCGGCTTAAGCTGCAGATGTAGCGCTGTTCACAGATTTGTCTGACTTTGAACTTCAAACCCAAATCCACTGACCTCCATTGTTGTGCTTGCATTGACAGAATTAAACTATAAAAAGACAACAATTGTCCATTTTCTAAACGCCTCCCCCAAGCATCACTGTCCAATCACAGCTGAGCAACTGTGACCGGGCTCAGCAGGTCTGGCTTTGGAGTTCTTCTCATGGCGCCGTAGTGAGAGCAATACTTGGCATGTTAAGAGTTTGGAGGATGGCTTACCACGTACCTACAGGGCCAGACCCAGGAGTTAGTATATCATTAGCAATCAACATTATTGTTTGGGTTACATTAGGGCTAACCCAAACAATAATTAATAATAATTAATAATAATGTAGTAATGTTTTGGGCTACATTAATAATAATGTAGCCCAAAAATTCATATCACGGTATTTCGTAAGATTCTGCCGGTTTCACCGTATATCACGGTATTTCTTCCTGTTTTTTTCACCTACATTCCCCTGGGTCCTAAGTCCCTCCATGTTCAGCTTCTTATCACCCTCTATGTACCACACAGTAATCAGCGTTGCATATGTGTCTAACCAAACAGACAGAGCTCCTCTCTTGGGCACTAGTTGTATTGGTGCATCTCTGGTCTCTCCTTGTTCCTCCTGCATCGCTCCTTTCCATTTTTTTATGTAGCGACGGAGTTTCTTCTTGTTGTGATAGTGGGCAAGCTGTACCCAGCATGCAGTTCGGCAGTGTAATTTTATAAATGTACAATTATTAGTGTTACAAATTGTTTATGTGTCACAAACTGTTGTGTCATGGTGTTTTACCCTGTTAAAGAGTGTTAGTTGTGGGTCATTAATTGTTGTTTAAAGTTTTAACCATGACACAAGTTATAACCATGACACGTAAGTAGCTCCAACCGCTGCGCCCTCAGCGGTGAACAATACATTTTGCTGCCTGCCGAAGAGCGACAACAGTTGTTACGGCCGGTATGACGGTATATGAAAAATTCATACCGTATGTAAATTTGAAACCGGAATGCCGCCCAGCCCTAGGTTACATTATAAAAAGCCCCATTACACTGTCAAAGTGTAAGGTAAGACAGCGACTGCTCTGCTCTTAAATCTTTTTGTTGTGTAAAGCAAAATCTAACCTTTGGGTTGTTTGTAACTTATTAAGTATTTCTGTAGAATACGTCTGAATCCTGTTCTGTTAAAAAGAAACAGTTTTTCTGATACGGAAATTGCTCTCTGCTACATGTATCATCAATTGGGAACTATACCCTCCATCAGTTTGGGGTAAAAACCAACTTCTGCTTCACGGGATGGGTCGTGCTTTTTGTTACGTTCCATTCTATTCTTTATTTCGGCCTGAATAATTCCTCGAAAGACTGCTAGATTGTTGATGTCTGTGAGTAAAGAGGTGCTCTCTCTAGCGTTCCTTCATATTAATCATCCACACACACATCAGATGTATACGATTTTCATTTGACAGGATTACTTGATCGCAGTGCTTTTTCCTCTCCGATATTCTGAATTTGTCAGTGCAGGACTGCTGTGCCTTCACCCCATCAGTTACTGACAAAAACTTCACGCCGGCTCATTAAGACCAGATTATGCAGCCGCTTTGACATATTCACAAGACTTAGAAACAACACCAGCACCAACAAACCCATTCCTCTGGAGTGGCGGAGTTTACTAATGAGCTGTTCCTTTTTGGAAGAGGCCCCTAAAGGCTGTTCAGTAGTGCTGAAGCTGCTGAAGTGTCTCTCCATGTTGAAGCTGCTCGCGACTTAAGGCTAAGTGGCGTTGAGGTCGATGACGACTCCCAAAAAGTCCCAAGATTCTGATGATGCAAACAGTCAATAGGTCATGTGTGTGTGTGTTAGTAAAAGTCTCTGTCTGTGTATGTGTGCTACCTCGAGTGCTTTGGTGAAATGTCAAACGTAGCTTGTGTGGAGGAGCCAGGCGTCACGCAGTCTACCTCCGCTGAATAAACATACCGGACATAATGCTCATTCCCCAGACGTGTGCCGGCTGCCTGAGGTTGTGTATGTTGGCACCGAGGAAGGAAGAGAGTCGCGAGGGAAGAGAGAGAAGAGTGGGACGAAGGAAAACAGAAAAGAAACGAAGCGATCGCAGGCCATAATAGGGGAAAAGATATGAGAGAGATTTTAAATATCGCATTGACACACAGAGAGAGAGAGAGAACAGAAGTGTGATGCACTTGTTGCAGTTTCCTGTGTTTATACCTCGGGCTGCCGTGATAAACCGGGGAATCAATATGACCTGTCAGGTGTAATGGAGACAAAGCAAGGAAGTATTTCTGGGATTTTTATTCCATACAATGTCTTTCATACACATGGTGAAGGAAAATGTTGGATCGTTCCCAGTGCTATTTAACGACATAAGTAGCGAGTGAGCAACACTCAAGTGTGTCAACGATGTTGCTGGCTGCTGGTATTGCTGTTGTCGCTCACAGTGTGAACATAGCTTCATAAAGTGGAACATCCATATGCTCTATTACAGGTTGCCTATCCTGCAATACCAGAACAATGCTGCTCTTTTATTTCCACGTCTTATGCATCTGAATTTTGATTTGTTTCCCTCCTTATCATTGTAAACTGCATGCTAAAAAAGAAAAAGCATTACAGAATAGAGTAGAGTAGATTCATTAGAGATTTGGCTTAATTCTGTCTTGAGTCAGCGTCGTAATGACATTACTTTAAGCCGTATTGTTTGCAGCAACACCTTCATAATGTTTTACGTCACACATTCATGTTCACCAAACGGAGCGGTGTTGAAATCATCACTCTGCATAGTGCATTGTAATCTGTAAACTAGTGCTGCAGAAGAGTTCTGCTCCAGAGCCCTGCTGTCAAAACACTTCCTTAAGTGGATGCTGTCACCCTCATTAAAGGAAAACTCCCATTAAAGGAAAGCTTGACATTAGCAGCTCGAGCGCGGCTGTTTGCATGTTAGGAGATACGCCGGAGCACGGTTTCCTCCTAGCAGCTGCAGTGGGAACCGGAGAATATAAAGGAAAGACTCACTAGACAGAGACCTCATGGTATTCAATTGCAGTGATTTATTCCATCCTCACTGTTTCCAGTTGTCAGTGATTATTAAAGGAAGAAGAGATGAGTAAACCCTGTGGAATGAATCAATCTGAGACCGTACAGGAGCCAATACTAATCTGCTGTTACTCTTGAAGGTGAACCCAATTGTTTATTACTTCAGTCTTTTAAAGTCTTATTTTGCAGTGCTCTGTTGATTTGATCTTGGCTCAAACTTTTTGGCCCAATTATTTTTGTCTTCTAGGAGACAAACTGTGAATAAGGACCAACGATTTGAGGAGTGCAGTAGCACAACATAGAAGTAAAAGCAGTGGCGTTTACTTAAATGTGAAAGTGCAATAAAAACGTTTTTTTCCTGAAAAACTTCCCCTTAAAATCAATGAAAAACATAGTCACAATGTGCAGCCCCAGTAGACCCATACTACACAGTTTCCTGTGACATTTAGCGTTGCAGTTACGATACGAAAGCTCCAGGATTTTGAGGAACACCTTTTTTTTGGGGGGCGTAAACCGTTATCCAGAACCCCGCGCACAGTCACTCCTAAAGTTTGCCTGCAGCAGGATCATCATTACCAAAATTCCCCTTGGGGATTAATAAAGTATATATTCATTCATTCATTCATGTGCAGCTCCTGCCGCTGTAGCTGCCCGTGAGGGTTACAGAATTGAAATGAGGTCCGGTGAGAGGCCGGTGGAGGTGCAGAGCAGTGACGAGAGCGGTTGGACACGCCATGTGCAAAAACAGTGGCTTCGTTTAAATACTGCACACGCGTCTGATCCTGAACCATGCAGTAGAAGTAATGTTCCTCACTCAACAGGTGACTTCTGGTGACTCCTTTCACGAGCTATCGTATTAAAAGGCGGCTGCATAAAAGTAAATAATAATATGCCAACAGCTTCACCTTCATCCAGGATTTTTGTCATCTGTGGCGTCGAATTCAAGACACAGTGTTTCTTGGAAGGTCTGGTGTCACCATTGTCGGTTCAGCACAGGGAATAAATAATCATTAGGAGTTCACATCAGCTGCTTCCGAAAAGGTTTATTATAGCATTATTTAGAACCCCCGAAATTCTAGGAGCCTAATCAATCACTGTAGGTTAAGATTTGACCTTACCATCAAAAAGACGGCAGCTTTACTGAACTGATGTTAATTCTTTACTAAATCCCTTACGCAAAAGTTTTTAAATAAACGTATATCATTTTGTCTGTCTGCTTTCCTCTCTGTCACGCCCATCATCATCATCATCATCATCATCATCACCTTCCACACATCACAGTGTGAATTGGACTGACTCACTAGGTCTCTACCGAAATTATGTCATTTCCTTTCCGAGCAAATGTTCTATTTATGATTTTGCATCAAGGTAATACAGGTGCTCATCTCCGGTTAATTTTTTGGCTGCAATGAAAATCACTATATCTTTTTTAAAAGACTAAACACCAACAAATATGGATTGAAACAAAAATATTTCGTTAGAAAAAAACATATTGTGAATCAGGACCTTTTGGAGCGTCTTGGTTATGTGGACACTATAACAACCTATACGTTGTTCATAATAATGTGAATGTTAATCTTATGAATGTAACTTTGACACATTTGGTACAAGCCGCACAACACAGTTCCAGCAGGAGAAAGTCCATTAATGTATAAAGGGAGCGAGAGGCACCACATATATTTTTTAAGGTGTTGAGTTAAAATATCAACAATCTTTCTCCATAATTGCTGTCTCCAGCCGGCCTTTCTGCAGGAATATTGTTCAAATTAAACTGGTTGCAGTGCAAGAAAGGCTGGAGGCTCAAGCTGCTGCCATCTTCTCTGAGTAGTTCTGTTCCCTATCTTCCACGAGTCACTAAATGGTGAACCGACCCTCAACTTATCTTTACATAGAAAACAAGTTTTGTCCGCAGGATTAAATGTGTACATGATATTCTAAGCTTGGCAGCAGTGGAAGGTTATTTTTGTCCGTTTTTTTCTTCTTTTTTTCTTTCGTTTCTGCAGCCAAAGGGGAATCGGTGCAAAATAAAATGTGTTTAAAAATACATTAGCTATGTGTGTGTATGTATTTGTGTGTGTGTATGTGTGTGTGTGTGTGTGTGTGTGTGTGTGTGTGTGTGTGTGTCTTTCCGATGTTGGTCTGATGATTGACATGTCTTGGCCAACACTGCGGCCCTAGAGTCTCCTCTCCTCTCCTGTCTTCTCCTCTCCTGTCTTCTCCTCTCCTCTCCTGTCTTCTCCTCTCCTCTCCTCTCCTGTCTTCTCCTCTCCTCTCCTCCCCTCTTGTCTCCTCTCCTCTCCTCACCAGTCACCCCCTAGCTGTTTTCCTGTCTGTTTCTGTACTTCCTCTGCAGTCGACTGATCAGGCGAGCGTTGCTGTTCCTTGGCAACATGTGTGAGACTGCCATGTTTGTTTTTAGACTAATCAGAGGGAGCAAGCGGACAAGTTGTAAATGTCGTGTGTGTGTGTGTGTGTGTGTGTGTGTGTGTGTCAGGCAGAGCTACAGACAGAGCTTGTGTCTGAAATATTTCTGTGTTCCTGTATTAGCAGCCGACAGAACATATCCATTGTAATGACCCCCTCTCCTGTTCAAACATCGGCCCACTTTTTTATTTTATTTTGTCCTAGGGGTGTGAATCTTTCGCTCTCAAGAATAGATGAATATAACCAGAAATATCCTTTAAATCACTTCTTAAAACCCATTTTTTTCACACTGACTTTTATGTGACGTCACTGCTTTTTTTTATTGTTGATTTTACAAAATGATTGAACTCAATTATTTAATTTGATCTATTACTTAGTTTATTTGTATCGTATTGATTGGTTTTATCGTTTCATTCATTGAACTGCTTGAACTCTTACTTGGCCTATATGCTTTGTTGGGTCTCAGTGTTGAGCTTCCTGCTGTTATTGCCTCACTTGTCTTTCAAAGCACTTTGTAAACTCTGTTTTTAAAGGTGCTATATAAACATAGTTATTATTCTTGTTATTATAATTAATTTGAGTAATACGAGTCATCCATCCATCCATCCATTTTTATCCGCTTAGTCCGGGGTCGGGTCGCGGTGGCAGCAGGCCAACCCAGGCTTCCCTTCCACGTCGCTACATTTTTCAGCTCATTCTGGGAGATCCCGATCTGGGGGACCCTCCAGCGTGTCCTTGGTCTTCCCCGGGGTCTCCTACCAGTTGGACGTTCCCGGAAAACCTCTAATGGGAGGCGTCCAGGAGGCATCTGAATTAGAAGCCCGAACCACCTCAGCTGACTCCTTTCGACATGAAGGAATAGCGGCTCGACTCCAAGCTCCCCCCTGAAGTCCAAGCTCCTTACTCTATCTCTAAGGCTGAGCCCTACAGAGGAAACTCATCTCCTTACCCTATCTCTTTCTTTCAATCATTTTATTTTCAAGTTTTTACAAGTTACACATTACCTCACATTACTAGACAACAAAAAACAACAACGAATAAGTAAAATAAAATAAATAAAAATATACATAACAGCATAACACTATACAAACAATCAGAAAAGGACAGAAAAACTAACATAAATCATCATAAATCATCATCCTCCATATTGAACTATAACAATTGTATTTATCTCATTCTTACTACCACTTTATTTTCAATTCATACAGGCCACTTGTCGAATGTCCCACCCAAGAAAGATAATGTACAACATGATTACACAGGAAGCCAATGCTAGAAAGAAAAAGGGTACAACAAAATTGCAGATCAGGAAACCCCATATTATGTTTGTCAAAACCATTAAATCATTATAAAAATAAATATTGCAGACTCATCCCTTCACAGAGTCACTCACAGGTTGCAAAGCCTCTTCGTATGGTTTCGGCATAGTCCTCGCCAATAAAATTCATAAAAGGGTTCGAGACTTACCCTATCTCTAATGCCGTGTTCACACCCAAAGAGTTGCGAAATATTCGCGCGAGTAGATTACATGTTAAGTCAATGCACAGACGCGAATGGTTGCGAAAAATTCGCTTTTTCGCCGGGCGGCGCGATAAAGGCGAAAAGGCGTTGCGAATATTCACTTTTTCGTTTTTCCGCTTTTCCGCTTTTTCGCTGGAGTTGAAATATTTCAACTCTGGTGAAGAATTCGCCCGATGCGGAGTTGCGAAAGCCAATCAGCGTTGAGAAGCTCCGCCCGGCATCACCGCCGTCCTGCCGTCGCTGAATCAAACTGCTGCTGGTCCGCTGAAGGAGCGCTGGAAGCGGCTTCATTCAGACACTCGTCCTGGAGGAGACGGAGCTGTGTGCGACTACGGATAATATTATGAACCCAGACACGACTACGGATAATATTATGAACCCAGACACGGCTACGGATAATATTATGAACCCAGACACGACTACGGATAATATTATGAACCCAGACACGACTACGGATAATATTGTGAACCCAGACACGACTACGGATAATATTATGAACCCAAACACGACTATGGATAATATTATGAACCCAGACACGGGGGCGTTTGATGTTCCCACGTGTGTGTGACTTCCTCAACAAGTATAAAGCAGAACTAGTGGTTATTTCAATGGTGAATGACGGAAATGGTAAATGTTTTCACGGAGTAAAGCCACGGAGATAAGCCGCGCCCCCTTTCCGCAGCGAATGGTTACGAAAAAGCGAAAAACAAATTAACCACATAAAGTCGAGCGAGTAAACTCAAGCGAAAAAGCGTTGCGAAAATTCGCAACTCGTTTGGTGTGAACACGGCATAAGGCTGAGCCCGGCCACCCTACGGAGGAAGCTCATTTCGGCCGCTTGTATCCGAGACCTCGTTCTTTCAGTCACGACCCAGAGTTCGTGACCATAGGTGAGGGTTGGAACGTAGACCGACCAGTAAATTGTAATAATACGAGTCACTTAATTTAATTAATTCGTAGTATTCTCATGACGTATCATATACAGCATTTCCTATACCAATATGGCTTACTGCAGCTCATTGGCCATGGTTTTAATTTGAGGATAATAAACTTTAATTTCAACAGTTGTTGGCGATATGTGATGGACCACTATATATATCATATAAAATGATTTATTTTAATTCTCCGAGGAATGACCGATTCCCCTGAAAACCTGAGTTGGATTGTGAGATTTGTATTGATATAGCCGTATCTAAGACTCAAAGGTTGGATTCTCCAATATGTATCAGTTAATATTTACTCCCCTACTTTTCCCTTTTATATAGTTCTTCCCCTCTCACCTCTTGATGTATATTTTACCTCTGGCTGAGCACAGTTTGCACAGAGACATGAAACATAGTGTATAATAAATGCAGCCCCCCACCGCTCCCTCAGAACATCTAGATTTTACTCCCCTTCATGCAGAGCCAAGATTTTAATTGCTGCTGTAGTGTGACTCAAAAGTGTCAAACTCCCACTGCACCAATGAGTATAATTTCCTTGTTCCCCCTCGGTCTGTGATTAACGGCCACTGCCCTCTCCTCTGTCACCAGTCACTGTCTGCGGCTGGAAAAGAACCGTTCCGCAGGGCTTTCAAGCCCTCGAATGATATAAAGTAAGTATCTACCAGGAGGAAGATAAAGGCACGCTGTCATGGCTTCAAAGTGGTGGAAGAGGTGTGAAGTCAGTTCCAAACAAAATCCCAAGAAAGACTACACTCTCTCCTCTTTTGAGAGAGAGAGGACGGTTTGAAATCAGTGAAATATGTCTGCTTCTACCGTCTTTGTGCTTCAAAACTTCCTCTAGACATGTCTATAGCCAAGTCTAAAGTCTATAGCCAAGTCTATAGCCACGTCTAAAGCCAAGTCTAAAGTCTATAGCCAAGTCTATAGCCACGTCTAAAGCCAAGTCTAAAGTCTATAGCCAAGTCTATAGCCACGTCTAAAGCCAAGTCTAAAGTCTATAGATACGTCTAAAGCCACGTCTAAAGTCTATAGACACGTCTATAGCCACGTCTAAAGTCTATAGACACGTCTAAAGTCTATAGCCACGTCTAAAGCTGAGTCTAAAGTCTATAGACACGTCTAAAGCCACGTCTATAGTCTATAGACACGTCTAAAGCCACGTCTATAGTCTATAGCCACGTCTAAAGCCACGTCTATAGCCACGTCTATAGTCTATACACACGTCTAAAGCCACGTCTATAGTCTATAGACACGTCTAAAGCCACGTCTATAGTCTTTAGACACATCTAAAGCCACGTCTATAGTCTTTAGACACGTCTAAAGTCACGTCTATAGTCTTTAGACACATCTAAAGCCACGTCTATAGTCTTTAGACACGTCTAAAGTCTATAGACACGTCTAAAGCCACGTCTATAGTCTATAGCCACGTCTAAAGCCACATCTATAGTCTATAGCCACGTCTAAAGCCACGTCTATAGACATATTTTTTAAGTCTATAGGCACAACTTTAGCTCCATGGCTTGCTTTTCTTGAACAACTTGCGATGACTTGTTTTTTTGGGCTACCGGAGCTTCAGAATGCATTATGCAACAGTCCTTTTCATTCTGCTGCAAGCACAGGTGCTGTGATGCTTCTCTGTGAGGTGGTAATACACTTTGGGTCAGTTTAGTCATCTGATGGATTTAATTGGTAAAAACAAACTTCGAAATATGTTCGGAATTTGGAGATCCGCCTGACTCTACTGTAATAAGGAATGTGTCATTTTGTGAGTTAGTAAATCTTGTAAATAGTAAACAGCTAACGGTAAATATCTTCGGGCATCAGGGCTGTTTGTTAACGTTTTTCTTGCAGCTATAGCACTGAAGCTGTAGTAGTTGAATGTTTTGTAGAATAGATCCCTGATCACGTTATTTTGCCGCTGATACTAATTGCCGATCATTGATGATCCATATTGGCGGAAACAGATCCATATTGCTGTTTGATTATAGCTGCCACCGTATTGCCACCGTCCCAAAAATCACCAAATGTTTGAAATGTTATCCTTTTATTTTGTTATCGTAATTTATAGTGTTTTTGTCTACATAAAAACTGATTGTAATTTTATGGATTAAAACAAATCTTGTCATTAGTAGTTATTTATATAGAATTTTGCCCCTGGAGTGAACGTGATTCAAAAACTTTCTTTGACCTCGAAGCTCAATGTAAATCTACAATTATCCCTTTTGTTTTTAAGGGAAGTGTATGAACTACACTGCAGGCTGGATTCTAGATCTAGTGTGACACAGAGTGGCCGATGCCTAATTAATACTCTGCAGAGAAAGTTCGCGGCGCTCGCAGAGAGCTGCAAACACCTCCTAAAAGATGGACGCTGCAGAAGTTGGATTGGACATCACGTAACCATTTAATCATGCCATAAATAAATCAAAGACCGCCTGATAAAATAATTTGAAAACCGCTAATCCAAATCAAACAGAAATAACATGTATAGTACCATTTATGCGCCAGAGCTGCCCGCACAGAATGCAGAGGCGCAGGAGTACAAACCAGGCCCGATTTAAAGGACCAGGTCCAGTGCGGGTTGAATGCTCATCAGCACGGCCGCGGTATATTACGTCTGGAGTATGAAATGACTCTGCTGTCACCTCTTTTTTATCAAATAAAACGATAATCTGAGCTTGTGTCACATTTCTTGCCCACGTCCAGGGCGTTGTCTCACTCTCTCTTCCTCTGCTGGCAACTCTCGTACTTAACTGAAGTAACATCCATAAATTACTGGGGTTTTTTGCACGCCAAAGATGATTGCATGCAACGCAGCCTGGGACCTGCATTTTAATCGCTTGATAGATTGCAACTGTCAAGTAAAACAGCAATTTAAAAAAAACAAAACTGCTTGGAGGAGGGAGGAGGGATAGGAGACATCTTTCCAGCATTTCGAGCGCTTTCTTTTTATCAGCACTGATGCCAATTCAGATTCTGTCTCCACATCTCTGTGGTAACAAGGTAAAGAAGTGCCAGAGGACACAGCCGGGCAGATGGCTCAGCAGTTTCTGTGTATCTTTTTCAGCAGTTTCAGTGACTCAAACAGTTGTCTCTCTGCCAAGGAGTTCCAGGTAGCTGTTGTTATGGGGGTTATGTGACACACGTTTTCAATGGTTCCCCTCAAAACCTTCCAGTAGCGATCGGTTACAGTGCAGTTTGCTGCCGGACCCTCATGTGTCACCGTTATTAACCGCACCGTGACAGGTATAATGACGCCTCTCACATTCAATTTCACTTTGTATCACACGTTACGTTGCACTTATATATTCTAACAGTCAAACCAGCAGTGCTATTTGTGCTCGTGAGACATAACTATCAGCATATTTCCATTGTTAAAGATATGAACCAACTCAAACCTAAAGATCACATTTTGCTTAATATTTCATAAGCGCCGTCTGTTCAACTCGGCGCAGAGGAGAGAGTCAGCTCGTAGTCAGCTGTGGAGCAGCTGATGAAATTATCATCGTTATCATTTTAAATGGATATTAATTGTAGTGGGATGAAAAAGAAAGACAGCTCATGGGTATGTGTATGTGGAGCCACAACTGTGTAGAGCGACACCAAATTAAAGTTTCCTTCAACCAACTCCACGTTTTCTTTCTCAGTAAACCTTTGTTTCAGTTTTTTCAAATATATATATATATATATGTGTGTTTTTTTTATATATATATATATATATATATATATATATATATATATATATATATATATATATATATATTTAACACACTCATCAAACGTTTTCCCTGTTATCTGCTGTTTTTCTCTTCTGTCAGACAGAGACCATCTATATTCTGTTAACTTTACTGCCCGTTTTGTTTCTTATTGTCAGTGGAGTGAGTGGTTTGGCAAACAGCGTACTGGAGTAGGCAATCAGAATCGCATAAAGCCCAGAGATTCCCAAAGGTTCACTCCTGAACAACAGTATTTGTCCGTCTTTGGGACACGCGTCACACTACAGTGAACAGATTGATTAAAACGCTAACGCTTCAAATCATGGATTAAGGACATTGCTTGACATTCTGATCTGTGAAACATCTAATATGCTGTGACCAACGACACCAGTAGACATCTGACTTGGAGTGGCAACAGACGTTCACAGATAAGTGGAACGTGAATTGACATTAATCCCTCTTGGAAAATGAGTACATGGTCATCTGTAGCTCTCACGTCACTGTAAAGGATTTGAATTAGCACAACAATATGCATTATCTGAAAGGAAAACTGCCTGTAGCCTTGAATAAGCTGGTTTATGCTTGTACTTAAACAAGACCTGTATATGTGTGTGTGTGTGTGTGTGTGTACTTTTCCCTGCTTTGGCTCCATATTCTGCTTGTCTTCCTTCATAATGCCTGTGTTTCACCCCCCACAAACCAACTCTCCCCCATTGAGACCGTCCTGAGACGCTCATTGAATGCTACTCTGAGCAGCGTGTTCACATCAAGTATCTCAGCATTAAACAAAAAAAATGAAGTTCTTTTTAAAGCCGTGCGTCGTTTGTGCAAACATGAACGGTCCTCTTTTTAAAAAGGGATTTTATTTTTTCTGAAAGGCTTATATTCATGAGAGCAGAAAAGCCAGAAATAATGACATCAAAGTGGAATCATTTTTTTTCCTCCTGTGCACTCATACTCGCACAACGCTTTTACTTTCAGTGTTGTGGGCTTTAAAGAATAAAGCTGGTGCTCGGAAACAGAGTTTCAAACTTGTTTCTCTCCATGCACCTCAGTAAAGCCCTAAACCGGTTTCTATTCCACGTTGAGAGCCTCGGATGACAGGAGCCTCTGGTCGTGTGGCCCGGCTGAGCTCAGACGTTCTGCTGGAGGGCACACGCTGGAGCTTCTGCATATTCATGTCTCGCTCAATACTGTATCACGTATTGCTGAGAGAAACATATGTATCTGCTTCCGACTCACCGATTCTCATCTTCTGTGTTTGTCTCTGTTCTGCCAGAGCTGCGAGGCAACAAACATCATCGAGAAAATCTACCGTGAAACAAGCAAGGCTAGCTTTTGAGAGATAAAACTACACAGTTCACTGACCTAAGGACATTTATCTTTCTATAGTGTTTTAAATGTAATATCAATATATATATATATAGATATATAAATTTGAGAACATATGCTACCGCATATTATTAGCCTATAAGGTGTTAAATGCTAAAATATACATAGTTAATGTAGTTTAACAACAGCATAAGTATTAGGGGTGGGGGGAAAATCAATACAGCATAGTATCGCGATATTTTGCGTGGCGATATTGTATCGATACACGGAAGCCAAGTATCGATCTTTTATTATATCAATTATAAACGTTTTGGTCCTCGAATAATAAAATCAATTGCTTTTTCAGTCCACTAGATGGTGCTGTGTTGTTTTCTGGTGAGGTCAGCAGAGGTCCCGGATCAGCGTTATGGTAGGAAGTTGGTCAAAACTAAAATGGAGACAACGGCGAAAGAAATTAGAAATGCGGCGTCAGCGTTTAAATCAAACATCAGGACTTCCTGTCACTCGTAGCGCCGCTGCTCGCACAGCTGTTGCACGACGCACAGGACACATGCGCGACAATGCGCTGGTCAAAGACGTAAAAAAAATCAAAACTGGCTACTGGTCCTCTCGTAGCGCTGGACAGTGAGTATAATATATAATATTGCAGTATCGTGATAATATCGTATTGTGACTTAAGTATCGTGATAATATCGTATTGTGGGACCTCTGGTGATTCCCACCCCTAACGAGGATATGGAAAAGTCCTAAAGCAGCAGTATGGGTCTGATGCTGGTAACTGGCCAGACCAAGCGGGCGCACCGATACCACCATACTTGGTGATATAAGTACCGATAAGAGTACTTCATAATATCACTACAGTTCTCACAATTTTGCTCCTGCCATTTTAACATTCAAGATTGTGTTTTCCGGATACTAACAGAGCAGAGTTCTTGGAAGTGAGGATGTTTAATAATTTACGGTTTAACCGTTAAATATTACAAATACAAAAGTGAGCTAAACTCACACATAAAGGAGAACTTGGTAAACTAAGCATTTACAAACTGTACACACACAGCACTGCTACATTCACAGCTGTGTAACATTACTGCTGACATCACACACACACACAAGGGAAGTGTAGACGTTACACAACATCTACAACACACTAAATAGGGTCAGATGGGAGGAAAACTTTCAACGGTAAATGGAAAGTTCGGGGTCAGTCAAACCGTTCTTACTGGACTCATCATCCTGAGTGCAATGCACTTCTGAGCTCGGCTCTTTATCTTCTTTCTCAACTGGAAAGACTCCCTCACTCCTATCACTGTAAGTGCCGCTATCGCTCTCTCCACCTTCACAGACCGACCGCCAAACATTCAACAAAAGGTCGAAAAAAGACACTCTGCAAATGTGCGGATGTCGAAGCAGAGGTAGATAGAGCGGGAGATCCAAAGTCGATGCGTCTAAAAAAAGAAGAAAAAAAACGCAATAAAATGAGATGAAATAACTCCTGCGAGTGCAGCGAGCGTCACAGGCTGATGATGCATAGACAGCTGTAGATTGTCTGAGCGTGCTGATGTCATTTTTAAAGAGGAAACAAGGTGAAAACATCACATTCCATGTTCCCAGCTGAGCCACGAGTCCAGACTGGAGGGGCTTTAGCCAAAGACTGCGTGTTGGAGCCAGGATCACTGATGCTGGAAGACTGGTGTGTGATGATGCTCCGTAAACCTCTTCCCCTCGGAGAAAACGCTTTAACCAGGGGAAGCCCGGAGCCCCGCTGAGGCTTCAGATTACAGATCAAGACCTACACAAACAAGTAGCCGGCGGCCTGGCGGTGTTAAAAACCACAACACTCACTCGTGTTCCTAGATCTGGACGGGGGGAGCTTTCATGTGCTCGAGAGGGAAAGGAGGGAGGCACGACAACGAGATGGAGGAGAGCGAATGAGAGGAATGAAAGAAGATGAAGCAAAAGGCAGGTGCATTCATAATAACATGTGAGCAGCTGCTTAACAAAGACGGCTGTCAGCGGGCGCCGGCGGGAAGCGTTAAAGAGAAAGAATGAATATGTATCGCAGAGGTTAGAAAAACAGACTTCAACTGACAGCGATTTGAGCCCACACTGAGCTTCATACTGTATGTTTGATGATAGAACAGCTTTGAGTTGGCTTCTATCAGCTTCTACAAGCAGACTGACCTCAGGCTTTTGCTGCTCTTACTTTTTTTTTTAAGGCCCGCCATGTTTTTGCTCCTATTTCACTGTTCAAAACCTTCCTCAGGGGACCTACTCCCTCTTAAACGAGAACTCCACCCGTCTACCGTTGCTCTCCTGTAAACATGTTCAGGCTCATTATGGAAGTCTGTTATCGTTCTGTTATTCTTGCATCAAGTACTGTGCTTGTTTTGTACAATTTTGAGGTTCTTGTACTTTACTTACCATTTTATGCAACGTTTATACTTCTACTCCAATACATCTCCGAGGCAATTATTACACATATTGCATTTTTAAAGCTTTACTACTAGTTCATTCCTATTTTGTAATAACACATGGTATAATGTTGTAGGTTAAGCCCCCCGGGAGCATACGGTATACAGTAGTTCAAATGGGCTCATTGAAGTGATGAGTACATATATGCATCAAATATTATAACTGAATAATATAATTCATGTGATTTTTAAATGGGCAATTGACATTAATGACTACTTTTGGTACTTTTGATGTTTTTTGTAATTACAAGATAAAAAATGATTCTCATTATGGCACTATTGCTCCCTGTCTCCCTTATCTCCCCGTCTCCTGTCCTGAAGCTCTCGATGTTTTGTTGTTTTAATGGTATTCTGACAGACAATCTGCCGCCAGTGAGATAAAACAGGGAGCCCTGTGTGTTGGCATGACACACCGATGGCTCGTTAGGTGCAAACAAAAAGGACACCGTCATGCTAGTGGGCTCAATAAAGGAGATCTTTATGATAACATTCAAGAAAAGCGCGATCTAAGTGGGAAGCACACACTCATTGTACACATCAGATATGATAACAGCAGCTGATTTCACTGTTCAGCTTCACTGCTCCACCTAGTGGATAGATTCATCATTGCAACTGATTTCCACATATGGCGCCATAGCGTCGAGTCGGTAGAACTTTTTGCGGTTTTCAACGTCGTCGCATTCAGCATATTCGTCCTCACATTGTGCAGCCCTAGTGTTATGCTAGTATGCTTCGCCCATTGGTTTGTGGACTGATGTTATGAAGCCTTGAGTTCGTCGGCATCTTGAAATACGGCCGTTGCCATTTGGGCTTTTTTGCATCCGGTGAACGGAAGTGACCATATTTGGAATGTGCAGGAGTGACGTAGAGACGCCGTATACCGCTCTGTTAGCGGTAGCGGCCTGTCAATCACAGTAGTCCCGCCCTAAAGCATCCCCTGCTTTGTGGTCTGTTTGACTCTAAATGACCATAATTTACTAAATGAACATCAAGCTGTATTGAAGAAGACTTGAAACTAGAGATTGAGACATAAACTCATGTTTACAATGTTTACTGAGGGAATAAATCAAGAGAGAAGTAGAGTCATTTTCTCATAGACTTCTATACAACCAGACTTCTTTTTGCAACCGGAGGAGTCGCCCCCTGATGGTCAGAGAGGGAATACAAGTTTTAAGGCACTTCAGCATCAGCTTCACTCAGCAGAACCGGAGGCTTCCCATCTGATTATGCTCTGAGTGTGCTGATATTGACACGATTTACATTTGTGTCTCAACTACCCTTTTAAAGCTTAAAAAAATATCATATTTCCAGTCAAAATCACAAAGCAGAGCTGCAATAGGAGGTAACAAAATGAACATCAAAATACATAGCATTTGTACTTGCATTTGTCCTGAACAGAAGTCAAGTCGTCCACACAAAACAGGTCGAAGAGAGAGAGCGAGAGAGCGAGAGAAAGAGAGAGAGAGAGAGAAAGAGAGAGAGAGAGAGAGAGAGAGAGAGAGAGTCCTGAAGCTGAGAGAAGAGCTTGTGTATTTAAAAGTTGGGGAGAACTAGAGAGACGGGGAGACCCGAGGGAGCACCTTCTGTTCTTCTGAAGACATTGGGTCCTGACAGGCCGACATCGCCGCAGGCGGTGACACCGAGCTGCACCATCACCTCACACTCTCCGTCTGACCTTCCCACTGTGCCACATTGTCACCACCTGATGTGTATGAATTGTGCCTCAGGCTAGCATTCGTTTGTATGTGATTGGGAAAAAGTTTAACTTCAGCATTGTTTAAGTTTAGAAACGCGTAGTACATCAGAATATCTGGTTTGATTAGTTTTACTCAGTGGCGGCGTTGACAGACAGGCACGCTGCTCGAAGGCTTTACCTGTGCACAACACGACGCTTTCCCTCCTGTGTGGCGTCGGTTTGTATCCCTGCAGTCGTTCCCATACTGTTAGCACAACGCGGCCCATCAACCGTCTGTCGATGCACACCCGCTGGTGTTGCAGCAACGGGTGTGGAACGGTAAAATTGACACATAAGAAAACAAAACAGCGGTGGTCATCATCGTCTCCGGTCTCATTTTTATTTAAGCAGAAGTTGTCGAAGTTGTCAAAAAGTAGTTCTACCTTGGAATCCATGCGTGACAGCTTACCTGCCGGAGGTGTAGATAAGTACAGAATTACATTCACCGTTAGATACGTCTTGTTACTGTAAGTACTTTACAAACTCAGGATGGACTCTTAGGAACAACTGTAAGCAACACACTGTACTCGAGTGGACCTTTTAAACGTTACGGCAAAACTTTGGAAACTTTAATTAAAATACATATCTGTTGGGTCACCATCACCAAATGTGGTCGCGATGGTGATCGGTGCTGTTGCTCAGTGCATTTGCTGTATTGTGGGACTGTACTGTGGCAACATCCCCAATGTGAAACACAAGCAGTGAGGGAGATCCAAAAACACACCTGCAACTACCACTTATCACCACAGGTGGCGCCAAAGGAAGAGAAACAGAGACCTTTCTCGATTGTAACTTTAAATAAATGAGATAAAACGTGGTACTTAGTCAGCTCACAGATTTGTCATGCTAGCTGTTTCCCCTTTTCTTCCTATGCTAACCCAGGCTAAACATGTCCTCCGTGTTCACGCTGCATTCACACAACGTCAGCGGTATGGGACGGAAAGGGAAAACCTGGGAGTGATCTCACATTGTTCCAGTGGAGTACGCCTGCTGTTAGCCTTGAAGTCACACCATTTAGATGAGCAGCTTTTGCTGTGTTATGTATTTGTAACGCTGCGTTAACAAGTGAATTGAGATGTACCCAGAAAATTGGGTGGCACTAGTTTGCAGAAAGTGGCTTAGCGTGTAGGTACACATGCTCCCTGTGTGGATAGAAAGAACCTCATGGACTGAAAGGCATTATTTATCTCATCCATCATATCCAAGATAACCACGGCTTCACCGAGAGGTGTTCAGTACATGCACAAACAAATCTTTAATGCCGGCACTTTAAAAAAAAAGAACTGAATCACCATTGTCGCTGAGCAGCTCATTTGTTTTAAGCAGTGGAGATCCTCTCACTGGTACCGAGAGCACCGCTGTCAGCTCAGCTGTGTTTCACAATATGTTACTCGCTCGGTAAAAGAATATGAAAAGACTGAAAAAAACTGTCGAAAATAATAAGCTTTGTTAACCTTGTGCACGCTGCTGCTTGAACAGGCTAGTGTTGTACTGAACCAGCAACAGACTGAACAGAAACCAGTCAGAATGCGATGCGTTCACTTGCTGTACGTTTGAAAGGTGATGCGTTCACTTGCTGTACGTTTGAAAGGTGATGCGTTCGCTTGCTGTTGTTGAAGGAGAAAAGAAACATGCACTTTATTAATCCCCTTGGGGAAATTCTTCTCTGCATTTGACCCATCCCTGGATAGGGAGCAGTGGGCAGCCCTGTGAGGCGCCCGGGGAGCAGTTGAGGGTTCAGTGTCTTGCTCAGGGACACTTTGACATGTGAGCTATGGGGGGACTGGGGATCGAACCGGCTACCTTGTGGTTGCGGGACAACCACTCATCCCCCTGAGCTACAGCCGCCCAAAAGAAAAGTCTGAATGTTGATGCATTAACTTGCTGTTGTAGATATACTGAAGTGCCTTTGAACGGTGATGTCTCCACTTGATCTTTGAACGCTTCCCCCGTTCACTGACTGTTGTTGAAGTATATCTGAACGGTGATGCTTTTGCTTACTGTTGTACGTGCCTTTGAATGGTGACACATTATATATATATATATATATATATATATATATATATATATATATATATATATATATAATACAGTACGTACGTACAACAGCAGCTTGTTGGTAGGAATTCATAAGCAAGAGAGAGGAGAATGGACGGTGTGGGAGAAGAAACCCAGGGAGAGAGGGGGAGGGATGGTGTCGATAAGTGGAAGAACGCAAGATTAACAACACAAGCATTCAGACACGTTACAGTGCAGTGGAAATGAACAACAGCTAAATATTTGATAACAGCCTTCATGAACCCATAGAGTCAGTGAACCCAACGCTGAATGCTTGACCCCACAGTTGTTCGGATGTAAATGGAGATCGATGTGCTCCCTGGGTTATGCACCGTTAGATATTGTGACGAGGGGCAGCAAGGCCGTGGGTTAAATAGGACACACACACACACACACACACACACACACACACACACACACACACACACACACACACGCGCGCCCTAAGCCAGTGGTTCTCAAACCTTTTCTGTCCCGCCCCACTTTGGAGGAAGAAAAATGTTCATGCCTCACCGGCCCAACAAAATTGTAACAAATTGGTCCATGCTGAATTTTTATTGCAATAACAACATTTTGTGACTCCTCCATCTGTGTTTTTATGAATAATAGAATAAAGATAATTGAAATCACTTTGAAGTAAACCAGATTGCTCCATCAGACAAAAACAAATAAAATGTGCAATCACTTTGTTAGAACAATGCAAATTAAGTTCTATCTGTGCAAAAAATATCTAATATTTGGCCAAAAAAAAACGCTATTTTTTTGCAAAACAAAATGAGCGAAGATGTGTCAGCCATCACGTTTTATAAGTATTAGTGGCTGCAATCAGCCTGCTTTCCACTACAAATCTTTTTTAAACGGGGTTGCAGGCTTGATACGGCCGCTCTCAATTCATGCTCAATGTTGAGCTTAGAGCTAGAGAGGCAACAGCAGAAAAGCCAATCTCATGTAGATCTCACAGAGGTCGGCTTTTGGCGACGCCAATAATCGGCTCGCATGCGCAAGCGTAACCTGTTAACGGCGTAACGTAAACATTTACGCAAAAGTACATGCATTTCGCCATGTATTTATTAATGACTTAGTTTTATGTCCGTTTACTTTGTACTTTTGTAATATGTGAAGTTCTCAATAAAGTTATTTTCCTCTTGCGCCCCACCTGTAATACCACTGCACTACAGTTGGAGAAATACTGCGCTAAGACAAGATGCACGCACACATTTTACATTTTCACTTTAGCCTACTCAGCTGATGCTTTCATATATACAAGTACTGCTGGATCCAAAGTCGAGACTGCTTCAATCATATTTCTTCAACCGCTGGTGTGTTTCGGGTCACGTCAATCTGCCAGGTTCTTATTGTTGCTGTTAACGACCGCCTACCAGACTTTGTCTCCTCATTTGCTGCCTGATTCTTTGTGTTGTGTTTTGGGAGTTGTTTTCGGTAATTGGATCAAATTGGGTTTTCGCTACTAATGAGCCTCTCTGCACAACTAAAAGTAGAGAACTCTCCCGTATAAAGTGTGTGTGTGTGTGTGTGTGTGTGTGTGTGTGTGTGTGTGTGTGTGTGTGGCTGTGAGACTGAACCCTGTAAAGCAAAGGCCATGTCCAAATCTTTTTTTTTAAGATATTTTCCCTTTCGTCTTCTGTCTCTCTCTCTCTGTCCCATTTTTCCTCACTAATTAAACATCATCACTTGCATTATTGTTCGGGCCACCTCTTCCCCTGCCTCTGCCTCTGGCCATTGCTGCGTCTCCTCTTGCGCCCCATGCATAATAATAGTGAGCTGAGTAACGGAGTATCAGTGTTATCTCGATGACGCGGTCTGAATATGGATGAGAGTCTCGTCATTTCATTATTGCTCGGGGCGGGTCGGGGGACAGATAACGATGATTGCATTGAGAATGATGAACACTCGTCTGAGAATAAGCTCTAATTCAATCTGTCTAACCGGATTCAAGGTCTGTACAATAACTGAGGTCAGGACAACAACAGCAACAAGAACAGGACAAGAGTTTCTTTGGCCACAATGAAAAAGGTCCGGCGTCACAGGAGCTGGTGGGGACAGACGGGGTAAAGATGCTTATATTCCAGACATGCAGTGGGAGAACCAAAGGGAAACATGGTGAAAAAGCAGTGACTCATACCCGCAATGGACAACTTTAAGCAAACCATAATCCACCCTGTTACGATGATATGAAGTGTATTGATCCAGTCAGGGAAGTAGAAGCTTTATGAGCACGAGTAGAACATCTATGAGAATCTATGAGAACTCAAACACAGAACCCAGAGCTGGAGCAGCTGGGTCGTGTAAACGTGCAGATACCGATCTTAAGCTGAACAGTGATATGGTTCAATACCGAGGCCAACAGTGTGTGGACCCCCAGGCCTCACACCCAGATGTGCTTTATATCAACCTCCACTCCACTGGGGATCTTTTCCACCTCATTTTGGAACCTGTCTGCAGGGATTTCCTCCCATTATTTAGCTAAGTTAATTCCTGAAGATGGCCACTGGTGTTAAGGTCCGACTCATAGTCAGCTTTCCAATTAGGGTGCAAGTAAAGTGGTTATTATTTTCAGTGTCAATTTAGTATCGTTCGAGTAATTGTTTTGACCATGAAAGGTTGGAAAATAGCAAAACACGTCAATCACAAATTCCCAGAGAGGTTTGGAAATTTCTCCATTTTCTCTAACCAACGGTTTAAAACGCAACGCAATTTGATTAACTACCACACAAGACAAAGGAATGTCAGGGGATCACTATAGTCATGGAAATCATCTTGTAAGTGTTGAGATATTTCAGTCTGAATTAAAGTGGTTTAATGCCATCGCCATCTTGTTTTTTTGCAACCAGAAGTGACAGGAAGAGGGTGGAAGTACAACCGAACGCTGAATAAGACATTGGTAGGCGCTCAAAACGGTTCACTTTCACGAGCTGAAAACACGGACCACTCCAAGACCGCACAACGCCGTGGTAGTGACCTGTCAATCAGAGTAAGCCCCACCCTAAAGCACACCCTGCTTTATGGTGTATTTGACTCTAAATGGACCATCATTTACTAAATAAATGAACATCATGCTGTATTGAAGAAGATTTGAAACTAGAGATTGAGACCATAAACTCATGTTTACAATGTTTACTGAGGGAATAAATCAAGAGAGAAGTAGAGTCGTTTATATAGACTTCTATACAATCGGACTCTCCAGAGGAGTCACCCCTGCTGGCCATTTGAAATAATGCAAGTGTGAGGCTCTTCTGCTTTGGCTTTGCTTTTCAGAGGTTGACGAGGTCGCCTGATATAAATAAACAAATCTGTAATTAATCAAAGCAAGCTTTACCTTCACCTTTTACACCCCTCCCCAGATATCTCAGATATCTCAACGTGGCTTTTCTCTAATTCCTCCTCCTTCCTACATCACACCTCCCCTCACCTCGACTACCTGCCTGGCGGCTCTACTTCACCTTGGCTTCACCTCGTTCTCTCTCCAGTACCGACCGCTTACACTCATTCTTTTGCCCTCAACCACTTTTTTTTTTCAACATTCTCAATATCTCATCAACCTGTTAGAAATGTGATTTCATGAGTGCTTTTTCTGACTAACTACTCATCCAAATCTCTATGCCGGGTGAGTCATTTGCATTTGCACTTAGCTTTTTTTAATGTTTTTGCATAAAACACATCCACACACGCGTGTATATTTTACAGTACATGCACAACAACACAGTGGCTGTTAGACTTTCTCGTTGCCCGAATTTAAAGGCGTATTTAACAGTGGATCTACTCCAATACACAGCTCTATAATGTGAAACAAACAAAATAGATCTATTTTCTATGTCATTTTTATTTTTTTACATTCAAAGCTTCAATCGAGGTTGTTTTTATGAAGTTTTCAATTTCTGTTGATACAGTTGCCTCCCTTTGTGTGTCTTTGAAAGGCGTAACGCCAACAAATATGGATTGAAGCAGAATATGTTGTTCGATGAAAACATATTTGGGATTTTGGAAATTATTTCATTGATCTTTTTTTGTATGTGTGTGTGTGTGTTTTTGAACAAGAATGAGACACGACACCGGCCGTGCGGTCACTTTTCATATCAACACACACAAAGCAAATTAAATATTTGCAATCTCTGCAACCGCACATGCAGGTATTAGTGTTTGGCACAGCCAAATGTGTGTATTTTAATAATTACAGCCAAAAGATGATAACGATGGCGAGTAAATCATGGACAGCTATCTGCCACACTGGTGCGTAAATGTTTGTACCAAAATAGTCATTTAATGAAAACTCTAGAGGCTCCACCACATTTTAGTGTCATTTATGGACCACACTTCTTCTGTCTCAAAGTTTGACACACGCAGACACACACACACACACACACACACACACACACACACACACACACACACACACACACACACACACACACACACTACCAGATGTCTAAACAGTGCCGCGAAACTGACGCTCTTCAGTTGTAATGTCACAAGGAGCGATACTTGGGGAACAAGTCGATGCCAAAAAAATAAATGGTACTCGTTTCTCTACAGCAGCGATCAGGACTCGAGACTGACTGCTTACCATTGACACAGAGACAACGTACATTCTTTCTGACAATGCTACATCATGCAGAACAAATCCGTGTTGAAATTGGCAGCAGGAGAGCAGTAACATTGCAACGTCTTCTTCAGCCAAGCGATGGGCGGAAACACAGCCCTGCTTGGCTAAATAACGGAGCTAACAGCTAATAGACAGAGGTTATATTGGCCGGTGAGGCAAAAAGTTAAATTCAGAAATTGATTAAGAGTGTTTCAAAATGTCATCCTTTGTTTGAGTTTGATGATTTTCGGATTCATGTAACATTTCGTCAAATGACATTTTGAGTTTGCTCTCAGCTCGTATTTTCTCCCCGGAAGCAGCTCCGGCGTCACACGCTGGTGTCCCTAAGTTGCATCTTGATAATAAACTCACTGTACATTTACTTTATTCATTTGCAAAGCCAAAACAGAGTGCTGAGTGCAGTGGAGCGTGTCTCCAAACAGGAGGAGAGCTAGTTAGCTGCTAGCAGCCGGTGGGCAGCTGCAGTTAAGCTGCAGTTAGTAAGCTGCACTGCGCTCAACAGCGGCATAGATCCAAATCCCAGCACATCTGTTGCGTGAGACGTGCGTGTGACACTGCAGACGCACCCGGCGGAGTTCTGCACTGAGTGCACCTCTCTAGTCACAGTTTGTATTTCCTGCCACAACGAGTGAAGATAATTAAAATCCCAGTTGGATTCCTTTTCTTTAATTTGCATACTTCTCTGCCATGTCTCTCTCTCCCTCTCTCCAATCACCTATGAAGTCGCCAAGGACTCATAGAGGTAGGACTATATAGTCTACTGTCATCCACACCCTCCCTCTCTCTCTCACACACACACACACACGCACACACACACATACAAACCTGCTGCTGTCCCACTCTTAATGCCACTCTTTCTGCCACACTGACTCATTTGTTCCCCTCATCTTTAAACTCTCCTCCTCCTCGCTTTCTGTGGGCTGCTCCATCTTCACCATCCTACCACTTGTATACTTTAATCCCTTTAATATTCAGATATTGCTTAAATCCACGTATCCCTCTTAAGGGCTGACGACAGTGTGAGTGTGGAAACCTATAGAAGGCTGTCAGGTCGTGGCTGACACGGGCGATGGAGCACGACCTGTGTTTTTAAAAGCACTTCATGACTTGGACATCTCAAATACAATATGCATGATTCATTTTGTCGAGTACTTAAGTATTTGGATGATGTATGTCTGCTAGCTCGCTAGCTCGCTGCTTTTATGATTTTTAAAGCGGGAATACAATCGGCAGAAGTACGTAACCAACGTGAGGCCATAAGCGAACTGCACCGCGGTCACGTGAGCGGGAGTGTACCCAACGAGGCTGGAAAGGCGGACTCGTCGGCGTGATGCCGTTTAGTGGTCTCATTTAGCTACTTGTTAGCGACCGCTTCTTTTTAGACTCGTAAAAGCAGTGGGAAGTCCCGTCGGTTCACACGTATTATCGCGTGTGATATTTATTTAAAGTACTTTAAATTGGCAAGGCTCTGAGTTCTCGGCCAGTAACACTCTCTATAGCTCCCATTCGTTGCTGCGCTGAAGGATTTTGGACCCATTACTGTCTTATAGTGTTTAGTTTGTGTAGATGCTGACTCTAAAATTGCGTATAAGGATTCAGATATTTTTTCGGTACATAAAATAAACAATGTTGTTATTTGCTAGTGGTCTGTTGTGACTTTTGGGTTTTATTTGGGTTTTAACTTGTATGGAAAATTTCCGATGAGGAGAGGACACGGCTGTAAAGTGATAAAAGGTGCTGCACCCAGGGTCTTTTTTGCCTTTTTTGTGCGCCTGCTTCGAGCTCTTCAAATCAAGAATCTCTGTTCTTTTCTGAAAGACTCTGACGACATCACTGTAGAAAATGGAGGAGAGGCTTGTTTTGGCTGTGACTGTCTTTCCCCTGACTTTTATATCTCAGACCGACACTATCGTAACAAAGGCCAAAAAGCCTGTATGTGGGAGTAGACCGGCCAGGCGGACACAGATAATGAAAAGCAAATGGGCGGTGAAAGATTATCGTAAAATGGTTTGAGTGGTGATACATTGTCAAGATAGTGTCGTCATAGAAACATACAAAAAAAGCCTTGAGCACTTTTTTTTATGAAACGCTGGGATGAAACGTTCCCCAGCGCCCTACAAGCCCCGAGGCAACGAGCCTGCCTTTCAGGAATGACATGGTCTGCTTTTGTGTGTGTGTGTCTGCCTGTGAAGGAAGGTTTTAAAATCACAGTAAAACTCTCATAGAGATCCCTGAAAACAGCAACACTTAGTGAGGTGGATATTAACTTAAATAGTGTAGCTGTAGCTGAAGTGCCTCAGTGTATCTACCACACAAAGGAAAACGCTGAACCGGACAGGAGCCGCGTGGCGATCACAATATTTGGAGTAATAATCCCAGCTCTCACACCGCCCCCATGTTAAAGGGAGACGGCACGAGAAAGTCCAACCCGGTGAGTCAGTCGGTGGACGTGTGGTTCAGACGAGGAGGGAGACTGAAGGCCGCTGATACTGCTGTTCTGCTGCAGTATGGGTATGTGTGTAAGATGAGGTGTGCATGTTTGTGTATGCATGCACATACAAAATCAGGGTTTCTAAAAAAAAATACAAATTACAGTATCTTACATAATATTTTGCAATCCATGAAGCCCTTAGGTGATGTGGCAGTGCAACTCTCTTCATATCCTTCACTAATAATTGATTGAAAGCGAGTAACACACACACACACACACACACACACACACACACACACACACACACACACACACACACACACACACACACACACACACACACACACACAGAGACCCATAGGTGCTATTTATAGCAGCACGCCAGGATGCTACGATGTCTTGTTATTTTCTGCTAACTTCAGTTTCTATCATCAGCTGTCTCTCCCACATGCTCTTCTGGTTCCTACGCAGTTTGCAATCATGTGAGCCTGATGGATACACGATTATATACAATCCGGTAATTTAGACAAGTGCTAGAAGATTGTAATGTTCTGGATTTTTCCTGGCTGGGCGTTTTGAGGAAAGGCCCCTCTACAGCAATACGTGTTAGTGGTTTTTATTATCACTTTAAAGTCCTGCCAAAGAGCTGCTTGAGGCCTCAGTCACAGGGAGAGTTCTATACGGGAGGATATGCTTCGTTAACGCCTCAGGTCTTTTGTTATTTATAATGTATTGTCATTGTTGTTATTATATATCATATCTTGTCAAAATTATCTTGTCCACAATATTGCGTAGTCTAATCTTCTGCATATTAATGATGTGTTCTTTATAATATTGTGACATTTTAATATTTCATAGATGGAGGCTTTGTTAGCGTGTGCAATTATTGGATGCCTGGTGTAGCGTCCGGAAGAACTTAGTCAAACAACTTCTCTCATTCTCTGAATTTATTTTCCTTGATCACAAGTAGAGTAACAAGCGCTGCAATCGCGATAGCAGGGAGTCGTCCAGTCAACACGCAGGTTGACCGTCCAAAAAACACCCCGAACAGCCGGAAGTTCGGCTCTTTAATACATGGTTTTCCGTCAAGAACATCTAACATTTCTATTGGCTCTAACATTTCTAAGAGGAGGAGAATCATGTCCTCATCTATTCTCACAGGGCTGGAACGTGCAACGACCAGTCTGCTTCCCTAATGTCAACATACTGATAAACAGGTGTGAGTGTTGTGGTGCAGAGCGTGGAACCTTGAGGAACAGACAACCGGACTGTTCTCACAGAAACTTCTCACAGAAAGTATTTGTTAAACTGACCTCGCACAACCTGAACTCTAATAGACAGAAGAATAATATATGAAGAATATCTACAGAATATAACGATTTATATTATCAGCTTCAAATACTTTCTGCCTCTTCCTGCACTCGGTGTTATTTATCTTTATTATCTATTGTGTTGTGTATTTTTTTAATAAAATTGTGCAAATCAACTAAACTAAGGATCATTGTATGGTTTATTGGGGCGGCTCAGGCAGCATGCCAGTTAGCTAGTTAACAAGAGGTTAGCCTGCTAGTTAACTAACTAGCACTGGTTGTTATAATCTCATTGGGTGATGTCATTAGCTGGTGAGTGTGTTAACTGTTGCTTGGTGGGTTGAGCGGCATGCTTCCGATGATAGCAACATGCTAACTAATGACGTTAGCTAGTGATGCTGTCGACCACAGACTGTATGAAGATGGACGACACGTAAAGTAGGAGTGTAAATCACGTGCTTCATCCCAATGGGATATTATATTGATTTTTCTTTGGACATTGATTTGCTGATGTCACAAAGTCTGCTATGATACGCTTTGATTAAATTCAGAAGCCTGCGATCAATATGAGGCACGTCAGTTACATGTGTGTGTGTGTGTGTGTGTGTGTGTGTGTGTGTGTGTGTGTGTGTGTGTGTGTGCAGGATGTGGTTCTGGGAAGCCGGAGCAGACTATTCAGCCTTCTTTGTGTCATGAAGTCAAACAAAACGACATGTCATTGAGAGGCTACCCACCAGATGACCCAGCAGACTTACGCTAACATGAGTTCATTTGGAAATCATGTTCTTTTACTCGGTTCAAAGGTCAAGGGGCACGAGGAAGAGGTCATCATACCAGTTTGGTTGCTAACTAGCGGCTACGATAGTGGAACCATTGAGTGGGTCATGGCATTCAGATGCAACTGCCTGTCTAGTGCCTGTCCGTCTGGATAAGTTTGTATTATTGTGTGTGAAAGTCCACGCTTTATACGCCACGGCAGTAGACTAGGCCTTACTACAGGCACTGTTCCAAGTTTAGTTTCTGCCAACATCATATAGATGAATGAGTGGTTCTGAAGCTGAACCCACGCAGAACAACTTGATATAATGTAGCCGACAAGCTGAGACAAAAGTCAGAGCCCAGTTCTCGAGCTGAAGCCTTGTGGGCTAGATTTCCCTCAGTGATCCCACAAAAGGCCTTGACAAGCGATGACAAGTCCTTGTCATGTTGTCGGACTCACTCTGTAAATGCGTGGCAAAGTTTGTGTCAAACGTTGTTCAAATAAGTTTAAAAAGGCTCATTTATGAAACGGGTGGCTTCCCCAGTGTTCAAGACCTTTCCACTGTTCAAATGGCCAGACAGAGTGTGTGGCTGCTGTTGTTCTGGCCTTGTGGTCTCTGTGAGCGTGTGTGTGTGTGTGTGTGTGGCATCATGGCAAAATGTGGTCTTGAAGAAACCTACAGTAGCATGAACTACTGCAGAAGTGGGTTTGTGTACTTTGTTTCTCGTATGTCATTGAGGTTTGATGACAATGTACAACAATAATCGGTTCCCCTGCCAAGGCAAGTTAATTACCAGCCGTGACAGAGCGTCACCCTGGCCTGTCGTTGAGGAACCCCAGGGTGCTGTGATCCTCACTTTTGGGAACTGCTGAATTAGAGGCGGAGGATGAAAGAGAGGAGGATGCAGCAAACAAGTCTACCTACAGTAGAACCCATCTTGTGGGTTCTGACACGTATACTGTAGAAACAAACTTTGATTTACTTGCTGGATAAGAGGCAACTTCTGCAGCTTTATCTTTTTTCAAGAAAAGCTACTTCAGCTGAGAACTTTTCTTCATTTTCTTTTATCCCAACGCTCGGTATGCTGTGCTCCAGCTACAGTGAGAGCAGCCCCTCTGATAGTGTGGTTCTGCTCTTGTTCATATTTAGATCAGACACTCTGCCTCCTTACAATATGAACGTATTCCCAAGATTGTGCGGTGACAGCTGCTCTACAGGCTGCGACACCAGAATCACAGAGGGAACCTTTGAAGACACCCACCACTTTCCTCCTCAGGGGGTCTAAACATTCCTCTTGCAGTCTTCATCCATTGCGTTTAGATCATTGCACACTAATGGGATTCATGTCCTTTTCATCTTTAACATTGGAGAGGAAGTCAAGGGTTTGACCTGTGTCAGAGTTGACGGGGGAGACGAGCTCTGCTGTCCATTTGCTTCTTGCTGTCGTACCGTTTCTCCCAGCCTCTGAAGAAAACGCTTAATTTGAACACATTTTGACGGTTTAACAAGATCTGTAGATTTAGTGTCTGACAAATACTGACATCAGTTTGAAACCCGGTGCATAATCAGACTGCAGCGCTGCGGTGATGTGAGGTTGTTTGTTTATAACCGCTGCGTTCCAGCTGCATTTTAAACAGGCTGTAGACTTGAAAGACACACTTTAAGTATGTTTTCAATATCGGAAGAAATACACTTATTCAACTACTTGAAGGGAGAAAAAACCCTGCTTGTTTTTTGGAGATAGTTTGCACTGACTGGCAATTAGCTAGTTCACTTTGAATACATACTTTATATTGTTAAATTGATTTAGTCCCTCAGGTCTCAATAGTAATTGTGAAAGTATATAGATATATATATATATATATATATATATATATATATATATATATATATATATATATATATATATATATATATATATATATAAAATATATATATATATATATATATATATATATATATATAAATATTAGTGCTTGTTAAACGATTAAAATATTTAATCGCGATTAATCGCATTTATGTCATAGTTAACTCGTGATTAATCGCAATTTAATCGCATTTTTTAATTTTTAATTTTAATGCTCTTATCAACATGAAAAAGTGGATTGGCTTGCTTTATGCAAATGTTTTATTTTATTGAAAAACAACTGCCAAACAGGGCGGTACAAAATAAAATGATAAAGTGCACATTTCAGGTAAACAAGGGTTTACAAAATAAAATTATAAAGTGCACATTTCAGGTAAACAAGGGTTTACAAAATAAAATTATAAAGTGCACATTTCAGGTAAACAAGGGCTTAAGAGAGAGAGAGAGAGAGAGAGAGAGAGAGAGAGAGAGAGCTGTGAACATAGCAGTCAGGCTCTCGAAGGCAATTCGTAGGTCCTGTCGTTGGATGCGATGCGTATTCTATCAGCTAGACCCTCGTCCTCCACAACGTTAACAGGCCTACACGCAGTAGCCACCCATTTAGCTATGGCTGCAATAAGTCTGTTCTTCGTTGTGGTGTCCATGTGTTTCTGTCCGAAGTCATCCATTCTTGTCTGCTATGACGAGGGGGCGCAGAGTTAGCATCAGCTGTGTGCTTGGCCATCAAGTGGTATTTCAGACTGGATAGGCTACGATGATAGCTCAGTTCACAATGACTAATGGCACATACCACTTTGGTCTTGTCAAGGGAACCATCTGACAACTTCTTGAAAGTAAACTTTCCATTCATTAGCGTCTTATCATTCATTTTGCCGTATCGCGCTCACCATTCATTCATTTCAAACCATAACGTTAGCCTAGCTTCCAAGCCCAAACGGCGTGCCTATTGTTTTGCTTCCGGTTGAGCTACATCCGGCGTGGTGCTCGAGAGAAAAAAATTGGTTTGCGTTAACGCCGTTAATAAAATTGACGGCGTTAAAATTGGTTTGCGTTAACGCCGTTAATAACGCGCTAATATGACAGCACTAATATATATGTATATATATATATCCGTGTAGAGAAATGGGAGCTTGGCAGTGTGCCGATGCCAATAGCGGGCAGAATGATGTGCGTACATGTCATGAATCTTGACAGTAATGTTGCGTGTGCACTTATTCTGTGTGCAAAGTAAGAGCATTTCTACGCACGTATTAGTGAATTAGGCCCATTGTATCCACTAACAGTCCTCGGCGTTGACCCGTACACACACGTAATAAAGGAACTAGAGAGAGTAACAGGCTGATATTAATATCAGAAGCTCAGATTAGTTCTGTCCTCCTCGCCCTGCTGTCCTCAACTGTTTGTAACGGGATCATCACCATGATCACTATGCCGTTCATCGAGAAGAAAGCCGACACGTCTATGAGGAATGACTTATGTGGAACCCTACAAACCATAAAATCTTAATGATGTGTAAATGTGGCCGCAGGGGCCACGGAAGAAGCTTGACTTTGTGTTCGTTGTGAAACCAATCACAAGAAGAAGTCCGGGTCAGGGTATTATCAATCATCCTGTCAGCAGACACCACTCGTGTTTGAGATGGAGAACCAGTTGACCTCCTGAACCTGCTCGCTGCCATCTCACCGTCATTTTCTAAATCGATCTATCATAGTTCGCTGACACTTTTGAACCAAAGTGCACTAATGTTTAATGCAGCGCTGCCACTCATCACAGCGAGGTATCAGGTGTCGCCTTACCTCTCTGTTCTTTGGCTGAAAGGAAGGAACTGAAAAGCAGAGCTGCCCAGAGTAGGCGGAAAGAGACGGGGGCGTGGGGGATTCTCGGACGGGACCCACCCACGCAGTTCACATAGAGAACACAGAATGAATACACACACACACACACACACACACACACACACACACACACACACACACACACACACACACACACACACACACACACACACACAGTTTAAGCTGCTTGTTGTAGAAATGGAAGGAATGGGGGAAACGCAGGATAGAAAAAGGAAAGATGGTGGTAGAGGGATGATACGGACAGTAACACCGGCAGAATTCCCGTGGTGCCTTCTTCAAACGACTCCGCTGTAATCCATTAGAAAACTAAAAATCCTGAATATTTACAGCACAAAATAGTGCAGGCCGTAAGACGTTGCAGGCAAGTCTTGAATTTAGAAGTAGTTTGCGTATAAGAAGGTTCTTCTCTCTATCGGGCCTTTGCACACTGCCTGCAGAACTGGTCTGATTGAAACCCATGTGTGGTTGTGTCTGAGTGTTAGCAGGTCGGTGATGTACGCTGCTGGACTGCATCAACTTGACCTATAAAAAAAATGACATTACATCTCTTCTTTTACATTAAACTTGCATTCTTCCTAATGGCCAACAGGGGGCGACTCCTCTGTTTGCAAAAATAATTCTGAATGTATAGAAGTCTACTAAATACAGCAGTTTATGATTTCAATCTCTAGTTTCAAGTCTTCTTCAATACAGCATGATGTTCATTTCGTAAATTATTGTCCATGTTGAGTCAAATTGACCATAAAGCAGGGTACGCTTTAGGGCGGGGCTACCTTGTGATTGACAGGTCGCTACCACGGCGTTGTCCAGGCTGGGAGTTGTCCGTGTTTTTCTCTTCGAACTTTGACCCTTTCACAGTGTTTTCAGTTCATGAAAGTAAATTATAACATTTTGGTCGCCTATAAATGTCGTATTCAGCGTTTGGTTGTAATTAGCTCCGCCCCTCTACTGTCAACACTGAAACACCAGATGCCAAACTCAAGGCTTTAAATCCATAGTCCACAAGCCAATGTTTTTTATCAACATGTTCAAACAGCTGAAAGTCAGAATCTCTTAGTCATTGTTTCATGATAACTTCAAACAGAACTAAGCTGTAGTGTCACTGTACAAACTCTGTTAAATTATTTGACTTTCATCAACAAAGAAGCAGCAGAATTGCCAGACCCAATTTAATTATATGAAGTGATTTATTTCTCTCAAGGGTGAAACATTTGTCCAGAGTCTGGCAACAGATCCTCACCTGTTTCCACACAAAAAGATTAGGTCACGATAAAAGGAGACACTTTTTATGGGATCGGAACAAATCCCCTTTTGATTTCATCACATTTTCTATTTTATGTCTCTTTATGGTGTTATTTCTCTCTTTGTAGTTAAATGTCTCTTTGTAGTTGGTTGTCTCTGTTTAAAGTCATTTTCAAATATTCAAATTTCAAACGAGACAGGAGGAAAAAGGAAGAAGAAAGGAGGGCTGTTAGATATGGGAAGCAACCGGCAGAGGATGGACGGGTTGTGTTCTGGAGGGCAGACAGGAAGTCAAGGAAAGAGAGAAAGAGAATGAGGGGGAGGGAGGGGATCTCACATTTTGCTGCATCACCACCTCCTCCTCTTACTGCCTGCATGTTTAAATATCTGTGTCTGGGTTAGAGGTCCTCAGATTGTTTTGAGTTTCACCCAGCTCCCAGTTTACTCTGCTCCCAGTAAACCACAAAACACTTAAAACGGTGCAATAGAAATACTCTGTGCAATAATAGGTATAACAGTTATTCTGTCTGTATAATATTGCAGTTATTGTGGATTGTTTACTGGTTTTTTTTGGTGCTGTTTTTTCTTGCTCATTTGCTTATTTATAATACTTGTTGTGATCTTGTTTCTTTGTACTATGTCTCTTGTTTGCACTTTACCCTCTGCTGCTGTAAATCGTGTAAATCTCCCCGCCGTGGGACTAATAAAGGATTATTTTATTTGATCTTAAAACCTTAAGCACGAGATTTCTCCTTCAAAAATCAGACACCTTCTTTGAATCATAAGTCTTAACACACATACAAGTGTGACCTACTCTTTCTGAAGTTATTATTGTAAATATACAGAATCTGCCTGTTATTAAGCTTTCTTCAGTATTAGAAAGTAATCCAGCAATAGTTGTTTGCCCGCTTTCACTCCCAAATACAGCAAATACAGCTCCTTGGTCAGTGTGGCCCTACTGTATGTCTCCAACTCTGATGCTCTACATCAGCGGCCCCCCACCTACCGGTCCGTGGGTCTCTTGACACATGTCAAGAAGTTACGTGATACGTTACCCCAAAAATGTAACTTAAACGTACGTTTCAACTCTGCCGGTGAGATCGCCAAAAAAGCTCTGAAACCCCTGCTTCCATTTCCAACATCCTGTCTTTGTGAAGCGGGTTTTCTGCAGCGACAGCGACCAAAACTAAATTACGGAGTAGACTGGACATACAGAACACACCTCAGGTGTCATTGTCTCCCATCACCCAGAGATGGAACCGGCTCGTTACAGAGAAACAAGCTCAGGGCTCCCACTAATTTGGCGTAATGGTGAGTTGTATTCTTATCCACCTCATAATTGTTTTTATGCCGGTCGTATCATTTTATTACGTCATATTTATTACGTCATATTTATTACGTCATATTTATCGCCCACACCGTGAAAATATAGTTTTACACAAAACCGATTCGTGGCGCAAAAAAAGGTCGTGGACCTACATAGCTGCAGTTTTGGCGGGAGCAAAAGAGCAAAGCACAGGACTTTCACCCAGCAGACCGGAGTAGGTCATGTCGCGTATGTAACGTTGCATAACTACGTAACACACGTACTTATTTTAACCCAAACCACAATCTTTTTTTCCCCAAGTAGTTTTGTTTCCTGAACCCAACCAAGTGGTTTCCTGTGAACACGTATGTTTATTTTGTATGTTTATTTTGAATAGAAGTCATCTGAGTCATCCTGAACTGGTTCCTCAAATTCATAGTCTGATCTGAAGTGAAGGACCACTTCCCCGGCTGCCTTACGTATTTGATGATTTGGGAGTGAGAACGTTAATATTATCGCTACATTTCAAACAGTAGATGATTCGTTAAAGATTGAATGGTAGTTTTCCAAAATGTTTCCACATATGGGCTAAAAACACAGGACTCAGCTAACTCTCTGACTCAATGGCAACATTAATCATCGAATCCATCAGTATTGATGTTTTTTTTTGTTTTGACTCATGGTCATGGTTTGTGTATTCCAGGAAGACTGATGGTTTTCTTTTATCCATTCACATACAGAAATGTGCCTTATGTTGAGAACCTGCAGACAAAACAAAACAAAACAAGCAGTTTAGAATTGCATTAGTGGAGGAAGTAGATGAAGATGACTCGCCATATGAGAGCCGTTGAGGGGCAATCAATATAAATATATTATATTATTTTCTCCTATATACCATATCGGCCTCGAGCACGGGTGTGACAGATGGTCTATAGTCCGGTTCGCCGGTTAGCAACATTTTGCTCCCCCTCAGGGAGTCCAGAGGTTCCATTGCTCCCATCACTATCGCATCACCTACACCTCATCTCGGCCTGTCCTTCCTCATCACTTCCCCCCGCTGCCTCTCCAGTTTCTCACCTGTCTCTGGCCTGCTCCTTCCTCATCACCCTTTACGCTACCTCCTTGCACTCTGCCTCACTCTGTGAGCGCACACGGAGATGTCAGGATTCATCACACGTCCTCTGGCTGCCCAGCTTCTCACGGAGCCAGCGTACACATAATGGTCCCCCACTGAACCCTTAGAAATCCCATTGAAAATAGAAGGTGGGGGGGGGGGGAGTGTTTGTTTGTGTCTTTAGACCTCCTCCTACTTTATTAAGAAACACACACACACACACACACACACAGCTTGTACACAGCTGCAGTTCTAGTGCACCGTTCACTGCAAAGTTTAAAAAGCTTACTGCTAATTCCCTCTTTAGCTCTTTCCTCCCTACACCACGGTCTTGTAACTTTACAGTAGGCAACACTTTTTGTTGTCATTTAATTAATTTAACACAAGCTCACTTCATTTGAGCGCTTCGGACCGTTAGAGCCGTTCGCTCCGGACTGCTAGAGCTGAGGATGTGAAGATAAACAACTGTAATGTTCTGGCTGAGGGAGGCCTGCCTAAACAGGCTGAACACAAACACGGAGACTCATGCAAATTCACGTGCTGGAGAGCACGCTACAAAAGACAAAGGAGAGCACACACACACACACACACACACACACACACACACACACACACACACACCTGCTCATACAAACAACTGGAGCCAAAACGACAGGCTGTGTTTTGAAGATATATCTGGATGTACTTCCAGCGTCATGTGAGCTGCCAAACATGAAGGATGCTTTTGTTTGACAAAGCGCGCCTCCACTCAGGGGCGTTCATTCATGTGTGTGTCTCAGAAGTAAAAGAGGAAGTTCCTTTTTATTTTTTTTATTATATATAATTTGTTTATTGCCTCAGCGCCAGTGACAACACCCAAGGAGGGATTTCTACAAATTTGGCACAGAGGTCCACCGTGACTCAGGGTTGACCTGATTTAGATATTTGGAGGTCAAAGGTCACGGTGTCACCTCCTCGTCCATCC
The DNA here is from genome assembly GCA_038501785.1 of Myoxocephalus aenaeus. Classification (NCBI taxonomy): domain Eukaryota; kingdom Metazoa; phylum Chordata; class Actinopteri; order Perciformes; family Cottidae; genus Myoxocephalus; species Myoxocephalus aenaeus. The sequence goes on from JBAMJR010000040.1 coordinate 8,821,584, forward strand.
CGTTCTCGTGACATCTCGGGGACCGCCTTGAGCGAATTGCTCCAAATGTGGCACACGCGTTCACTGGCACTCGAGGATGACGTGATTTGTGTAATTTGGCGGTCGAAGGTCACTGTGACCTCTGCACAACACGTTTTGGGCCATAATTGAAGAATTCATACGCTGTGGTGACATTTGGGACAGACGTGGATGTAAACTGCAGCATGACCGGTTAGGTGGAGGCACACCAGCACGAGGGCTGTGATTTCTAGTTTGGTATTTCGGCTTTATTCAGAGAGAGAGAGAGAGAGAGAGAGGATGTAATGCAGCTAAGGGCCCCATGCTAAGGGCCCCGTTGTACAGACTCCCTGTAGTCCTCAATAATGTGGAACGGCAGGACGTGTCACAGTTGTAGAGATCAAGTCGAATTCAGACGACGCCATTGTGTGCGGCACAATGTCAGCGATACAATGTCTTTCCGTCAATACCGCTCCACCATTGCAAGGCAATAATCTGAAACACCATTTCATTTGAAGCACCCTTTAGATGGATAACCAATCAGTCGACTTTATTCACATCACGACATGAATGAAGTTCCGTGTCTGTTGAGCTTTGAGATTACCTTCGAGGAAAAGGCCGGCGGTATTCTATATTGTTTTCAACGAATCCCGTGAAAAGGCTCGGCCCGTCTCTCGATGCCTTCAGACTTCAGACAGAAGCTCATCAATTCCCAATGAAGATGTGGACCTTAAGGAGCGGGCCACGGCGATACAGTCTGTATATTTTCTCTTTCAAAATCAAAAGTTGTTCAACCGGTTGGGCACTGCAGTTTTTTTTAACGTGGTGCGGGGATTCTCCAGGTGATTAAAAGCCCGGTAACAAATACGCTCGCCGCCAGCATCAGTTTTTAAGCTTTAGATAATAAAGATCAGCATGCAACGCTGTCAGCTACCAAACGAACCCACTGGGCCTTTTAATGGGAGGAGGGCTGAGCATTGGCTGTCCAACTGCTAGGAAAAAAAAACACTTGTTTTTGTTGCATTGTACATTATCAAGCAATGTATCTTATCGACAAGGATATTTGTCAAGGAAACTTTTCTACAGCAAATCAATGTTCATATTGTTCCTATCACACGTCTAATTTACAGTTCAACTACATGACAAGCAGTACTGACACTCCTCTTTTCAGAGATGAACCAGAAGCTGACCAGTTCTCACTCAAATATACTTCCTACTGGGATCTGTGGACGGAGTAACAGGGACATGGTTTGTGCAGAAAGAGTTAACCTGATAACCTGTCGGGTTTTCTCAGAAACAGTGCAGCAGAATTGAGGATCTTGGGGTTCAGTGTTCGGCTCGGTCCCGAGAGGTTAAAACCAAGGAGGATGTTTTCATTTCATTTTCCCCCGGGTGAGCGATTTGCAAAACCAAAGATTGCGCACACGGAGGCTGACCCCCGTATAGAAATGGCTGATTGATTAACCTGACGCCGGCGGTAAAACAAAGAGCGCACCGTCGCCCAGCTGCTGCTGGGACGCACTGATCTCATCTCCATATTTGTCACACGGATTTCTTTAGAACACACTCTCGAATTGGAGGCGCCTGGGAGTCGGCGGAGCTTGGAAATTGGCTTTCAGCGTCTTCCGGGTCCTCGGAGGAAAGGAGGAACGAAGACTTGACGCTTTAGCGTGGAGCGAGGACCAGGCGGATCAGACGCAGATGAGGAGAAATGCGTCTGAAGTTGAAAGTTGAAATCGACAAGCCAAAGGCCGCATTGTTCGGTGTGTGTGTGTGTGTGTGTGTGTGTCTGTCAGTTTGGGGATTATCCCCGTGGGTGCTGAATGTGTGTGGGTGTAAAGCTAGCAGGGTTTGACCCTGAATCTCCTTGCCTATCACTGCAGCTGGATCCCTCCTCTCTATTCAGTACAGACATCTCTGGCTGACTAAATCCCTTATTGTCTCTTTGTTTTATCCCTCCATCCAAACACGGACCAGAGAGATTTGCGTTATATAACGAAGTCGCTGCCGTTTTATGTGCGTTAATGAGGCAGACTTGTTTGCAGTGGGAAAGAGAAATAGGGGAAATATGAAAGCAACATGCTCTGATCCCCCGGAGACTCGCTTCGCATTCCTACCTGCATATGTTCACGGTTGCCTGCCTCTCCCGTGTGCCGAGGACACACTTCAATGCCTCGTCTTTTTGGAGGAAGTCGGCGTGCGGCGCACATTAAAAAAGAAATGACTTGCAAAAAAACTATCAAACAAAGAAATGCAGTGGAATAATTCACACGTGTGTTAACTGTTTTCTTTGTTTTCTGTGTTGATTCCCTATAACCCAAAGTGTACACACACACACACACACACACACACACACACACACACACACACACACACACACACACACACACACACACACACCATCATCACAGAGCCCCAGGTGTGCTGGTCGCCTATCGATTAATACTACCTTCATTAGAGAGTCAGCGCTATCTGTCCGCTACATGCATAAATAATCTGTTCCGGGGAACCCAGCCTGGGATTGCATGTGTATTTAAATGATCACAGATTTGCATTCAATATAAATGGGGCCTCCGTCGGCACGAGGGGAAACACACCTGGCATGAAAATGTAGGGCAGCATGCAGATGGAATAAACGTGTCATATACACTTAGTGCTCTGTTCTGTGTGTGTTTCTTCCTCTCACCGCCGTCTCTGGGTGCCAGATCAAGCTTCAGGCAACAGCTGAGAGAGAGAGAGAGAGAGAGAGAGAGAATAGGTATATATAGATATATAGCTATGATTGCAGCTGTGGCGTGTGTCTGTGAGATTCATTATTGATTGCAGCCCATTCTTGGACTACTTGTGTGTGTGTGTGTGTGTGTGTGAGAGAGAGAGAGAGAGAGAGAGCTCTAATGAGGATTGTGATGTCAGGCCTCCTATGGGACTCATAATGGCACTTCCACTCCCTTCCTTCCCAATGAGAGGGACGAGAGACACCCGTTGCCAGCGCAACTCGCCTTTATATTTCGGCGGCCGTGCTCCCTCGTTAGTGGCTGTTACCTGGGAACGCCGTGCCGCTGTGAAAGCGGGGACCAGAGACCCGAGCAGTCGGATGATCAGAGCAAGATCCGTCGCCCGGGAAGAACCCGGCGGTGACGTTTTACTTCAACCTTCAAAGAACCCTCGCGGCGTGCGTCGCTCCAGGACCCGGGGAACTGTCAGCCCGTTTATCAGCCGCCAAACTCGGACTCAACAACACGAGCACATGTTCCACCTGAAGCCACGCCGAGGAACCTAATTGTGACGGACAGCTACGGAGGGTCTCACTGAAAAACATCCTCATGTTACACAGAACCTGATACCTGGCACTTCTCAATCATCACAGCAAACAGATGAACACACGGTCAGATCAAGCTGTCTCTGCTGAAAGTAGGAATGCTTTTCTAGAGAAGCGCACATTTTAGTTCTCTTGATACCGATTGTTGCTGAGAACTAGGATTGACAGCACGTTTTTCCATCATCTCCAAAAAGTGCTAAATACTGTCTTTTCACGTTGATATTGTCATCTCAGGTGGTTATTTGCTAATTAAAATAGGAAACAAGTGATTGTATTTTCTTTTGCATTTTGATTTAAAAAGAAATGGACAATATTAGTTTGAGTGATGTATCATAAGCTGCTCAGAGTTAGTGATTGGAAGTTAAATGGGTCATAATTTATCTCTAATATCTAATTCATGTTGCTGTGAAAACATCTCCTTCAAACAACTGTATTCATTAAAACGTCTCCCCAAAAACTACATTTGACAAGATTACATTAGAAAACATCACGATAGGGTTATAACTTCCCCGATACTCACTTTTACTGAGGAAGTCAATGCAACCTCCGCTAACGTCAGCCGTCTGGCTCCGTGCTGTCGGCAGACTGTGACCCTCTGACCTCTGATGGGATGAACAACAACATACCGAGTGGCTGATGGAGTTAATTGTTCCAAATGTTTTTGAGGTTGTGACAAATTGCTTATTCACTCACACTGAGGCTGTGAATTCAAAACATTTGTGAAGTAGGATTCTGTTTGGCCGATCGATCGGCGCATCTCTAGTGTTCTCACCTTGCAAAAACATCTGCGATATTAAAAACACCCGGGGCTGATGCATTGTTCATATTACAGATAACGATCTTAAGAGGGCACATGCGTGCCGCGAAGAGCCTCTGAATACATCTGTGATGCTGAGGATAACGTTAAATATCCTTCACAGGGACTTTGCATAATGAACTGTGTGAGCTGCTCCTCAACACAACGTATAGGGAGCGCTTCATATGAAGGTCAAGCTCAACGTGCAGCTCTGTGATTCGTGTCACTGGCTTACAAATGAGTTCAAACCAGATGCTTTGATGGATTCAGCCGCTGCTCGAGGCAGACTGTACTCTTAAGCACACGTTGAACCTTAAATGAGCACGGCGTCATTCATTCATCCTTTCTGTATCACACCTGCTGGATGGAAGCATGCGGCAGAGAACAAAGAAAAGGGAAAGATAGAGAACCCGAACGTTAGTGGTGCAACATGAAATCATAACGCTCTGGTATCACGGATCAGTCAGGGATCAGGTCAACGGAAAAAAGGGAACAGATATAACTTTTAGATATCGACAAACTAATTGTTGATTATTGTTGGATCCAGAAATGTTTTGTTCTTTTTTTCCATCGTACCAAAAATGATTTAAACCGCTCTGAAGTCAGTGTTAACCAGCAAACGTTCTGAATGTTCACCTTTTACTTTGTTATGGTAATTTATAGTGTTTTCTCTTCATAAAAACACACAATTCAAATGAGAAGGAAATAAAAGATTGTATTTTTAATGATTGAACCAAATCTTATCAGTAGTAGTTTTAATGATGTATTATAAGCCGCTTAGAGCTACTGATATTCATCTCTAATATCTATTTAATAATAATGTGAAAACATCTCCTTCAAACTACTGGATTTATTCAAGTTCATCACGAACACTACATTTGACCAGATTACATATGAACACATCATGATACCGTTAAAATTCTCCTTATTTTTACTGAGCAGAGCCTGAACGCATCACAAAGTAACCGAACAGAAGCGTTCGTTAGCCGTTAGCGGTGCTGCTGGTTTCTGGTGCTGCTGGTTTCTGGTGCTGCTGGTTTCTGGTGCTGGTTGTTAACGATGTAACAGCATCAGAGATCGGCGACTAGAAAAGCATAAATGCATATTTTCATCAGTAAAACGTTATTCCTCACTGTGATGGTTAACGTTAAACTCTCATTAATCCGCGGTTCACATGACAGTGGTCCGTTACACCACTACTGAACGTATACGATCAGGAAAGTGGCGAGAGAGGACAATAATGAAAATCTATTATTTCATACTAATAATCATTACAAACATAATCACTCACCGACGTAACCATGGAGAACACAGTGGTGGCTAAATCCACGTGTTATGAACCAGACTTTTCCTCCAACCTTCAGCATTGTAGTTATTTCTTTTAACAGGGGCACAAAAACAAGTTGTTGTTTTTCATGTGGATGACTGGAACAATTCAACCACAGACGGTTCTCTTCATTCTCCTGTATTTATTTGTGAGCAGTTCTTTTTGTCTTTTTTTCCTTTTTCTTTTTTAATTAAACTTAAAAAAGAAAGACACATCCTCATCTCCTCATTACATAACATGCCACATATACGCCAGACAATATTCCTTGTCTGTATGTCTCAAGTGTGATTATAAAATATTATGTTGATATTATAATATCATATATACCACGATATGTAAATATTTCCATCAGTAAATAAGTAATCACATGACTAAATAGTTATTTCGTCACATTCTTTGCTTGTTTCCCCCTATACACTTAAATAAAACCGCAAAACCTTTGCATGTCAAAAAGTAAATATAAAGATGTTACAGTGTCCTTAAATTAATTAGGAGATGATGCCGTGATGTTCCTTATTGATTACCTAAAATTAAAAAATTAAATACAGGTGTGGTCATAATTTGGTGTCACAAACCGTGAGCATGTGAATACACACCATTTGAATATTTACATTACGACAGAAAGCAGGAGAAGTAGTGGTTCTGGAGCACGATATCCTGAGCCTAAGTGTTATTAAACTCTCTTGCATTAACAGAACCGTTACACAGTGAATGTTAGCTGCTGCTGGCGCTTCTTGAAAGCCATTACGTTCCTCCTGCCGCGGCTTCAATTCTGATCTGAATGGTGGGCGGAGGGATACGGCCGCGCAGCGTTAGTTCTAGCTCCTCTGTGCTGTTTGAAGTTCATGGACGTCGGCGAAGAATCCATTTTTTTTTTGGAAGGGGTGACATTTTGAATCATGAAACACCGGGGATGACAAATGACAAAGGTTATCCCGTCTTTCTTTATTTAGACACCGCCGATGTGCCCTTTAGCAAGGCACTACATAGCGGACCGCTCTGTAGAAGTCTGCCGCTGACTTGTGAATTGTATTGTAGTGAGACAGGGAACCCCCTCTGGGCAAATTAAAGGTTGACAAATGCACAATATGGCCTCTTCCGTGAGCCAATTAGGTTGGGGCCCAAACAACTGTTGCCACTCACTGCCGCCGCCCTTAACCTTCCAATGCGGCGACTCGAGTTTACCCAACACGGTATACGGTCCTTCAGTGTGCGGGTTCTTCAGTGTGCGGGTCCTTCAGTGTGCGGGTCCTTCAGTGTGCGGGTCCTTCAGTGTGCGGGTCCTTCAGTGTGCGGGTCCTTCAGTGTGCGGGTTCTTCAGTGTGCGGGTTCTTCAGTGTGCGGGTCCTTCAGTGTGCGGGTTCTTCAGTGTGCGGGTCCTTCAGTGTGCGGGTCCTTCAGTGTGCGGGTCCTTCAGTGTGCGGGTTCTTCAGTGTGCGGGTTCTTCAGTGTGCGGGTCCTTCAGTGTGCGGGTCCTTCAGTGTGCGGGTTCTTCAGTGTGCGGGTTCTTCAGTGTGCGGGTTCTTCAGTGTGCGGGTCCTTCAGTGTGCGGGTTCTTCAGTGTGCGGGTCCTTCAGTGTGCGGGTCCTTCAGTGTGCGGGTTCTTCAGTGTGCGGGTTCTTCAGTGTGCGGGTCCTTCAGTGTGCGGGTCCTTCAGTGTGCGGGTTCTTCAGTGTGCGGGTCCTTCAGTGTGCGGGTCCTTCAGTGTGCGGGTCCTTCAGTGTGCGGGTTCTCGATACAAACTCACAAAAGAAATCGAGGCCAGAATCAATCGAGAAACTTAGCACACGGGATAAAGTAGTTTCTCCCTTTAGTAAAAAAAAAGGCTGCTGGTGTCATGCTGGATCACGTCCCCACAGTGCTGTGGAGGAGCTTGTAGAAGTCTTTCAGTGCAGAGGGAGAGAAGAAAAACCTTTGTCAGGTTCGGTATTGCGTTATCCATCAGAATAATATCTGTGGCGTTTTTTGTCTTTCACACTGCGGCTCCCGCCTTTTAGCTTCACGCTTGACCCGTCTCTTTCTTCATCTGAAGGACTCCCCTCCCCCCATGCGTGAATAACCGACCTACAGGGGGGGATTGAAGGATTTTCTGGGGGCTCCCTCTGGTCTTTGAACCGTTCTGCTCCCTTCCTGGTTCGTGAGGATTTCATTCAATAATTAATCATGTTAGGACCTGATATCCAGCTTTACAGTAATTCCATGTTGGGGTGATTATTGTTAAAGGATGAAAAAATCTGAATCTAATTTTGGAAAAGAACTCAATTTAATTGACTGTATAATCTTTTCAATGCTCTTTATGGGCTGCTTAAATGTGACATGTTGACCTACAGCGGTCTGCCTATCTTCAACACAGCTTTCCCCTCAACTTACTTTTTAACAAACATTAAAACCCACCCTATTGTGGCAACATGTGATGTACTTAAACATACGTATATTCTTTGAGATCTAATAAAGTACAACCTCAAAAGGTCTACTAACTGGATCGAGATGCTTTTAACTGCATCTCACGATTATTTCACGTCTAATTTATTCATGCAAATAGTCCCACAGACAAGTAGGTTGATGTTGGTACTGTAGATATTTCCTGTCTATACCTGAAATAACACACACACACACACACACACACACACACACACACACACACACACACACACACACACACACACACACACACACACACACACACACACACACACACACACACACACTCATTCTCCAGAGCCACTATCATGGCTAAGATCTTCACTGAAAGGCAAAGTCTGTTTCCACATGGCTGGTTAAATAGTTGTGGATATTAAGAATAGACATAAAGTCGAGACATCGCCAGACCAAACAGCAAATGCTAATTAGTCTGGAACCCGCTGTGAATTACTCAAGATCGGTCTTGGTCTCGAGACCACTTTTAAAAAAGGTCTTGTCTCGGTCTCAGACAAAGAGGATACTGGATTCTATTTCAACACCGGTCTAGACCACCACCTCGGGGATGTAACTTAATAGCCTGTGCCTTCGTGAATTATTTGTTAACATCATTACTGTGATTGCTCAAAGAAAACAAAGGAACATTCTCAAACCTAATATTTTAAAAGCATATACACACAGGAACAGTATATATGGCAAAAACGAGGTGCGTGAAGAGGCGGTTTTCTTTTGGTATGTGGATATTTGAGATCAAGTTGAGGAATCTCTATGGTTTGCATTTTCCACATTTTATTTTACAAGCGTGTGGGGTTCGCTCTGGTCTTGGTCTTCATTTGGTCTCAATACAATCTGGTCTTGGTCATGACTTGGTCTTCAGGTGGTCTTTATTACAACACTGCTGGGACCAATTCCTAAGAGGCAACGGACACAGACCGAAATGCCTCTGGACCCAATTGGACAGACACATTGAAACCGAGCTACGGGAAAATGTAAACAGACAGAGATGAACTGTGTTGGTGTTGAATCAATATGTCTGTGAACTAGTGTTGCTAGTGTCAGAATTTAAGGATAAGAGATGTTTCTTTTCTTCTCTCACTTCACTAAAATATTGGAAACAACAGGACAGGCTCAGTGTCGACATCAACAGAAGCAGATGAACAGAATGAGGGATGCTAATTTGGATTTTTCTCTCTGACCGATAGCCGACCCTCGTTATCCGTTTAACGACAACATTAGTGCCTTGCATGCAGGTGTAAAAACAGGTGTAATAACAGGTGTAATAACCCCCATGCACAAGCAGGTCCCCAATTCCCCCGGAGGGGAGGGTCGGCCGCCACGTCGTGGACGCATGCAGCCTCTTTCCCAGTGCGTCTCCTTTGAGGAGGACCTCTGAGTTTGGCTCAGCTTTTTTCCCTTCTTATTTGTTAATGTAACTGTTTAACTAATTGCATTAACCGGTTAAAATACTTGTGTTGGTTAATGGTTGAACAGAAAATGATTTACATCCCGAAATGGAATCGGAGCAAAGACGCTGAGGGTTTTTAAAAGGTTGTTACCTAATATCATGACCGTCTGCACAGAGAAGTATTAAGGAGCTCCACTTGTTGTGAAGTGGTGTTAAACTGTTCAACTCCTGCTAATTAAATGTGCCATATTTAGGTACACAGTGCTCATCGTCTCCCATATTAGATCAGCAATTGTTGATCTAATATCAGATCTCTAATGTCAGATCTCAATTTTAGGCGTGTAAAAACAAATCGTCTCTCTCTCGATCAACCTTTACCAACCACTCAAACATGCTCAGTCGTCCGAAACAGCGACTAATTAAGGCCAATGACAGCCGGCTCGACACACTGGAACCACGATGGGAGATGGTTGGCTTGATGGCTCCCGGGCATTCGACTGCTGGCTTCGTGTGACAGGGCCCTTAATCTGCTTGATTTTGGAATATTCTATTTGATTAATAATAATTTAACAATAGCTGTGCAGCAAAAAGCATTTTTGCTGGACGGACATCTTGTCCCGTTGAGTCCGACGAAGACTTTTCAAACAACACTTCCCTGACAAATGACTCAGACCCTGAGCAAACAAAGCTGGCAGCCAATGAATTCATAACAGCATGCCGTCCTCCACTAATGGTCCATTGTCAAGAAACACATCACCATAATGGAGAATAATTTGTTCTCTCCCACATCGCTACCTGTAATAGTGTCTTGCTGTGGTGTGTGTAGTCGTCTGTTTTTTGATTTAGTGCTTGTGCCTGTGTGTGCTCCTTGTGTGCTCTAATTGAATCATCAGAATTAAACATTGTGTGCCTTGTAATGGAACGTCTGCTGGAGCGTCTGGGAGCAAAAGGCTGTTTGTGACATCGTCATCACGCTAGGACATCATCGCCTGGAGAAAACAGCAGCTGCCTTGCCTGTGACCGCCATCTGACGCAGAACGATGGCCACCGAGCAGCTCTATACCGAGCAGCTCTATACCAAGCAGCTCTATACCAAGCAGCTCTATACCGAGCAGCTCTATACCAAGCAGCTCTATACCAAGCAGCTCTATACCAAGCAGCGCTCTGGTACCGAGCAGCTCTATACCGAGCAGCTCTATACCGAGCAGCTCTATACCAAGCAGCTCTATACCAAGCAGCTCTATACCAAGCAGCGCTCTGGTACCGAGCAGCTCTATACCGAGCAGCTCTATACCGAGCAGCTCTATACCAAGCAGCTCTATACCAAGCAGCTCTATACCAAGCAGCTCTATACCAAGCAGCGCTCTGGTACCGAGCAGCTCTATACCAAGCAGCTCTATACCGAGCAGCTCTATACCGAGCAGCTCTATACCGAGCAGCTCTATACCAAGCAGCGCTCTGGTACCGAGCAGCTCTATACCGAGCAGCTCTATACCAAGCAGCTCTCTGGTACCGAGCAGCTCTATACCAAGCAACGCTCTGGTACCGAGCAGCTCTATACCAAGCAGCTCTATACCAAGCAGCGCTCTGGTACCGAGCAGCTCTATACCGAGCAGCTCTATACCGAGCAGCTCTCTGGTACCGAGCAGCTCTATACCAAGCAGCTCTATACCGAGCAGCTCTATACCAAGCAGCGCTCTGGTGCCTCACCGCCTGTCATGAACCACTAGGGGGAAAAAGCTTCCACCGGTTAGCATGGAGGGACCTAGCGGAGGGGGCCCTCGTACTTAGCAGTGTGGATCACTGACTGGAGTGAGTCCTAGCTTCCAGTGGCGGAAAACACAGCTGAAGGCAATCCGGATTCGGATACTGAGATAGAAGGTCTGGTCTTGTTGGGAGGCGCCGTGGCTCCCCAGAAGCATTGGAAACCATGGCCTCCCTGGCCAGTTTGAGGCTAATAGCAGTAGTTTGTGCCCGGCACCCCCTCCCCCGTTGAACTCTGTCCAGGTTCACCCGAATGAGTCGAATAGGAAGGAAGGCATACAGAGGGCAGGCTGGCCAAGCATGCGCTCAGGCATCCCGCCCCAGAGGACCGGTTCTCTCCATTAGGGAGTACCAGAGGGGACAATGCAAATCCAAATAGCTGTCCAGCCCCTGATCCATGTGAAGACCCACCATCAGACTCCTGAGAAAAGGCATCAGATGCCTATCTCCTCAAGTCTAGCCTTCCTTACTGAGAGTGGCACAAATCCACAGTTCATACAAGGGTCATCGGACACGCCTCCCCCGAGGTGTTCGATTCCCAGACAGGCAGGGCACAGATCATGCATCCAGCATATAGTACTAGTTATATTCGTGTCATTTCTCCCCACAAAGGTTATCACTTGAATACATAACACACTATCGGCTCCATCACGCTGACAGGGAGGGAATGAAGTCAATCAACTGTTACTTCAACTTTCTTATCAATTAGGTGTTCTCTTATCTACTAATCCAGCCACATAACTACCCATTCATAACATTTAATTGCACACTTAAGGGCATTTTCTAAATATATAAATACAATATATGCAATTTAAAAGACAAGATGTCACAGTCCCATAAACTATTTTACTTTTTTGTATATAATAGAATGAATTTTACCATCATGACCCATCCTTACTATTTATTACTATGAGTTTGATGTTCAGTTCCAGATTCATCAGCTTTATGTAGGTTATTCATCAAGGTATAGGATCTGTTTATTGAAGCATTATTATATTGACGAAGACGTTTGTACATCTGCAATCTGAGTAAAAGAGTGATCATTCAGATTGATTTTGTATCGGCTGATTAATCGTCTGTCGGCTTTCTCCTGCTCCAAACTATCGTTATCACATCGACCTTTAAAAACCTGCTGTTGGTCTACCCCTATCTTAAACCCTTATGTCTAATTATTTCCTCTCTTTTTTTTACCAATTCCAAAGAGCGATGTCATTTGCGAGCTTCCCCTCTCATTTCTCATATCATATGCATTGTGGCAGCAGTGTGGTGGGTGTACTTCACATTGATTGCTAACATTTGCTTCAAGTGAAGGTGCAGTCTAATTAATGCAACGATGTATGACTTGAAACTCTCAAATCTTGTACAAAGGTTATAGGGAACATAGAGATTTTGGTAATATAGTCAACTTCTGTGGGATGCATTGTGTGTATTCTAGGTGTGTGTGTGTGTGGCTCCTGTGGTTTGCTTGAAGCCCAGCCATCTGTCTGCTTACGCTTTGTTACCTCACCGAAAGCCTCAGCGGAACATGAGCTAACGATCCCATCAAAAGTTGCGTTGCCACCGAGTTTACCCGGGATTACACCCTGCAGAGCGGACACCGCGTCTCACACACACGGTGAGATATAACACACCACGGAGAACACGCTGAAGGAGACACTTACGGACACCTCTTCCAGCTGACTTTGGGACCTGGTGGAGTTTCAGAAGACAACGAAACACGAGTAGATCACAGTGGATTGAGGGGATCTGCAGTTCCAGGCCTGGCAGGAACAAAGGAGTGCGAGCGAGAGACGGCAGCGAGGCACTTCCTGAGTTCTCTTTCTGCTTGTTTTGGCTGTTCGGTTATCTGCCGTTATGTCGCTTGTTTTGATGGACAGACTTATATCGACATGATCTCATATGGGGATTTCTCTGCTTTCGCGTAGTTTGCAGACTGTATACAGCTACATTTCTATGTTCCCAGTGCTTTCTGGGAAAAAAAGTAGTTTGAAGCTTGACATTATTTCAGAAAAGAAAAGGTTTTTCAAATGTAACTTTTCACTGCCATAAGCCCCGTTCACATGGTACGTGTATTACTTATCCGTAATTTGTCAAGTAAAAATTCAACTGCAAATGACCTCCCATGTTTCAGCAGACACAGAGGTCCCGTGCAAAAACGGCATTTGATTGTCCTCGTCGAGAATCACGGAGGCTTCAGCGATGAAGAGCCATTCACACTCGAGCGAGAGGTCTGTGTGAGTGTCAACACAGAAAGGCTGATTCAATATAGTTTGGAATTGTTTTAATAAGCAGAGCCTTGACATCATATGACATGATGTCAGTACATTTTATTAAAATATTGACTTTACTTATCCTGTGTGAGTGCACTGAACACAGAGGTTCAGGGTGGGGGGACTGGTAGTAATACGAGTTCCAACCGAGTAGTGCACAAATCACCACACACTGAATTACATTGGCCTCTTGTGTGTGTGTGTGTGTGTGTGTGTGTGTGTGTGTGTGTGTGTGTGTGTGTGTGTGTGTGTGTGTGTGTGTGTGTGTGTGTGTGTGTGTTATTTCAGGTATAGACAGGAAATATCTACAGTACCAACACCTCTTGTGTGTGCTTGTGTGTGTCTGTGTGTGCTTGTGTGTGTGCGTGCGCGTGTGTGCATGCGTGCGTGTCTGTGTGTGAGTGTGTGTCTGTGTGTATGTGTGTGTGTGTGTATGTGTGTCTGTGTGTGCGTGTGTGTGTCTGTGTGTGTGTGTGCGTGTGTGTGTGCGTGTGTGTCTGTGTGTGCGTGTGTGTCTGTGTGTGTCTGTGTGCGTATGTGTCTGTGTGTGTGTCTGTGTGTGTATGTGTCTGTGTGTCTGTGTGTGTGCGTGTGTGTGTGTGTGTGTGTGTGCTTGTATGTGTTCGTCTGTGTCTGTGTGTGTGTGTGTGTGTGCGTGTGTGTGTGTGTGTGTGATTTAACTTTATTGAAGAAACTTTATTGAAGAAATTGTACTTTCTTGATTCTTATGGTTCTGAGTTTGTACTCATGTTGGAATTGATTGTAAGTCGCTTTGGATACAAGCGTCAGCTAAATGAAATGTAATGTGTGTGTGTGTGTGTGTGTGTGCGTGTGCGTGTGTGTGTGTGTGGCGACATCTTAAAGACTGAGCCATGATACCCTCCAGGTGTACCTGACATGAACACTTTTGCAGCTGGTTCGTGAGAGGCAGATCTTCTCAGTGATCGTCAGCAGGACATTTGCACACACAGACGGCGTCGAGGGAGACGGGCCGCCCGCTTGTGTCAGCGCTGACACATTTGCGGGGTAACGCTGTCGCCGCCTTTGAACCGTGCGAGGCGAAGCCTGCCGCCAGCGGCTCGCCGCGTCGCCGCCCTGCCGTCAGCCAGGCGACGCGGCCGCGCTGCCGTCAGAGGAATTTGGGGATGTGTGTCTGTATCAGAGAGAGAGATGATCAGGGGTGTGTGTGATTATGCGTGTGTCATCAAGAGCAAGACGGGGAGAAAAGAGGAAGATGAAGAGGAGTGCAGCCGCCGGCTGATGGAGAGCGGGCGCCAGACAGCCAGAGCTGTCACTCGTGGTTTACGTCCGCCACATTGTGTTTGACAAACAAGGACAGGCCTGCACAACGCCGCGGCTAGATGTGCTCTTCCTCTCCTCATAATCGTCATCATCTCACAGACAGACATGCCATTCCCCCCGTGTCTCGCTCTCACACAAATGAGCATGGGGAGATTCTCATTATTGTCCAACCAGGGGCCAGTTTGCATTGATCACCAGTTAACTCACCAGCTGACTCAGCACATTAAGGCTGGACCTGAAGTGTTTGAGCAGAACTACCATCGTTGGGTAAAAACTAGGCTTTTAGCGTTGCTTTAGAAAAACACTAAACTCATTAACAATCCATCGCTGCACCACTCCAACTGTATCACACGTGTTGACTGTCATTCTCTCCGGTGTAGCTTGTCATAAAAACAACAACAACAATAAAACATAGACCTCATTCTGTTGCTGAACACACAGGAGGCCTGCTCGGCTTTGTACGACGCTCCCAAATTAAAACAGCAGTTAACAAACAGACACGCTCATTACAGTTGCTCCCAATCATTTCAACAGGGGCTTTACAGGAAATGTGATTAGTGCGGTGTGCAGAGGGAGAGAGAGAGAGAGAGAGAGAGAGAGAGAGAGAGAGAGAGAGAGAGAGGGAGCACTGGCGGATTAACGAAAGGGTGCTTTTTGGTGTTAGTGAAGGGAGAACGTTTTTTTGTTTAAACATCATTACATTTGGAGTACATTGATTGTTTAAATTATTGTTTCAATTACTGATTGTTCACTAGCTGTTGCACGCTTATGAGATTTAACGATTGATCATAATCAACGGCAAAAGTACAGCTTCCCGTTTTGCTCCATTTGTGTGCACGTTTCTTAACTTCGGCTTCAAAAACTTCAGTTTATAATGTTTTACCGTTGTTGGACATCAGAAAGTACAAACGTTACACATTTGGTAATGTGAATCATAAACGGGACCGAAAGATGAATTAATACTTATTGCTGTGATGTAATCGCATGAGAGAATATGACACAGTCGTGACTTTCTTAAAGACTAAGTTGAAACGGTTTGAATGTGAAAGTATTGACGAAGCCGTCGCACCAAAACCCTCATTCCAACACTTTTGCTGTTGTCCAACGGCCAGAACAAAAAAAGTGCAAATTTGCACATCAAAGTTCACAATAAATGTCTTGTACGTGATTGTATGCATCTTGTAGTTGAACTTGAGGCTTAAATTGTACCCTTATTTAACCGGCTGAGCACGAGTCCTCTCTGCAGTGTATTCTTGTGAGTTTAAAGAGATGGTTTAGAGAGAGGTTTGAGATCAATACAAATAAAGCTTTGTTGGTTGCTGACAGTGTACCTGCTGTGTTCAAAGTACCTGATATAGGAAGTGGCACTTTGAGTCGTTTCCTTTCATATTGAGCTGTCTGTCCTGCTTGTTTTTCCTCTTTTTTCTTTTCTTTTACCTTTCCATGTGAAACAGCCTTTGGCTTTATCCAGACGTTCATTCCCATTCTGCCTGGGTCTGCAAAAAAGTTCAAGAAACAAAGATTATATGCTGTTCACCTTCTTTTCTTTTCTTTCTTTTTTTCAATGCTTTTAACGTCTTTATTTGACATAACTTCAGTTTCAATCATAGTTTACGTGCATATAAAATGATGACGTCATTCTAAAAACATATTTCGCTGGAACCCTCAGCCTGCACTTGGACACAAACATAATACTTTCTAGTCCATTTAGCTTTTTCTCATCACACATTTACACACAAAGAATTGCTGCCAGCTGGTGATGTGATTTTTCAGGATGTACCGATCCCTCTAACACACCCTGGGAGGACTGAGTTCAATCATCGTTAAACATAGTACAGTAGTATGGTGTAACGGATCTGTACGGATCTCCAATCAGACAGGAAGTACAAAGGCGTTTTGCTTTCAGTCAGATAATTGCAAAGCATCAAGCACCATTCTTTCCTTTCAGAGGAGCAATAATTAACACAGCCTTTCCCTGCAAGCACTCTTTGATTCCTGTCAAACCAGATATGATCTCTACTCAGCTACTCAACTGGAGTGCACATTTTATACTTTGCTATTAACTTTTATACCGGGCTTCAAATCACAAGCTAAGTTCCTGAGTGCCTGATTTCCTAACCCACAGTGTGAAGTCTACAGAGGACTTGCATAACAAGAGCAGTCAAAAAAAGCCTCAAATGAGTCCTCCAATTAGCAGTTTGAATCCCTGCCTCCGAGGCATTGTGACTACCGTATTAAAGTTGTGCAGCAGGCGCAATGCTGTCACATGAATAATGTATTTCAAGAAGACGCTCAAATGTCAGTAAAGGTAACGGGGAAGGTAAAAAGAAGCTTTTGTGCTGCACGATTGTGAGTTAAGTAAAGGAGAGAGCACGACAGCGGTGAGGGAAATGGAAAGGTCAGAGAAAGGACGCGCCCTCTTGGTCGTTTAGTCCAGAAGAGACTCCTGACAGGAGGAACGAGCAGCTGGAGAGTAGTTTGTTGGAAGCTGTCGTCGCTCTGCCCTTCCTGTTGGTGCTCTCGTCGCCCGCTTTAGATGTCGTCGACCGGGTCAGTTCCTCGGTAGCGAGGCGTAAAGACCAGTCATCAAAGGTAATGAACCGAGGGGAATCGCAAAGATGTGTTCACTTTGGTCGCAAAGCACAGAGGGGACTTTGTTTCTCTGGCAACTTGTCTCGGGTCAGAGGAGCCTAAACTGTACATTCACTGCTGTGCTGACGGTTTCTCCTGCCAACTTGACTCTGCTCTGTCTAAACACGAGGTATTTTGTGTCTGGAAAAATGTTTCCCCCAACAACACCAATGCAGGAAGGCAGGGGCGCCACCAGAGGTATACAGGCCCATGGCAAAAGGTGATTTCCCTGCATTTGTCAGTTTAAACTTTCTTACCTTATCTTTTTCATATTTGTCTGATATTATAATGTTCTCTTTAAAATAAAATAAAGTCCATGTGTGTGGTTGGTCATATGCTGCAAACCCCGCCCCTTTATTGGAACGCGCTCACAGCCAAACAGAGAAACCCGTGGTTGATTTCCAGAGTTGATAACCAGCATCGTAGGATGGCTGAGCATTCACGATACCTGGGTATGTAGAACTGGCTTCTTGGGACGGGCCCCAGGCCTATCTGGACACTTTCTTCATGAGAGGAAGAGCAAAGGCCGACACTGAAGGCGTCTCTCGCTGGAAAAGATGTTTTCTCTCTTTTCCCGACTCCAATCACCTGCTGAATATTACCTACTGGCCCTTCCAAACTGTTTCCAGTGACGGCTTCTCCGATGTTTCCGTGGAACAAACATCTGGCGGGTCAGGTGAGCTGAAAGTAGCATCCCCAAAGTTTTTTGCAGAGGCCTTGGGAACAATAAAAAGAACAGCTGTGGAGAATCTTAGGCTTTCATAGAGAGTTGTAAAAGGATCCAGAGTCTGTGGTACAAAAGACCATTTAGAGCAGGGGTGGGCAATTCATTTTCATGAGAAATTTGGACCGTTGTGGAGGGCCGAACCAATAGTCTAAACTTAATTCAATTAACTCAATATTAATGTTATTACTTTATTAAAAAACTGTAAATTATATGGTTTTGAGCTGCTACTGGTAAGAATGCATGTACAATAAGGCTATGAAAATAAGTAAAAAATGTAATTTAATTTTTAAAGATTTTTTTAAACCTTACCTTAAATATGTATGTTAAAGACCAGCAATTTATTAACTTTAAACAAAAGCAATAAGTGCTTTTGATGTTTTCCAGTTCAGTTGTTCTTACTCGGTGAGAAAAGTCCAGTCTGTGTTGGCTTGAACAAGAGCATGAAGTCTGGTGGAATGAGGTGGAGATGAAGGACAGCTGACAGGTATCAGTGAGAGGATCTGATCTGTTGAACTTCATCACTAGAATGTTTGTTCTCATGTAGATAGATCCAAAGAGAACATCTTCTGAGCAGGCCTCCTCATGTGAGGAAAGTTCTCCTCTTTGAGAGAAGAGTAAAGATCCAGAAGTGATCCTGACTTAAAGTGCTCTGCCATAGTGGATCAGACCGCAGGTCAGATCCGCGGCGGCTTTGCGCGATTAATTTTCAATCTGGAGGCGGAGACTGCAGCGAGGCTCCTTGGGAGGCGGGGGTCTCGCGGCAGCACCCGCTGCTCTGAGAACAGAAACTGCAGAACAATACGCTTTCACTTCAGTCTCCAAGTCGGCAACACTGCCCGTCGTGAGGCTGCGTAAGCGCGCGCACATAAATAAATCGCCTTCAAAGTAAAAGCAGTGCCGTTTGTATTGCATTCATGGCGTGCACCTTATTTATTTATTTTTCATTTTTGATTGACCTCACGCGGGCCAGACTGGAAGAGCCGTAAGATGCCCAGGTCTGATTTAGAGCCTTAAATACTGAGAGAAGGACTTTAATTCAATTATATAAGATACAGGGAGCCAGTATAATTGAGTTTTATGATCTCTCATTGTAGTTTTGTAGGTTAATAACTTCCCCCTCCCCTCATACAGCGCCACTGCAGGCAGGAAGTGGATAATCTAGAAAATAAATCACAACAGATATGTTCATGATTATAATTTTCAGATCACGGGCAAAACTATGAATCCCAGCTTGTGTGAGACCTCCTCTCTGTATGAGAATAAGAATACATTAAATAGCACAACGAAGTCACAATGAAGCAAAACAGCTTTTCTCTCTTTGCTGGTTGCGTGGGAAAGGTCATAATTAACGTTGGTCTTTCCTAATGAATTTCAGTAACTTCTGCTCTCACATTTCCACAGCAAATGTACTTCCGCTCAACAACAATTCACCTGTGACTCCGACACCATCAACATCAATCCTACGAATGAAGGTTTATATACTAATACTATGTTTTCAGGGAAGAAAAAATTGCTGTTTGCAAAAGTAAAAGCGTTTTCTCTCATGTTTACGTTAAGTAGTAGTTTGAGTCTGGACAACCTTCGTGTCATCATACTTGAAACAGCACTTTATCAAGGTTAGGGAACATGTGCATGGTGAAGGGAAACAAGCATTGAGCGTCGGCAGGAGATGAAGTCCAATGTTTGGCCTGTTGCTCTACAAGCACACCGTTTTCCTCCTTTTCTGCCAAACCTCACCATTTCTATGGCAACTGCTTTTTGTGTCTTGAGCTGCTTGTAAATATCATCTCCGCCAAGGAGGTAGCGGTTCTGTCTGCAGGAAACACTATCGGCCCAATTTCCATGAACGCTGGTGGAACGGTGCAACAAGGCCGCTGATAAGAATAATGGGCGGATATTATTTTTGACTTGTCGTATATCCGTGCTCTCCTCATGCTCCTCTTGTTGCTTTTTTGCCTTTCTTCTTCTTCTTGGAAGTACATTTCCATTGGCTCTGTGCGTTCACGACTCTTTTTGGCCAATCTAGTGGTAATAACAACTGCACAGCTTGCGTTGATGGATCATGTGGTCAGTGCTCCTCCACATTCTATAAGCGGACGTCATGCTAAAGCTATTCATATCGTCGCACAAGCCAGGACTATTTTTGGATTGACCTTCAGAGTCCGCCCACACGCTTACCTTAGACCACTGGCAAACAACGCAACACTGTGTGTGTGTGTGTGTGTGTGTGTGTGTGTGTGTGTGTGTGTGTGTGTGTGTGTGTGTGTGTGTGTGTGTGTGTGTGTGTGTGTGTGTATGTATGATCGCTTGGTGCTGCATGAGGCGACATGAGAGTGGGACCAGCTGCAATATAGCACTGCATGTTGGGGTTTGGCTGTGCCACCATATCTGGGTTCAATCCCAGACCAACCACTGGTCAGACCCCTGCTGCAGTAAAATGAGAGCTTTTCTAAAGGGACCCTGGTGCTGTGCGACACATAATGCACAGTGACTGTAGCTAACAGCAGGCAGGGCTTTCTATTGATTCAGCATTGACAAGTGTTCATTAAGAAGAGCGCGCTGCCCTTTAGATGTCACCGTGGGAGGCCGTCTTCCATCTATCACAGCGTAAGGGCCGTCTTGAGGGGAGCACCGGGATGAAAAGTAACATCTTGCGCTGGCAGTGCTGAAGATGCAAAGCTTTTTGTGTTCATCTCCCAGGTTCAGTAACTGATAAGTGGACTACCTCTTGTGAAATCTCCCCATGGCAAATGTTTGTGTAACTTAATGGCGATAGCCGCGGCTTAAAGGACTTGTGTTTTGGGGTTGTCCTTCCCTACATGCGGTCCAACACCTCGATGGAATTTCTTCGAGTTTGGCACCAACGTCCACCTGGGCTTCAGGATGAACTGATTAGAATTTGGTGGTCAAAGGTCACTGTGACCTCACGTCCGTCCCCTCCTCGTGAACACTATATCTCAGGAACACTTTGGGGACTCGAGGGTGAACAGAAATGCTTTGTGTTGGTGTGCCCTTCACTGCCTCCCGGGTGAGCGGGGTCATGGCGTTAGACCTCCCACCTCCTTTGGAACTCTTGTGACCATTGTGTGGATGGATTAAAAGACAACCGGATTATATTAAGGGGCGGCGCAGTGGCAAAATCTGACTCTCAGTGGAGGTTCTTTCTTTCTGAACCGTCTCTGGGATGAACAGATTAGATTTTCAAAGGTCAAAGGTCAAAGTCACTGTGACTTCACGTCCGTCCCGTTCCCGTGAAAGCAATATCTCAGGAATTTCTAGGAATTTCTCCAGATTTGGCACAAACGTCCACTAGAACTCAAGGATGAACTGAACAGAATATGGTGGTCAAAGGTAACTGTGACCTCACATATCACATCTTTGGCCATAACTCAAGAATGCGTATGCTAATTAGGATAATTTCATACAAATATCTAACAGGATAAAATGATGAAGCGATGACATTTTGGACAGACATACAACTGTGAGGTGGTAGCAACCAGGCAGCAATCACATTTGGCATTTATTTTAAATGCAAAACAGTCGTGTATGAGGGAAGTTTCAGCTTTTATTTGCTCGCCTTCTCAAAATTAACTTTTTCATCTTCTTTTCCGCTCTAAATGTGTTTAATCCAGACTGAGCCTGGATTCAGGAGGCCTCTAAAAATAGAAGCACTGGTCTGAGGATTCATCACCGGTCAGGTTGTTATTATGTAAGTGTCCACTAACCTCACTGGAACTCAAGAGTAAACTAATGTTTCCAAAGTGAGCAAAGTCCCGAGAAAAAGGACTGAAGCTGAATGAGTTTCTAGTGATTAGAACGCTTTACATGAAGCTGGTCTGCATTACGGAGTCAGAAAAGACAAATGTGACAATTCTGAGAAAGAAGCGTAAAACAAAGAATGAATATGAATCGCTCATTCATTCATTTGACTCATGTATTAATAATTCTCTCTATAGTTTAACTCTATCTTCCTCCATTTTTGCCTCCGAGTAGAATAAGTAGACATTCTCGAGCAGAAACATGATTTCATGCAGCATGCAAATTATTTATTTTCCAAGCAAAAGTACACTTAGATGTATTTAACTGTATTTAAAGTCACTCTTAATAATATACAACCCCAAACAAATCTTTCTCGTTTACTCCAACAGAGGATAAAAAAAAACGGGGCTGGACGCTGCATTGGGGAGGCTGCAAATGGTGAGGGAGTGAAGAAAGTAAAAAGAGATGGGAGAGAGAGAGAGAGAGAGAGAGAGAGAGAGAGAGAGAGATAAAAGGACATAATGATAGCCAAGAGAAGAAAGAGGGTGACAAGAGACGGGTGGAATCAATTAAACCGAATGGGAGAAAGAAAAAAAAGGGGGGGGGGGGTATAAAATGATGAAAGTAAAGTGCAAGTATAAGCTGACGAGGGACAGGCAGCCAGATATCAACAAGAGAGCAGCGATGAAAGACGTCGTGCTGTGGAGGAATCAAAGCAGCAGAGTTATGACAGAGAAGGGCGAACATATAAAGCATAATTATGTGTAATAAGTCGCATACGTCTGCTTCGCCCTCATTGTCACTTTTCTGCGTCATCGCTCGCTCACAACTTGCGACTTTGTGTGTACATTTTTTTCTCCCGTTATCACTTGGCTCCAGGTGTGACTCAGAGGTCTGGCTCTGAGTGGCGACAGATTTTTGTTCACAAAGCACCGAACCGCCACCCCATAATAACAGTCTGTAGGTTACGCTGTGGTTGCCATGGAGTCTCCCGGGGTGACGGGCAGAGAATAGAGCGCCGTTTCCGTAATTGGAGGAGATTGCGCATGATTAGACCGAAGCTCACACACACACACACACACACACACACACACACACACACACACACACACACACACACACACACACAGTTATGGTAAGAGGCTGCAGGTCACAGGTAACAGTGTGGGCGGACAGTGAATGTCAACTCAGTTTTATTAAACTCAATATCACAAATCCCAGATTTGGCTCAAAGCCAATCAGTCCTTGAAAAAAAAATTGTGCAGTCAAGGAAGAACTCCCCAATTGGGGGGAGCTTACGTTAGCTTGAGTTAGCTTGGGTTAGTTTGAGTTAGCTTGAGTTAGCTTGAATTAGGACCGGTTTCAAAAATAAGTCTGGTTGTATAGAAGTAGGGTGACCAGACGTCCTCTTTTTCCCGGACATGTCCTCTTTTCGAGACCTAAAAAAAGCGTCCGGCAGGGATTCCAAAAACGTCTGGGATTTTGCTACGTCGGGGAAAATAGTTATTACCCCCTTACAAGTTTTGGAAATGGTACGTCCCTCACGTTCCACCTTCTTGCGCAAGCTCTGACTGTAGAGAGAACTGTCATTGGTCAACCGCCCCCCCACCCCGCGACGAAGTGTCCTCTTTTTCACAAACTCAAATCTGGTCACCCTAATAGAAGTCTATGAGAAGATGAATCTACTTCTCTCTTGATTTATTCCCTCAGTAAACATTGTAAACATGAGTTAATGGTCTTTAAGTCTTCTTTAATACAGCATGAAGTTCATTTTGTTAAAAATGGTGACGTCATTTTGGACTGGCAGAACAGCAACAGAACTGATAGAGCCGGTAATTGAGCTGTGTCGTCTCTTTGATCCTTTGTGAGTGATGATTTATTAGTGTTAAACGTTCCCCAGGGGGAAACTGGGAGAGGAAAAATGTTGTATTGGTGATTCAAATATATTCCTTTTGTACCTTGATGAATAGTATATATATTTTTTTTTCGTATCTGTTTCGGTCATATTATATATTTACATACGTACATGAAATGTGGTCTCTGCACTTCCACATGCAAACGATGGGGAGACCAGAGATCGAACCGACTACCTTATGGTTACAGGACTATTATTACATTATTATTATTATTATTATTATTATTATTATTATTATTATTATTATTATATATTATTATTATTATTGTTATATTTTTGTGCAATACTGTTATATCTTTTATATTTTGTGCCTTATTTTTATTAATCTTTTACCTTAAGTTTATTCTAATTCTGTGTTAGGAGGACCCAGCAAAATAAGCATTTCATTGTATAGAATAACTCTATTATCTGTGCATATGACAGTAAAAACCATCTTGCATCTTGAATCTTGAACAGGACGACCACCGCCCCAATGTGATGTTTTATAAAAAAATATTTTTGGACAAATTCGTCAAATCAAGTACCAAAGTATTGGAACCTGCCACATCGTGTGATTGTCGCCTGATAGAAGTCGATCTTGTGGTCCCATAGAAAACGTTTTCAAGCTCTCCCCTCGGCATGTGAATGCTTTTTTTCTACGTTTAATCTCGGTGAAAACAGGTTCTCGTTTCATTGTGCATGGGAATGCGTGTCATGCCGCTCTGTCAAAGGAACCTTTTGGAAGTGTAAAAGCAATTTAGTCTGACGGACGTTTTGACACTCATTTTCTGTGTGCGGGTTTTGAGCTCGCACAGACACGCATGTGAAATAATTTGCTCTATTATGGACGTTTACTGATACTTACACACTCTCACCGACGATTGTTGTTTCATATAATGTTATCTCTTCTATTTTCCCTTTGACACACACACACACACACACACACACACACACACACACACACACACACACACACACACACACACACACACACACACACACACACACACACAGTGCGGCCAGGAATGCAAAATGCTTTCAATTGTCACTCCGGCTGACATTACATACTATAAAGTGGTGATTTAGAAGATTATCATTCAAAATTGAAATACGTTCTTATTGTTTGAACTTAAGTGCACATCTGTCCATCATTCTTTTCGGCTGTGAAGTGCAAATGACGAAAGGTCTTTGAAAGTTAGTTGAAAGCCAACGAGGAGAACGTCCCTCGGGCCAGTCGGGAAGCTGCAAAGTTGCCGACACCCATCGACATTTAGAATGACGCCTATAAAACTATAATACCTAAAACCATCACATGTGCTCAATGTGGACTCGCGCACAGTAAGAAGCTGCTGTTTACAGACGGCTCATTACAGCAGCAGGCGCGCTCACATTTTGGTAAGCGTGGCCTTTTGCAATATAACGGCATTAGAGCTCAGCTCAACCCACTGAGCTCCCTGGTGGATTTTGAAAAAGTTTTCCCAAGCCGAGGAGTGCGTGGATATCCTTCCGTCCTTCGCCGCCTCGCCCTCCAGGCGGATGCACTGCGACACGCTTTGATGGGATGAACGTGTCCTTGCGGCGTCGTTTACTTTATGTCCAACAGCGTCATTGGATTTACCGCACTCCGAGTGACAGATTCATTATCGCTCTCTTCTTCACAGTTTAAGTCACAGCTCTGTGCATCCGTCTGGGTGACCGACTGAGGCGCTCACCGTCTCCCTCCATCACTCTCTTCCTCCCTTCCTCCAGGACTCTCACTTCCTCAGATTTCAGATGGCACAACTTTAGAGCGTGCTAATGGACCGTGTAACAAGATTCGTTACCTTCGGGTCCCCCCCCCAGCCCAAATGACACACGCAGTCGTTGATTCTGTTTGGCAATGACTTTATTGGGACCTGCGTTCCTTGCCCCTCGTCTCCCCTCCTCTGACCATTTTATGGCTTATATAGCCAAGACACCCAAAACACACACACCCACACACACACACACACACACACACACACACACACACACACACACAACCAATCTATTCCAGCTGAGGCCAATTAGGTCTCGTCCAGACACCTGTTCCCTGAGTCGCTTCTCCCCTCCCCCCTCTCCAGCTGAGCTAACCACGCCCCTGCCACCACAGACCGTTAATCCATAGCCCTGCTATGTCCTCTCCTCCCATCTCCTCCCTTGTCCTGTCCTCTGCTAATGTTTCCTCTCCTCTTCCATCACACTCTTTTCATCCCCCAGTATTTGGAGTGTTGTGTTTGCTCGCTCAGCACTTTCCCTCTCCCTTTCCCTCACTTCCCCTGTATATTCTAATGACACTGCGGTGGTGATGTTTGCGGTGTCCTTGTGAAAAAGTTCTACAAGGGCTACCCGGAGGTTTCTCAGACCCCGGGCATAAATATTTCAAGTTGTTTGGAAGACTGTGGATGGGCGAGACGTGATAGCGGACCTCACGCTGACCAAATGTGTCGCGACTACATTGTTGCACCAAGAGAGTGGATTCTAACGCGCTCTTTTAAAAGCTGCTGGTCACGGAAAACCTGGAAAAGTCCTGGAATTTTAAAATGGTTATTTCCAGGCCTGGGAAAAGTCCTGGAAATGTGTTATATTCATGTGTTCATGTCGTTCATTTACGCTGAGTTTGAAATAATTGATATGCTTTTAAAAGAAAGACGCTCAAAATATAAGCAGGCACACATACAGGCATCTATATAAATGTTTATTCTTTTAATCAAACTATTGTCTCATTCATTTGTGTCAGTTAAGGTTTACTGTATGCTTTGTATTCTCATTGTTAGTTTATATACTACATTTTCGCACTTTGTCATGTTTACACCGAGATTTCACAAAATGTTTGGTCATGGAAATTTGGTTTAAAGTCGTGGAAAAGTCATTGAAATCCATTAGTCAAAACGTGTCTGAACCCTGTGCTGCCGCTCTTGTGTGTCTGCAGACGGAAAGGTGTACGCGCTGGGAGGGATGGGAGCCGACACGACGGCGCAGGCCCTGGTGAGGGTCTACGAGGCAGAGAAGGACCAATGGCAGCCGGTGACCTCCATGCCCACGCCGCGGTACGGAGCCACGCCCTTCGTACGAGGAAACAAGATCTTCATGATGGGTAGGAAACCAGATCTAATCAGTTTACCATGGCACCCCTTCAAAGTGCAGATAATTACTTAGCTTAAAATAGATAATGCATACAAATGATTTGATCTAAATGGTATTACTTTCTTTTTGTTTGTAAGTAGAACTAGCTCTTGTATTCATTGATCGATCCACCACTTTGGTCCACACCAAAATATCTCAACAGCCACTGGATTACAATTCAATGTGTACTGAGGATAAAGGATGAATCCTTCCACTGATGGTCCTTGAGGTTTTTTTGTAGCACAATTTTTTTTGCAGAAATATCTCGACAACTGTTGGATGGAATGCCGGTTCCCTTTAGGATTGTAATTACTTTGATTGTCCATCTATATCCATCATCAGTTCAAAAGTTTAATTTCCCAAAAGCTTTGGTCTTAATTAAGCAGATTCCCGTCAGTCGGTGCCGTACTTTGTCCAATGCTTATTAGCAAATGATAGGTAACACACTAAACTGCGTGAGATGGGCTTTATGGTAGACTTGGTGAAATTATAACTTATATTAAATCATAACTTATCATAACACATGCATGGCTGGAGACTCTGATGTTGCATGTCCACTTGGGGCATTTTTTGAGGGATTTCTTTTGCGCCGCTTCCCAGCATTGGAGTTTCCAAAGGCCTCAGATTGGCATAAACTAGCCTACAGCTCAACTTTATGCAAATGAGATTGGCCAACGTCTCTAGAAACGCAACAATGCGCCACCAGAATGCATCACACGGCTTCTTACACAGCCAACGGGTGGGACGCGTGGAAAGGATGGATCCTGTGGACACAAGTCTTTTTTGAGAAGAAATAAAACGCACTCAGGGAAACACATTGATGCATTGATTGTGTTTTTAATGGAATCCCTCCAGCTGCTTGTGTTGCAGCGATGGCACATCTGGTAGTGTGTCCCTGTAGAAGAGCAATTGCATTGTGGGAAAGCTAACCTCCCACGACGTAGCTTTCTTGCACATTTGATATTCTTCAGTCAGCTCAGGTCTGATCCTGTTGGGGGTGAAGCCGTGTCAGCATTTATTTTAGCACTGTTTACAGCGACAACATCTTCCTATCAAGTGCTCTGATAGTCAGTAGCCGCTGCGTTCCTAAAAAAAAATCACGTGCCAGAAAACCTTTTTGTGTTAACTATGACGACAGTAATGGTGCACCCTCGCCACTACAATAGCTGTGGCAAAACCCCATATTCAGTGAGGTTTTTAGTGCCCAATTTATATGTTTTATAGCACCTTTCATCCAGGTTGGTGCAGTGCAGAGCGCTTCATAGATGACTGATAAGATAGAACAAGTGTGGACCAGAAAGGAAAACAGAAATGGCAGAAGTCATTTCATTTTACAATTCACGCGAGACAATATTATAAAAATGTAATTGAATCAAATGAAAAGCTATAATAACAGTAAAAGTTATAAAACAGTGTGAAACAAAACTAATTTAATTCAAATTAAAATTGATAATGATGATTGGACTTAATTCCAATAAACTGGAATCCAAAAAGAAAAAGATAAAACAATTGTATAAACCATTTGTTATATACATAAACAGACGCGTTCAGTCACCTTCTCAAGGACACCCATAGCTGAAGACATATTTGAAGTGCCTCAGTCCTCAGTCCTCAGGCTGTGTGTGGTGTTCAGGGACCGTTTCCACCTCTCGGCTACTTTAATGCACCACCACTGCTTAGAGAGAGTGGATAAAGGGTTGGTCACTGTAAGTCCCAAAATGTCTCCCCAAAGGTTATGGCTGTACATCGTCCAGTCTGTCGCTTTTATATCTGTGAAAGGAGCCGTCTCTCGGGTCAGAGCCGCCTCACAGTCTGGGCTCAGTATGGATCAGAAGGAAGGCTGGAGGTAAAAGCTTCTCCGTGGGAGAGGAAACAAACCAATGTGTGTGTGCAGATCCTGTGCTTTGTTTGGTTGTCGTCCTCTCGTTCCCCATCCGCGATCAGAGGTAACATTAGCTCTCATTGTGCCTCTTTATAGAGGGAGTTATTGCTCGTTGACACTCGGTCACAATTTCGCTCCACTGCTGCGAGGGAGAAATTGGAATCACACAAGGCGGCGTGCGATCATTTCATCCCGCCGCGGAGGCGCTTTTCGCAGAAAGAAAAAGAGATGTATTCATTTTGCTGCTCGCTAACGGCACAAAGTATCTGTGGCCTCCCGAGAGCAGGAGCAGAGAGCGGCGTTTTGTTTCTCCCGCTCTCCACCAGAGGGGCGGAACGACTCGCTGCTCATGTGCACCGGACTCAACACCAGCAGGCGGAGGAAACGTAAAACGTTGATGTCAATTATGAGAACAATCAGACGGGATGGATTGTTTCTTAGATAACGGGATCTAATCCCTTCTGTTGCTTGGGCAGAACCAGGTTGGTGCCTTGTCGATGTTATAAAACTAATGCTAACGTCGTAGCATGTGGTTAACGTTGTCAGACAAATGGCGGTTAATCAGGCAATACATCTATTTGCTTCGGACAGAAATAACGTCATGCTTTGGCTTCAAATAAGTATGTTCATAATGCAATGTAAGTTAAGGACCTTAGGTCATGTGACTCCGCGAGGTTACGGGGCGTAACGTAGTCAGCAAAACAACCATTTGCTTTCTCAGGAGACGGGAATGCCGGCCCCCTGAGAAACAGTCCTGTGTTTTGTCTGACCCATCCATCACCCCTCCCTCCCGCCTGTATAGGCCATCATCACTCTTACGAGGGTAACGTGTGTATTCTCCAACCTATTTCCCCATGTTGCTTTCTGTCTGAGTGAATAATGGGGACAACGGTTTTTTAAATTGGTCCAGTATTGAGAGAGAGCGCTGTAACCAGCAGCAGCCGCCCAACGAGCGACTAATGTCACGGTACATTTGTTTTTTGTCACTGACGGGCTGATTTTCATACCAAGTGTCTGACAACGTTGTGGGACGGACCCCACAGAGAAATAAAACCTGAAGCGCTCGGTTTGTCGTTGTGATGTCCATGTCCCGCTCGAGAAATTTGAAGATCAGGCAGCGTTCTTCCCCTGGGGTTATAAGGTCACACCCTGGTATTCCCACCCTGACCCATCGGTATCAAGACACAGAGGGCGTTGGTATTCGACGCCCTCTGGGGGAGACCAAGCTGGTTGTAAAAATCTTGCAGAGTTTCCTGTACTGTGCCGGTTATTTTGCTGCAGACATTGACATTTTTGTGTTTGACCTTGAGCGAATTATACCGCAGACAAAAAAAGAAGAAAGCGAGCACAGACTCAATAAGATTCCTCAAACATTGTCATCAGGGTCCTGTCAACTTGATCACGTCTGGACGCTGCAGGCTCTTTCCTCGTACACCGTGTCGGCATTACTCTCAAATGTCAGCTTATTGTCTTTTATGGTTCCCCAATAATTTCCTCATTTCTGTATTCTGGGAATCAATCACTGCTCTGTCAGGAGAGAGGTCTAAAATCAATGCACGTCCTCGTCTCTGACACGTTCAGTACTAGAAAAGATTCACGACACCACTGTGATAGATAGCCAACAACAGGATCATGGGACATGACCTCTCTGCATACCGGGATATGTACAATGGAGGAAAGACGACGCACCCCTGGGGAGAGCCAGAGGATGTTACAGTCAAGAAGATCCCAAAACAATAGTTGAATATTAAAGGAGTAGGTCACACACAAACAATAGAAATTGTACATAGTACTCAATTTAAGTATCTCTAAAATGTAAATATTTGATTTAAAGTAGTTTTTTTAATAACACGATTATTAAGTGACAATACTGTGAACGAAGAAACAACATATGATTTTGTTTGTTTTACATACAAAGAGTCAGTCCAGGTAAAAATGTAAAGCTGATCAAATGAAATGAATACGCTTCTTTTGAAAGAATAAATAATAAGTAACAATACATCAAGCAAACATTAGCCTAGCTACTAATATTTGAGTATCATATTACTTATATTACAAAAATAATATGAAATTATAATGTAGGCCAGTGGTATTATTTATCTATTATTAGGTTGATGTTTAAGCTGTGTCTCTTTGGGTCTTTGTTGCTTTTTTTTTAAATAGGGTCAGTCGAGTTTGCATTCATACTTAAAGAGGCTGAAGCTGAATTATGTATCCATTGCGTTATCATATTTTCATATTTGCTTGTTTTGTTGTTTGTCTGTCTTGTGGATAAGACATTACGTTTCTTTTTACAATTAGCACTTGAAGTGATGATGAAACCATACGTTGTGTTTCATTTGAACTTTTTTACTTTAGGTTTCATTCTTTTGTTTGTCTTTTCATAAAATTGAACAAAATACACGAGTCACCACTTGAATACCCGTAATGGAAGGAGAAGCATGTGGTAACCCCATCACTTGTTTCATTACTTTTATCCACGAGAAAATAGTTCAACGTTTCTGTGGATACGTATTATTCTTTACCAAATCTGAATTTCAAACATGTCAAATTATTTGAACTTCTCCAAATGCTTTTCAAAGATACACGTGGTTGGAACCATATTTTGATTTAATTTGTTCTTAAAAGCTAATACTGCCCCTTTTCCTATTAACTGAAGTGAAAAAAGTGTGATATTTTGGGAAACGCGCTTATTTGCTTTCTGTCAAACACTGAGATGAGAAGATTGACTCTGAGTAGTTGCTAGGCAACCAGCGGGGACACCAGGAAGTGAATGTTCCTTGTTGTTTGATCAGTGAGCTTTCAGTGAGCCAGGCTCCTGGAGGGGTCTCCCCTCGTCGCTGTGCTAAGCTAAGCTAACCGTAGCCTTAAAGTATATCAAACTATTCCAGAGACCCCGCACAAAGATCATAACTTTGAGTGCACATCAGCTTTTGCACTTCTGATCTATAATCCCACACCGAGTCTCTCAAATGAAAGATGTTAGTGCCGCTTTTCTGATATGAAAATATCATGGACTCTTTCTTTGGGTCTTTGTTGCTCTTTTTTTTTGTAGGGTCAGTCGAGTTTGCATTCATACTTACAGAGGCTGAAGCTGAATTTATCTTTCAACCATTATGTATCCATTACTTTAGCATATTTTCGTATTTGTTTGTTTTGTTCTTTGTCTGTCTTGTGGATAAGAAATGACGTTTCTTTTTACAACCAGCACTTGAAATGATGAAGGCAGTGCAACATGGAAACCATACTTTGTGTTTCATTTTCACCTCTTTACTCAGGTTTCAATCTTTTTTTTTCTTTTCATAAAAATTATTATAAAATATATATATATATATATATACCGTACTTTTCGGGTTACAAGCCGCTACTGCCTTCGGTCAGTGTCCCCGACAGCTCCCCGCTGTAGCCAGCTGGGGCTCCTGCTAGCGCTCCGTCACTTCCCCGCTAACTTCCGCTAGCTCCCTGAAAACCACCGAAGGTAGCGGGACCAGGCTCGACACCCGACTTGGGCAGAGGGGACGCGGGCAGTAGCAGCAGCAGCGGGCAGTAGCAGCAGCAGTGGCCGGTAGCAGCAGAAGCGCTAGCTAGCAGCGCTACTAGCAGCGCTACTAGCTTGCTACAGCGGGGACACTGATCAGCCGTAGGAGCGGCTTATAACCCGAAAAGTACGGTATATCTGTTGTGATTGTAGTTCAACATCAAAATAATAATAAAACACGGTGCAGGGAAATGAGTTATGAGCGAGGTGCAAACATGAAACGTGATACTCGTTGTATTTTGTCTCATAACTGGACATCCAGGTCATTATTTATTCATCCCTCTCTTCTTTCCTCCCTGTGGTTTTGTGTGAACGTGAGATTCCGGTTGACTCGGCTGCTGCTCCACTCGCCAGGTGCGAGTGGAGTTTTGTATTTTGTATTTAAATGCTGCGTTCCCAGACAGCAGCAGACTCACCGGCGCGTGACGCTACTCATCGAGGTCCACGGCGCTTTCTAAATTCTTCTGCACACAATCTGAGTAGCAAAAAGATTCACGTGCAGACACACGTACTGTAGCATCTTATCGGGTGTTCTTGAATGAGCGAATGTGGGATTATACTTTTCTATTAAGGTAACAGCACCTTTTCTGCGGCTGCAAAGTCAGATAAGGAATCCCCACAAAGACAAACGGGCTCACCTCCGCAGCTTTCATACGACTGAATCTGTGTGTCAGTTAACGGCAGATAATTCAGAAACGGTCCCCGTTTATAGCGGCCGGCATCTTCAACCTTCATCTGCAAGGACACTCTGGCACACAGCAGGAACAGCAGGAGTGTAACTGTAACAACACGCAGCCTGTGAGAACACAAGCCGGAACAGATTGCATCAAAACGTGCAGAGGGATTCAAGCAATAGCAACAAGTAAATACAAAAAATGAACTATTTGTCCTATTTCTGAGTGAGATGTTTGCTTTGCCCTGTTCAGAAGCATACAATATCTCTAGCAGACGCTATCCTTTGGATTTTAATGATGCCTGTTTGCTATGTTACGGTGTAATCTGTTCCATTAAATTAGATGCAATTGGAAAAAGAGATTCTCCGACTACGTGGCTCATTTTGGACTGCAGTGCCTGGGCCGGCGTACTGGCGACCACAAGAGACACAAAAGACATCAAAACAGGTGCTGCAACAGACAGATGACTTCAGTGCTGAGCTTTTCGGTCAATTGTATGATCGTGTCTCCGGAGTATCGTGGGAACCCTCAATGACTAAGTTTGCCGCTCATATTCTACTATTATTCTGACTACGACAATATTTGATTTGGTTCATGTAAATGTTTGGAAATCCTGAAATAGGCCTTATTCCGAATGGAGCATTTGTGGGACATGCCGATACTATTCTGGTTTGAAGAGCATTCTTTGAACATGTAAACAGTGCATTCTGAATATAATAGGTGTTTTCATGGCACACAGACATTTTCCTGTTTACGACCAGCACAAACCCAACAAGGCGACGGTCTGCAGAGCTGAAGTAGAGACGCACGCTCCACGTTTAAGCCTTGGGAAGGACTCGCATGTCAACAGGTTTTCGGACACGCGCTAATATTGCAACTTCGACCTTTCATGGGATCGTTTTACGTTAATCGGAATATGCACAGATGCATGTAAATGGGAATATTAGTGGAAGATTCATTTTCATTAGCCATGCAAACAGGTCTTTAGGTATATTGCATTTTTTGGAACGAGGGCAAAAACAGGAATATCTGCTGCATGTTAATGTAGTTGATGTGAACTATCCATTCCCATGCAGAACTATTTTACTGTGAATGTTTGACTTCCTTTGTATACTGCACATTTATATGATAATCAACACATCTTTTTGCTCTGAAACGTCCTCCTTTCTCTCACGCCTCTCCGGCTCTAATGCTTCCCACTCAGTTCGGCTCGGTGTCTCGCTGCTGCTATCGATCTCCGTGCCACCCGGCCCACTCCCGCTGACCCGCTTCCACTTTCTTCTCTCACTCCTCCACATTCTCCTCGCTTCCCCGTATTATTTTTTTGCACAATTTCTCTCGTGTCATGGTCTCATTTCCCCCCTCCGCCTCTTTTCTTCTCCGTTTCTGTATTCTTCTTTCCTCCCAGTTCACCTCCCCCTCCCCCTTTTTGTGTTTTTGGGTCATCGTTTTCACCCTCACGTTGTCCAGCACTCGCCTCAACTTCCCACCCGTTCTCCATCATTCACATTCCTGTATGCTCCCTCTCTCGCCACTTCACTCTCCCACTGCTGTTATATTTTACAAGGTTAAGTTATGATTTGTGAAAGTAAACAACTTGTAGGCGTCCTAGGGGAGCACCCCCGCTCTGTACTCTGCGTTCAGTCTGAAATGAAATGTGGTCCCGCCTGCCCGCCTGCCAGACTTTGACATAAATGCCAAGGAAACTGTGTGACAGGAGCAGGGGGATTAAAAGCAATGAAAAGAAAACAGGACACGGGAAACGAGGACAAACCCAAAATCTGTATTCGCACATCTCTGGCTGTGCTCGTATAAATGCTAATCATACCGGGGCTGATGGTGTTGATGACGCATCTTTATGATGATACAGGGGCTGTTTGTTGCTGATGATGTTGAAGGTTGTAAACAGGCCTGTGTTAACAGCTAAATCAAGCGATCCAGCAGCTCGTTACAGCATCACGCCACCGGTAATGCGTTGTGCCCCTGAACTAGAATATTCTCCTCCCTCCTCCAGGCGGTCGGCAGGGAAAGATGCCGGTGACGGCGCTGGAGGCCTTCGACCTGGAGACGAAGAGCTGGACGCGCTACTCCTGCATCCCGAGCCGGAGGGCCTTCTCCTGCTGCGCCACCAACGAGCGGAGCTTCTTCAGCCTGGGGGGGCTCCAGCAACCGGGGCCGCACAACTTCTACTCCAGACCTCACTTCGTCAGCACCATGGAGGAGTACGATCTGGATCAAGGTATTCATGACACTATTTGTGTGTATAAGGCTCGCTGAGCAAATGGCGAACCTCAACCAAGCGTTGACCGCAGCACAGCGCGTCTTCCCAGTAAACACACAGCAGGACCGACACTTCCTGTTGGGAAGAAGTGTTGAACAGTCGACACGAAGCACTACGCAGTGAATAGAATGATGGAATAGGTGTCGGCCAAAAGCTACAGAGGAAGAGACAGGTCATTACTTGTCATCTTCATTTTATTATATTGTGCTTTACAGGACAAAAATCTGACTTTCCTTTTATTGTAACAGAAACGGAATCAAATTGTGCAAAAACCTCGTCGCAATAATTACATCCAATGAGTAAGAAAAATCTATTTGGGATTTTGTGGTAATATTAAATGTAAAAAAAATATTTAATGAAAAAAAAGAAGAAGATGCATTCGAATACTGATTTAGACATCGATTACCACGGCAACCGTCAAAGCTTCAAAGCGTTCGGATCAGCCTTCATATTTATAGAGGTAATTCCTTCTTAGTTTGATTCTCTCGGAAGAAAAAGAAGCTGCTTTTGTGTGCAGCCCAAAATAATAGTTGTTGATGTTGTGGTCCCTCACAGTGTCCCCTGGAGCATGCTGAATAAAGAGACCCGTTCTCTGCTCATACAAGAGGAAGATTATGCATCCCTTGAGTCAGATCATGTCAACGCTGATGGTGATGCTGATCGAGAAAGTCCTCTCCTGCACCGGATTTCTGACCAGTGAAACAAACAAACAAATGCTGCGGTGTAAATGCATTGTGGGTAATACGTCGACCGATTTTAGATGAGGCAAGCACATCGGGTGCTGTACTCATCCCTTCTACTTTAAGGGTGCATTTTGCTGCACTGTGAAGGTTTAGCATCATTGTGGAGGACAGGATGATTTTTGCTATGATAGGCTGTATTAGTTAGAACCATTAGCTGTAAATCCCATTTTAACCACCGTGAATACTGAACAGAGTGCCTTCATCGTGCATTAGGCTGTAATTATGTCTTCTGTTAACAAGGAGGAGACATCTGATGCTCCAGATGGATTTCAGCGGCTCTGTGGGAAAAGTATAATCTTTCTGATGAAGATGGAGGCGAATCGTGTCCCTCTTGGTGCGATGGAAATTTTAAGTGAATTTGATGGGATTACCACGGTTTAACTTTATGTAACTCCGCCGCCGGCTAAAGGGTGAATCAACACCGAAGCCTCTAGTGTGATAGCAGAAGGGTTCAACTTTGCCTTTGTGCACAGCAGCAATACAATATTGTAAGTTATATTTAACAAACTATGAGTTTATGGCATCAGC
Organism: Myoxocephalus aenaeus; assembly: GCA_038501785.1. NCBI lineage: Eukaryota > Metazoa > Chordata > Actinopteri > Perciformes > Cottidae > Myoxocephalus > Myoxocephalus aenaeus. The sequence continues at coordinate 8,857,983 of JBAMJR010000040.1, forward strand.
ATAATGTTGTAGCGTGTTTGATCTTTATAGGTGAATGTCCTCTTGAATTGTATTGCAATGTATGCAGTCGAGTCTGACTGTGCGTCTATAGGTCCTACAAATAGTAGGAAGGAGATTAGTTTGCCAGTTGGCTGTCACAGATGGTCCGACTGGAACGCTGACATCAGACAATTCATAATGCTCCATTTACACATGGCAGCACCTTTGATCGTCAGTCAAAAGTAACGGTTTTGGATCGTACGGCGAGAGGCTAACCGATGGCTGATCCAGAGCTTCTGCGACCAAAGGGGGGACCCCAAGGCGATCCCAGGCAAGACCAGATACATAATCTCTCCAGTTCTGGGTCTACTCTGATGCCTCTTACCAGTCGGACTTGCCTGGAAAACCTCTGAAGGGAGGCATCCTGATCAGATGCCTGAACCACCTCAGCTGGCCCCTTTCGATGCGGCATTATGGAGTTTGCTTTATGGCTTTTTGCTGGAAAAGTTACACTCGCAGTCTTTTTGGTTCATCACAGTTCATTTAGTTTGTTCGCCCTCTGCCGTTTCGGTGAATACTGAACCGAACAGCGCGTTGAGCATAAACGCCTCCGTTCATGCTCGGAGACTTGCGCTACGGCGCCAACTTCAAAACTCTGACAGTGTCAGAAATGAAAAATTAGTCAGTTTGTCATTAGCCCCACAACAGCATGTGTTTACATTCACGCTACAAGCTCTCTTGTGTGATGTTGTTATGGCGCCACAGTCCACAGAGGGAGGACATCATGGAGGAGACACAATGTTGGTCCTGTAGACCGGACACGTGTGTGTTCCTTGTTTCCCACCGACAGAAACTGCACTTCGATAAATGTGTCAGACTCACAATCCAGAGTAAGAACATAGGATCAAAATGGATGTCTAACTAGAGATATCATCTTTTTGTATTACCTGTCTTGGTTCCTCCTCGTCAAAACCGAGTTCTTACAATAACCACGATGCAACACGGCCACCACCTGTTCCCTCAGCGGTTCAGAGCAGTCTAGCCTCAAGCATCATTCTAACTCCACCCCGCTTTTTCTTTTCAAACTTGTAGTCTTCAGACTCAAGTGATAATTTTTTTTATTATACTTTAAACAGCTCCCTATGGAGTCCACACAGGCTTTACACAACTCCATTCACACGCGTGCAGTAGTGTTTCTTTAACACCTGTAAGCAGACCTTGATGTGTACAATCGCTCGACTTCCTCTTTAACACGCTGGTGATCTTTCCCTCTCCAATCAGATGCGTGATGTACAATGTACAACTGCTACGTCAAACTACAGGCCAGTGTCACCAGAGCAGAGATCCTCCCCCACTGACAGCGGGGTGAATTCTGTTTCCTGTCCATGTTGCTCACGAACTCTTCTGATGTGTGTAACCTGCAATACAATATCAAAGAGTGCACCAGAAAACATATAAACACATAAAAGGATTCATCCTACAATAATACCCGTTGGAAGGGTGTCATGTTGCTCCCATGTCTTGACTTTTACGGATACGGTTTTTAGTCTTTGGAGACACTTAGTATTTTGTATCATAACCTTGGAGTACACGCTCTCACATGAATAAGAACCGATAATATACATTTAGGATGTGTGGGCATGCAGCAAAATACCGTGTGTGTGAGTGCACACTTTGAGGGTGAAGTGTGAAGCGGGGTCCTTCTCTTTTAACATACATGACCGACATAAGGTCGGATGTGTATTTTGCTCCTTGAGCCTGGATGCTGTTAGATTCAGTCAGTGTCTCAAAATATCCTCACTAACATCGTGATGATTCACGGTCTTACTCAGATACATGGATGGGCTTTGTTCAAAGCCCTGTGCAGTGAGTCGTGATTTGACGCAGCTTGAGTGCAATCCAAGAGTTGAAGAAGGAAATTTGGACTTGAAGAAGAAAAACTGCTTCCCCACCAGAGCTGTAGCCGACGGTTGTTTGGAGCCCTTTATTTAATGGGGCCTGGTGTGAAGTGCAGTGAAGTGGGCCAAGCCCAGGGCTTGCCAGCACTCTTTTGATAATTCTGTAACCAGAGGCACCTGGTGCGCCCAGATACGGGGAAGGATCAGAAAGAATACCTGATCACACGTTGTGGTGGGTGTGTTAAGAGGCTGTGACAGCCGCAGCCAATCACATTCGCTGCTTTCATGCGCTTAGAAAACACAGAGCTGTCGCCCTGACAGTCTGAGAATCCTGCGGTGAGATCTCTTAAGAGAAACCTTCCCCCTTTCTTTTTTTCAAGAGCGGTGTCGGATGAGAGATTTCATGATCTTTTGGCTTCCCGTGGGCCCTCGGCAAGCGCTGAGTCAACATCTACCGGATGAATTGGCAAAAAGTCATTCGCGGTTCCCAGAGGATTGATCCCGACGATTCCCGGACTTTTCCTCCAAAGTCAACACGAGGTTGACATTTGTACATTTTTCCCACTGTCGTAATCAGTTCAAATTCCGTAACTTAGGTTTATGACCAAACATCGGCGAAACTAATAACGTTCCCGTGAGTCTCAGTCGTGCATATTGTTTGGTGCTAATTGGTAAATGATAGCATGCTAACAAGCTTGATGGTTTAACTAGGGTGACCAGATTTGAGTTTGTGAAAAAGAGGACACTTCGTCGCGGGGGGTGGGGGGGGGTGTTAGCGTCCTCTTTTTCGGGTAGCGTCCTCTTTTTCGTCCTCTGGTAGCAGTAGTGTGTAGCATGCCGTGAACTTACATTTACGTTGAGATCGGTCGACCAATGACAGTTCTCTCTACAGTCAGAGCTTGCGCAAGAAGGTGGAACGTGAGGGAGATACCATTTCCAAAACTTGTAAGGGGGTAATAACTATTTTCCCGGACGTAGCAAAATCCCGGACGTACCATTTCCAAAACTTGTAAGGGGGTAATAACTATTTTCCCGGACGTTTTTGGAATCCCTGCCGGACGCTTTTTTTAGGTCTCGAAAAGAGGACATGTCCGGGAAAAAGAGGACGTCTGGTCACCCTAGTTTAACGTGTTTGCGTCGTCATTGTGAACATGTTTCTATTTGGTACAGCCTCACAGAGCTGCTGGCTTGGCTGGAGGTCAGAAGGGATCCTGGTAGTTGACACAAAACTGTTTGAACCTTACTTGGAAAAGTGTTGCAACTGTTGCAAATTCGCAGTGCTGCAGGAATAAATAGTTTGGATGTAAAATATAAGTGTTTTGCATTTTGGTGTACTCGTTTATTCATTATGCCCCGGGTGTGTAAAGGCCTAACGTCTTGTTATTTCTATCTGTGAAGGCAGAAGAAATTAATTGAACAGCTTGAAAATTAGAACATTTGTTCAGACTTGGAAACTGAAAAAAATCTTTTTTGTATTAAGAATTTGTATATCCATATATCCATAATGTAAGTCATTCAAACATTTAACATTTCGGTCGAAGCATCCTTTGACACCCCCCCCCCCACCCCCCCGTGAATCCTTCCAGTCAGGTTTAATGTGTTGACTGAGGTGGGAAGGTAACCGGCTGAGTGGAAACGCAGTGATCGACACACGGGAGCAGGTACACAAGCGAGCCGTTAAAGCAACAACAATAACAGCAACACAGGGTCCTCCCGAGGACCTGCGACACAGAGCCTCCCAGTAAGACCCTCTGCGATTCAGATGCACTTAGAACAAGAGAATAGAAACAAGATTTTTTTTTTTTTTTACCTTAAATATGTATGTTAAAGACCAGAAATTTATTAACTTTATACAACAATAAGTGCTTTCGATGTTTTCCAGTTCAGTTCAGTTTTTCTTACTCAGTGAGAAAAGTCCAGTCTGTCTTGGGCTTGAACAAGTGCATGAAGTCTGGTTGAATGAGGTGGAGATGTGAAGGACAGCTGTATCAGTGAGAGAGGATCTGATTTGTTGAACTTCATCACTGAGAATGTTTGTTCTCATGTGTAGGTAGATCCAAAGAGAACTAACATCTTCTGAGCAAAATCTACCTGTTATTTTGAGTGCGCACTGATATGGAACGCTCTGGTAAATGTAAACAGGCGTACAGTACATTATGGCTCAATAAAGGACACCCTGTGACTCACTCTCAACCAATCAGAATGCTTGATTTGATCTACCCATATTATAATAGAGTTTATGACCCTCTGGGCCTCTTGCTAATACCGAGCAGGTTCATTACCAGTTCATTGTTGGAACGTTTTAATCAAGGTGATTTGCATTTGAAATGTTCCTCACATCGGCACACAGCGCTGATGAGAAGCAGAGCGGCATGCAGGAGGGTTCATGGCTGTTCTGGTGTTCACTGCGAGTCGCTGCTGTGTGGAAAGCGAGGCAAGATTAAGCGATAACAGCAGTGAAGTCCACGCTGCCTCGTTTTTCGGACCACATGACCTGTAAACATCGGAAAGGTCTCAGAACAACTAGATGGAGTTACATTATGAGAGACGGGCTCCAATGTTTGGCTTATTCTGATGGTAAGCGGTTCACTCCCTTCACTTGTTGTTAGTCCATAAGTGTGACTATACAGTTTAGCCCAAGCTAGGTATATACGAAAGCAACTAATACTGTGGAGATGCACTTTTCAATTTTCTTGGCCGATTATTTTCAGTGCCGATTGGGGTTGGATTACTTTTAATACCCCATTACAGGTAAGTAATAAGTGTCGGAGAAAAATGAATTCTATGCATTATGTGTGATATGTTTTCCAGATGTGCCACTAAATACCCGTGTGTTCTAAACCTCCATTAATTACATTCCGTCACCCGAGTCTAAACATGACTGATCATGTCTACACCGGAGAGGGCCGGAGGGGCGAAAACATGATCTCTGCTCCTGTTGACCTACACATTGACCCTTCTCTTTCCCTTGCATCTCTACCTCGGCCAGTCTACACAGATGGAGCAGTAGTGTATAGCATGCCGTGAACTTACATTTACGTTGAGATCGGTCGACCAATAACAGTTCTCTCTACAGTCAGAGCTTGCGCAAGAAGGTGGAACGTGAGGGAGATACCATTTCCAAAACTTGTAAGGGGGTAATAACTATTTTCCCGGACGTAGCAAAATCCCGGACGTTTTTGGAATCCCTGCCGGACGCTTTTTTTAGGTCTCGAAAAGAGGACATGTCCGGGAAAAAGAGGATGTCTGGTCACCCTACGTATGTGTACATTTAGTATATCATGAACCTACCGTAAAAGTCGGGTTACGAGCCGCTACTACCTTCGGTCAGTGTCCCCGTTGGCTCCCCTCTGTGGCCAGCTGGGGCTCCTGCTAGCGCTCCATTACTTCCCCGCTGGCTCTCCGCTGGTGGCGGTAGCAGCAGCGGCGGCCGGTGGCGGCGGCAGCGGGGAGCTAGCAGCAGCGCTAGCTAGTGCTGCTCCTAGCTTGCTACAGCGGGGACACAGACCGGAGGTAGGAGCGGCTTGTAACCCGACTTTTACGGTACTTTACCTCCTATAAATAGGATGTAATCATGGAAGGAGTTATGATGCCGGTCTTTGTCAAAAGGTTGACTCACAAATGGTGCCCTATGAATTGTCCAAATGCCCTTTCTCTGAAGTGGTGATTGGTCTGTTGGGGAGTCTGCTCCTTCACTCTCCGTCTCCTTTCGTCTGTTTCTAGTTCTCTTGAACTAGCATCACGATGTAATCACCACCTGAGGGCGGTCCGCTGCTCTCCCCAGTTTATAAATATCCTGCCCCTTGTCTCTGCCATCCAAACCCGGATGACCGGGTTGATTTTAGATTTTCCATCCGTCCGCTCTCACGGCCTTAACGTCTCGAGGGGTTGTTCGGCTGAAATTCACGTGAAAGTCGATGTGGATTTTTAAAGTTCACACAGCACGTCTGCAGATCTGCTTCCCAGAAAATGACATGCCAATCAAGCACAGCCGCTCCTCAGAGGGTAAAGATGCAGGGCTTTGATCTGCCAACATATTGCTTATAGTGGGGTTCATCTAAGACTCCTTTCCTTTTCCTACTCCCTCATTTCCTTTCTTCCTTCCTCCCTTCGTCGGATCCCAGCTGTTGGGACAGACGGTCGGCACAGATTATGTTGTAAAGTGAAGCGTTTGCAAATTCCATTTTGAAAAGCCTGAATGCTTCTGCAGACAGATCTGAGCTTTACTGGTTATGTCAAAGAATTTGGATATTTCCAATGACACGTGGATTCATGAGGACAGATTGACAATCTGACTGATTGACCGCCAAGAATAAATCAATTTGAAGTTCCACTACAAAGCTAGCGCTCACAACTGTGCAAGGATGACAACTAGAAAGTCCCTTTTCAGCATGATTTTTTTGGTCCTTCTCCCCTCCAACCATATTGTAAAATCTAGATTTAGATTCCGGTGTATTCTTGCAGTGATTCTGCATGGATATTGCATTGATTTGCATGTTAATATAATAACTAGCGGTTCATGAATAATCCCATTGGTTCCTTTGAGATAAGAGGTCCATACAGTGACATACAGGATGTACAGGATCACCTCATAGATGGTAAATAAGAAGTGGACGTAGTCATTGTGGGATGGTGAACATGGCTTCTTCTTCTTTTTTTTTTATAACCTGTAACAAAATAATGTTATATGAGATGCTGTTTAAGCTTTGTTTAGGTTGTAACAGTACTGTAGCCGAGCTAGTTAATCCTTCCACTTGAACAGCTGATAAAGACACCACTCTTTATATACAGAGTATCACTCTTACAGCCCCATGTACATATCACACTCCTCCTGGAGCTGAGAAATCCAAAGCTCGATAGCAACCACGCCATGTTACTGGCAATGATTTGACGATCGCTGTCAATTTTCATTGCGTGTGTGATCGGGTGAATTTGAAGGTTAGTTTGGCCTTTGTAAAAGTCTCCCAGTGCTTTCCTTTTGAGCGTTTTGCTCTCTCATCCTGCCCATTCACACGTTCCCCCTCCTCTCACTTTCACCTCGCCATCCAACTCCCCCGGCCTCTCACTTTTTAAATGTCTGCCTCCCTCCTCTGCTTTCCATGTCCTTGAACTTTCAATTCCCTCTCACCGCTGTCCTCCGTGGCCCTGCTCTTGTCACACTTCTTTCACACTCTCATCCTTTGGGGCGTACAGCTACCCAGGAAGCAGAGACACTGACCACATTCCAGTGGAAACCGCTTCTCCGGAAACTTCTGAGAATGTCTAATCATTCTTAGTGGAGGATTTAAAACCAGATTTTTTGCTTTAGTTTTTCTTCATTCCTCAAGCAGATTACCATTTACTTTACATTTATATATTCATTACATAAAGCAATGAAACGGGCAGCTTCGCTATCACCAAGGGCCCCCTTTTGGTGAGGCTCTGCCGGCACTGATGGAGGCAGGTGCCATCCGTCTGCATGTGATGCCCGCGCTGGGCCTTTACGTGACCAGGCATTATAAATCCACTCGATGAGGCACTTCTACCCGTGCACATTTCTTTCCCCCGGACTACACGATGTAGCCTGAGGAACGCCGAGTTCAGCTGCCGCAACTCGCCGGCGGCTTTGTCGTAAGCCTCGAGGAGACTGCGTTTCTCATTGGGAGGAACTGACTTTCTTTTTCCCGTCATTATCTCAGCGTGCAGGCAGCATCAGCCTCGGGTCGCCGGCCGATAAGCAGATGTGTTACTGAGAGGCAAAGTGTCAACAGTGTCTATATGTGTGCATTATGGGTTGTATGCATTCAATCACACAATATGGCAGTGGCTGCAGTCACACCTGGTGGAGATCTGCACTCGACTGAGGTCACCTTTCTCGTTATGTACCCTACATGATCAGTTTAAGCAAATTATATAAACAACAGGAATGATTTTGTCCCGACCTTATGAGCTGTTGATTAATGATTATTGATAAGCAGTTTTAACTGTATTCACATTTTTATATACCCTAAAAGCACAATTAGAAAGCAGAGATGTTGAGGGTTATACTGCCCTAATCTATGTTATTTCTTGCTGTATAGCGAGATAAATATATTGAACCCATAAATACAATTAATTTCACAAACCATTTCACTACCGCTGCGTTATTTATATCTAATCCACGTTTCACTGCATCTGCTCCCCGTGTCGACACTGATTACCAGACAATTACACAGTAATCAGCTCAGTTGACATTAGTGCTTTTTCCTTCCGAGTGCCTGGTGATTAGGAGAGAAGTTCATTGTGTGAAATGTCAAAGAAGCCCAATCTAAAAGCGGTGACTCTTATTGTATTTATTTTTGTATTCTGTTTTCCTTTCCTGCTCTTGCTCTCTCACTCGGTGTCACTCTCTTTCCATCACATCCCCCTCTCTCAGCTGATGCTGATAATGAGTTTTATTACTAAAAGTGTCCCTCCCGGTGAAAATGCAACAGGTCATGGCGGTCATTCCTTTTCCCTCCCACGTGTTTCAGTCACGGCGCAGCAGAGCAGCTAGGACGCCATATCGCTCCATTGGCTTTGTGGATATTATATTCATGCATATTTAACTGATCTGCTAACCGCCGGGCGCCGCAAACAACATTAATTATATTAAGTGTGAAGTTGAATAGGTGTTGCATATCTGTTGACTAAGTATGTGATTAAAAGAGCGCCTTCCCATTCAGACTATTATTGGTTGGGACATGCTGTCGCAGGAAGCCTATAAATAGACCCTGGGGAGTGCTGGTGGATGACGTGTGTGTGTGTGTGTGTGTGTGTGTGTGTGTGTGTGTGTGTGTGTGTGTGTGTGTGTGTGTGTGTGTGTGTGTGTGTGTGTGTGTGTGTGCGCGTGCGCGCGCCTTATGTTAACAAGATGACAGCAAAGGGTGGGAAGATGTTTTTAGATGAAAGGAACTTCAGGCAAATAAAAGCTTTTAGTTTTTTTACCCAAACGATGACATAAATCTTCCTTGATTGTTATTATTTGTAGATTCCCAGCTGTGGTTAAGTGTGGTAGAGAGAGGAAGGGGAACATAGATTCATTATGAGGTGCCATATGTGATGCAAAGGAGCCTGAAACCAAAGCGTGTCTCACCATAATGCACAGAACATGTTGCCGTGCTGGTGGTGCATGCTGATCTCTGACTGCGTTGGTATTCAATTAACACTCAGCGAGGTCCAGGGAGACAGAAATCCCTCAAGCAAAGGTCCGGAACGCCTCCATAACGTTTAACTTGCACTGTGATTTAGTGCCATAAGTATGTTGAAGTAGCTCACAGTTGTTTTAACGTCCGTCTGTCGTCAACATTGACCGTCAAATCAAATAAGTTCTATTGAATAATATCACAACAATATTTGTTGTCAAATTGAACTGGATGAATTCTAAATAATAAATAATATATATATATATATTATTTAATTTATTTAGTATAATATATAAACGTTAAAACGTTTTGATCTGTCCCGTAGGAAGAATGAACCTTCTTGTCCATTCTTGGTGAAAGGCTCGTGTTAAGCTTTCTACTTTTCTCTTTTTCGAGCCCACAGTGTAGCAGAGTATTTGGCCTTTGGCCTCGTCTCTCCCGGTACGTCCCACTCGAGTAACGATGCTTATCAGAAAACACATATCTGATATGCTGACTAGCATCACGTGATATGATTTACAACTCATGTAATTGGTCTGTGTGTTTCCTGGACCGCTGGCTCCGTCGGTATGTAATGTAATATTTCTCAAATATCTATTGGTTACAGTTCCAGGCCCGCCCATTACTGACCCCTACCTTACTGCATCTCTAACCATCGAATCCACCTCATGTGAGAGGCTCGTTCAAAAGAAACGCTGCGATGTGTGAGGTTTGTTTTTTAAGTAAGCGCTTGTATGCCTCTGATTGCAACCCTGTGTATAGGTGTGTGCGTCCTCAGACGTTAACGCACCTCCCAATTAAACACATGAGCAGTACAGCCGATGTGAAGAAACCAACAACAGCACCAAGTTCTGAGGAGATCATAATAAACGAGGGACACTGAGCTGTAAAAAGAAAGTACGTCGCAGGGTGTGCTAGAAATGTACAAAGTGTTTATACAAAGTGTTGATCGACCACGTTGGAAGGCACTAGCATGTATACGTGTTTTCAAGCACTACAATATGCCATCTAGTTTAAATAGGGATAACAGTGCACACTTTTGGACAGTTTTCTCTCAATGTCAGCTGTGGCGTTGTACTCGTTTGTACAGGGAAGAAGTGACACAAGTTGAAGTAGGAAGGATTTCACCCCTACACACACCTTCCCAATTGAAGTGAAGCAGTTGTGCTTGACTGACACACTTTTTGATGATCTAACAAGAATTTCGTTCTACAGCTTCTCCAGAATGAAATATGAAAAAAATAGTATGAATATGTACTGAACTAGTACCGAACTGGTAACAACCACCACGACTCTTACATCTAACCGTTTTCTTTACACTGTTAAAATGTAGCGTAATGTTAAATAGAGCGGTCATATATGTGGCAGGTCACTGAACATTCTTATCGGCCACTCAATCTTTTTTTTACCTCCTACTTCTGAAAACTATGTGGACGGTAAATTGTAAACACATGTGTGGTAGCAGACGGTAGAATTGTAATATATGTTTTACTTATGAATTGCTTTTTGTTAATAATATTTCTAAATATAAGGAAAACCAATCTGCCAGGGTGGCAGATGACCTGATTTCTTTACCTGCCAGAGCCAACATTTAGCCTGTATTTGGCAGGCGGCAGGTGCTAATTTCATTCCCAGAAGGGCACACGACAAAACCACTCGTACATCAGGCGCCCAATGAATAAACCTCAAGATGCAACCTGTAATTGGATAAGGTGTCTAATCAGGATCTGGCATTTGAAGTAGCATATCAGCACAAGAGCCAGAAGCACCGCCGACAGAAGGCTCATGAAAAGCTAATTGCAGTGATGTCTGTGTGTTTTAACAGTGTATGTTTGTTAACATGGCACTCAAAGCACTGAAATGCACGTGTGACCTTAGTGACATGAATCCCATCTCATCAAGCTTCAACTCCATATCTCGGGAACGCACAGAGGGAATTTCTTCAAATTTGGCACAAACGATTAGATTTTGGAGGTCAAAGGTCACTGTGGCCTCACAAAACACGTTGTTTGGCTGTATCTCAAGAATTCAAGCTAAACATGACAATTCAAACGTCTAATAGGATAAGATGGGGGCATAAGACCACAAGGTGATAATCCTATCGTAGAAGAATCCGGCATTCGTCTTTCGGATGCACAAAACGCACAACGTCTGAGTTCTTTTGAGGGCAACTTGGTGCCGGTTCAAAGCACCCGCAAGGACAGAAACACTTGGAATGACCAGTTGATGTCAGACTTTTCATTCTTCTGGTAAAATACACAACTCGCATCCAAGCCGGCATATGCGCGCTGAATGTAAATTCAGTGATGGGTTCTTGGCATGTTGAACTAGAGAGTGATTAAAGCAGCTGTCAGACAAAGTCAAGGTTTTATCTAGAGGTTTGGGGACGCACTCGACACGCCCCACCGCACCGAGGAGCCGCATTGGACTTGGACGTGGCCTCGTAAAGCAGACTTGAAATCGACCTCGTCAGGTTAAAGTGTCCTCTACACTATGAGAGTGTTTCCCAGACCATCAATCCACCTCCAGGCTCAATACGACTGACGCTGTTGACTCTGTGACCATGTGCTTCCATGCGTTTCCTCTCCAGCCCAATCCCCTCTCGGTGACATGGACACTTTTTCTGCCTCCTCCTTTATCACTGTAAAGGGCTATTTCACCTTATTAACCAAACAAAATGAAACCAAACAAAGCGCATATTTTCTCACATCGTTTGGGTTTAATTTACTCAAGCTTTGAGATTATATGCATCTCACCGGCCAGGCCAACGGACGCCCAGCTGCGACCTTTTATTTAAAAGATTAACATCTTCAGAAGGAGCGAGACTGCCCTCCCAAGAAAACATCTTTCATTGTCTAATCCAGTGTTTTTCAACCTTTTTTGAGCCGCGGCACATTTTCTACAATAAAAAAATCCCGCGGCACACCAACAACCAAAGAAGTTACAAAATGTCACATTGTCGCATACAGCATATATGATTTAGGTAATTATTGCACTACCTACTGGCATGGAAGAGTATTTAATGACTAGGCCAGGCACTATATTGCAGGCTCAGACGCTCAACAATGGAAAATTATTTGCGACAACTAAATAATGTTTTTTTGGACCGATTAAGTAAAATTGTGCCGCGGCACAGTGGTTGAAAATCACTGGTCTAATCAGTCATTTTAGAAATTGCCCAATAACGACATGTTGACTTCAAAGGAGAAAGTCCTCAAGCAGCCGGTGCATCCTGTGCATCAGGAACAAAAAAAGGAAATAATGTGACATTGTATATGCAAACGTAGGTCCTGATCAGTCGGAAGGAACCGATCGGTTTGAGTCTGAGTGTCGCAAACTCTGGCATCTGCTGGCCAGATACCACCAGGAGCGCGTGAGAAAAGCATGTTTTGTAACGTGTGTTCTCTCTGACTCACGCGGTACAGTGTGTGTCTCATATCTCACTTGAACTCCAACGCATGCTGAGAGGATATTGAACATGGACTCCGGTCTCCACTGACCCCTGTGGGCTTTGGTTCACACAATAATTGAGCTGCCTACAGCTTCATCCACATTCGTTTGTGACGGATAGAAGGGTGGACCTTTTATGTGATCGACCTTTTGGAAACGGAATCCGTCAGATGAGCGACCATATTTAAGTTGGAAAGAGTTTAATGGAGACAAAAAGAGGGAAAGAGAAATAGAATAATATCATTTCCACCTCTGCCTTTCAGCCCGCGGTGGCCTTGGAGCAGCAGCTGTCATCTCCGCTCGTGTTATTCTGCCGGTGCTGAAGCTGATATTATCCTGTGATAGACGATCACAGATAAATAGGTTTGTTAAGCCTCCTGCTGATTACTCCTCTTTAAAGCACTATCTGCAGAATAATTACGGTGCGCAAATCAGTGGCACTCTACACTGCCGGGGGGCGCGGAGATGTTGAACGATGACTCAAAAACCCGTCAGCTGCTGCCAGACCTTCAAAAAAACAAAACCTGAATCATCTCGCTCATGTTTACAGTCTCCCCTGCGTGTTCGATTTTATGATGTGGTGTTTGTCTGTTCTGGAAGCCGTGCGCTCTCACTAAGCTCTTTTCCTTCCAGTATGCTTTGCGCTCTCTCCTTTGATCCTTTTCACCGCGCAGCGCCGCAGAGGAAGGTGACAGTCGAGAGGTGGCGGTGAACGCGCGAGTGAATGCTAAGCTTGTGACCCAGATGGAGCTCTCTTGACTGCCTTTTGTGATCGTTGATCTCATTGTGCAACCGTTCCTTCAAAAGAAATAGTCCTTTTTTCTTTCCATCTTGCGGTTTACAAGCAGAAACAATGACCTCATGGATCCCGACAGCTGACTCTCTGTACTGTAGAGTGTTTTATTAACGCTGCAGATATCAGCTGGGTGGCACTCCACTCTACTCGACTTACTTTAGGCACCAGGTGCTTTTCTCAATATCATTTTCCACTGCAGATAGTACCCAGCCGATCGTCATAGCAACAACACACGAAACTGCCGTGGCATCATCCTAAACGAGACACGGCTCGAGCCGGATCCTTTCATCGGCAAGCAAACAAAGGAACGTCTGCACCTCGTCAGTTAACCATGGCAAAAAAAAAGTGAATTAAAGAAATTGCGGTCGCCATTGACGGTCGCTTGGATGTTACAAAATGGCGGGTTTGTGCAGGACGTCCCGCTGTTCTCTCTGACCGATCTAACTCTGCCTTTTAATACCGTCTCATGGACTGAGTTGGTACCAAAAGAAGTTCCAGGCACTTTCCCTAACTACTTTCCCCCAAAAAAGAGAGATTCCAAGCCGCGAAGTACCATGGCAGCTATGGAGCTTCCAGCTTCCAGCTGTCTCCAGCTGTCTCCAGCTGTCTCTTCAGAGTTAAAAATAGAAGTGATGTGTTGAAGTTATTCCACATTGGAACATATTTGCATTCTTTTCAATTCAACGATTAATAAATGTTCAGCTTTATTTTTGCCACAGTTATGCTCATGATGCAAACTCTCTGAATCCGTGCCACAGTCCTCTCACTACCTGCTGCAATGGCGTCTTTCTGCATGTCGGCGTGGTTGCTAAGTATCCATTTGTGCTTTACTTTCAGTGGGTGAACTCTCATACAGAGTCCAGCAGCAGACTGACTGATCGATTGATTTCTACATGTTTGCATACTGGAAGGTCGTGCAGAGGACGCTCATTTATAAATCTTTTCTCCATAAACATCAAGCACCTGAGCAAAAGGGGAATTTCAAAGAATCAGAGTGGAACGTTGATACATCTGTCAGTAGTTCAGAGATGTGGGGGTGCATGGTATGTCCATGACGGTAGAACTCATTAGAGCCCACACTAACTTTCATGTCCACCCACTAAGCATTACTATTTATAGAATTACTGAGAGGCCACGGAGACTCATTAGCAGACCTAGTACAGACCTGCAGTTTGCATTCCCGGCCCCTCCACTACTTTAAGTTTCCCCTTTAAGCTGCGCTGTGTCAGACTGAGCCGCAATAATCGTTTTTTTTTCTTCCAGATCATCTCCAAAATGAGCTGGGTAGTATCTTCCCTTACTCATCAGAGCCTCCATTCAGCTCAGGCAGCTGTCTTTGCTCTGTCGGTGGAGCTGTCCGTGGTGCTCAACCTTTCCTGGACTCCATGTTATGAATGGACCCCATACTCTTATCTCTGCACTCACAGGAAGTTTGCTGTGCGGTGCATTGTTTTGTTTTTGCGCATCCCCCTCAACCCCCACAAGACGTGGTAGTGCATCGATCTTGTAATCGATAGGAGCGCGCTATTAATCAGACCCGGCATTGCAGCAACTGCCGCAAGCCGTAGTAGATTCATGCGTGTGTGTGTGTGTGGGGAGAGTGGATGTGCTAATCTGTCCGTTCAGGATGCAAATCCAGTCGCAGAGAAAAGGGGGAATACATCCTCAGAGAGGCAGATAAAGAAATGCAGAGTGGGGCAGAGAGCTCCAAAGGCTTTGTGTTGCACCAGTGGATCCATCAGAAAACCTGGTTACGTGAGGAAAAGACAGGTGAGACAAAAAAACATGTTTGGAAAGTAACATGATTTACCAGAAAAAACAATTTACTAATATATTTCTTTGCATTTCTTAGTACCTTTGGGGTGTCATGTTTACCAGATTGACCATCTTAATTAAGCATACATTTGCTAATTAACACAGCTGAGGCTGATGGGAATGCCATTAGTTTTGCAGGTATTTGGTCATTAAGCAAAGTTGTCGGATATAACATTGGAGAAATAAAAACTTTGAACAGATGATGTATGAAATTAAAAAGTCTCCCCTCAGAAGATACAGAACATGTCGGGGAACCCCATCATGGTAAATGGTAAATGGACCTGTACTTGTAAAGAGCTTTTCTGGTCTTCCGACCACTCAAAGTGCTTTCACACAACTTGTCATCATTCACCCATTCACTCACTGATGGGAGGAGCTAAGGTTCCACTGCATATCAGGAGCAGCTAACATTCATACGCTGTAGGCACAGCTACGAGAGCAATTTGGGGTTAAGTTCAATTCAGTTTATTTTATTTTGGAAAGCCCAGAATCACAAATTACAAATTTGCTTTACAATCTGTACACATACGACATCCCTGTACCGGGACCTGGAGCCCAGGAAAGACTCCAAGGACACATGGACATGGTCTAGCAGAGACCTCTGACTGAAGGACGACCCTGCTCACCACTGAACCACGGTCGCTTAGAATAATGTGACGTAACCCTTTTGTTTACGTGGGTGCTCATATATTCTTAGTTATGTCTGCGTTCCACTGATGCAGATGCATTAGTTTAGCTAATTGACATGCAGCCTGACCGGCCTGTGAGATTGTACGACCGCTTGTTTGCCTGTTTCAGTCCGTCTATCAACAACAGCTGGCATGCCGCGGCGTTCGCCGTGGTTTCAGCTGCCTCGCTGCCGGCGGAATGAACGGCAGCGCCTCGGAAGCAGCCCACGCCTTTCCACATCAGCGAACGCTCATCGGCACCCGGGAGTCACGCAGATGTGTTGGACCGCATGGGGACGTCTAGCGCGTCGACAGCGAGGCCTGCCGCGCACGCTGGAGACCTGGATGTGTCTCAGTCCAGTCTCAGTGTGTGGCGACAACAAAACGCACCACGGCTTGTTTTCCAACACCGTGGGGATATTACGGTCGAATTCTCCTCGTTCACGCGCCGCCATGTACGCACGTCTGAGTGGTTGTGGAATATCTTAATGGTGATATACTGCAGGCCAGCTGACATAATGGGAAATTGTTTTCCTCATAATGGGGATCATTTCTCAAATCAGCTCGGATTGTACTTTTTTCATGGAATAAAAAGCTGAAATAAGGTGGATATGTGCGTTTCTAAAGTAGGTAACGTGTGGTACAAAAGTACGGTGAAACAAGTCAACTTTGACTTTTGGTTTCACACGGACGACAAGCAGCCGTCTCCTGGGTGAAAGTCCTGTTTGTTTGTCCCGCCCCTCCACCCCGACCTCGTTCCACTCCGTCACCGGACCTCCTCAGAGGAAGCCCGCTCACCTGGCTCACAATTACAAGGCTTATATACAAATTACAGTGCATCACTTTTCAAAGTTATAAGTATGAACAGTAAGCTACATTTCCTTCAGTACAAATTTGAGGTGCTTTACTTAAGTATTTCATTGTCATACTACTAAATTTTATATTCTGCTACAATCTGGAAGGCAAAGATTTCACACATGAGGAGCTAAAAGGTGCTGTCTTAGATTAAACTACCCAATAGCATATCAAATAGTTACAATGTCAACCACTAACAACAGTAAAATTATTGCATCATAATATAACATGACATTATGCAGTATATCAAAGTATGTATGATATAAGACATTTAATACCTTTAAGTAGATTTTGCTCATATTTATTTAACCTACGGAACATTTTAAATGCAGGACTAATTATACATTTATATGGCATACTATTTTGATGTATTGCAACAAGTATGTAGTTGCTGCACTTTGGCTTCTTAGTGCAGTACAACCTCCGATATACCTTCAAAAGGAGGACGAGCTGATGTTGGGCAACATTTTTTTTCTCCTGATTTTGGAGACATCTGCTTATTGGTATTTCCAGGTGTGTGCGTGTTGCGATCACATGCAGTGTGGCCGTTTAGCTTTCTGCCTGAACAAGTCGAGCTCTCAGAATGTGATTCCGGAGAGAGCCGGCTGTCATTACCACCTCATATGTCTTCCCATCTCTCCTCCTTGTGATGACATTTGGAAACGGGGGTAGGCGGGGCTTGCGTGTGTGTGTGTGTGTGTGTGTGTATTAGGGAAAGAGAGTGAAAGATTATTTTGTGCATGGGTGAATATATATATATATATATATATATATGCACACACGTGTCCACGTCTGCCTACGTACTTCTCTGCTCATTGTGCCGTTGTGTGCATGCACATGTATTTGAAGGCTTGTGTGTGTGTGTGTGTGTGTGTGTGTGTGTGTGTGTGTGTGTGTGTGTGCGTGCGTGTGTGCGTGCGTGTGTCCAATGTGCCTTTTCTGAAGGCGTGTGTGTCGTATCGAACTCAGCGACACGCTGGTGTCTGGGAGGGCGAAACAAGAGAGGGAAGGGGATTGATGCTGAGCTTTAAATAACACACTCTCCTCTCCTCCAGCTGAGTCCACCAGACACAGATCTGCCCCACATGTCACTCAACTCACCGACGTGGGTGTGTGTGTGCTTATCTGTCTGTGCGTGTGTGTGCAGCCCCGCCAGTCACTTCGCCCGACAGCAAAGTAAACGGCTCATTCCTTTGTAGTTTCCTCGGTCAAAAGTCCTCTAATGGGTTAATGCCGCAGTGAAGAATGTTGCACGGGATTTATTTTCTACCTTTTTTGTATGAGAGGAGGGTTAGCTCCGTCTCTTGGTAGCTTTCTGCTCGACGAGCTTTGTGAGAGGCCGTGTTTCAGGCTGCGCACGTGGAAGGCACACAGCATTTCCCTCTCACGCTCTCATCTGACAGGAGACGTGGTCGGGCCAGTCTCCGGATGTTAAGAGGACATATAAAAGCACAAAGACATCCTCATTTATAAACTCTTCAAACGTTCAGTCTGGCCTTTGTACCCGAGCGCGTTAGTATCAACTATGAGATGTCCTCTTTAGTAGAGAGCGAGGGCTGGGGTCTGAAAGAGTCGGACAGTGTTTTCAGAGGCTGTTTGGTGGACCGGCGCCTTGGTTGAGGTATACAGGAACTTGGTTGGTACAGGAATGCCTCAGGGTTCTGTCTTTGACCTTCTACAGTTTATAAATAAATGAACTAAAGGGATTATTTCATGGAGCAGCACTGATTTATGATTTATGTCTTGGTCCTACCAACTAGGGAAGGTATCGTTAGGATCGGTTCAGTTCTTTATTGTGACTCTAAATAATACATTTTAATACATATAGTATTTTAAAAAACTACTTTTCATGTTTGTTTAACAGGTGTATTGCTAAAATATTGCCTTTTTACTCGTGAGTGTATTATTGCACAGGAGCGAACGTAGTTGTCCTCAACTCGAGTAACATGCACTTCACTGGTTCCACCGCAGCGTCTCTGCTCGCTGGCTTACTGTGTGTGTGTGTGTGTGTGTGTGTGTGTGTGTGTGTGTGTGTGTGTGTGTGTGTGTGTGTGTGTGTGTGTGTGGTTGGAGGAGCTCAGCCCCAACACAGAGACCAGAGGAGATGTGATAGTTTATTAGCCTGTAGATAAATGAACGGATAATGTCATCAATAGCTTATCAATATTTGGTCTTGAATAATTAAGCGCCGTGGCCCTTTTAATACGGGGTTTCGGTATCCATCCCATATTGGATGTGAACATGGTGAGCATGGTTGTACAATATTGTAAATATTATATTCCATGATTCCACCAAGTTATTGCCCACACAGCATTCCAACTCCTCACGATGATATATAATCCTGCAAAGATGGGGGAAATGTGTGATATTGGGCTATAAAAATAATACTGGCAGTGGATTTGCATTGTGGGTAATTGAGGCACCAAGTTTTGACAAAAAGACTATCTATGCCTCTGCTGCATCGATTTTGAATGTTTAAATAATAATACAAATATAGTGTATCTGTCCATTTCGAGTCTGACAATATTGAGTGAAATGCTAATTCTGTGGGCTTAAATCATTTCTAAATAAGCAGCTTCTTAGCTTATTATTATGACACAAAGAAACGTCCACGGTTTGAAACTTCCAGGTCCCTTTTCTCCAAACCTCCTTTGGCCAGACCTTTAGTAGAAATCAATATGTGGAACCCACAGACCTCAGGGCTGATCATCAATGGAAGTGGAAACAGCTGAGGTCATGTAATCATACATTATTTTTTTAATTAGCTGTTCGTAAACTAGCGTGGGTTGTATATGCTATGGTATGTGACGACGTCTTGGTCATATACAAATACAGATGAACTAATAAACAAACACACACACACACACACACACACACTCACACTCACACACACACGCCCGTATGAGTCAATCAGAGAAGAGCAGAGGCTGAACTGAACACAGATGACAGCACTGTCACGGCTAATTCTGGAAATGTATCTCCAGACGGCAGCGGCGAGAAGAAGCTTGCACGCCTGTTTGAGAGCTCCGCTCCTCACGCCTCTCCTCCCGTGTGTCAGCTCCACATTTGCATGTTATCTGGTCTTTCCATTCTCCACGGCTGAATAGCGGATCTGTTGCAGCCGGCGTATCTGCTAGTGAGCTGCTGGTGGCTCTGCCTCCCGTCCTCTTACTCTGAGATTACCGCTGAGCTACTTCTCCCACAGCCGGCATGGCAGCAGCTCTGCAGCCATTTGTGCTATCTCAAAGATATGCCTCCTCTCCTCTGTCCTCTCCTCTCCTCTGTCCTCTCCTCTGTCCTCTCCTCTCCTCTGTCCTCTCCTCTCCTCTGTCCTCTCCTCTGTCCTCTCCTCTGTCCTCTCCTCTCCTCTGTCCTCTGTCCTCTCCTCTGTCCTCTCCTCTCCTCTCCTCTGTCCTCTGTCCTCTCCTCTGTCCTCTCCTCTCCTCTGTCCTCTCCTCTCCTCTGTCCTCTCCTCTGTCCTCTCCTCTGTCCTCTCCTCTCCTCTGTCCTCTGTCCTCTCCTCTGTCCTCTCCTCTCCTCTGTCCTCTCCTCTCCTCTGTCCTCTCCTCTGTCCTCTCATCTCCTCTGTCCTCTGTCCTCTGTCCTCTCCTCTGTCCTCTCCTCTCCTCTGTCCTCTGTCCTCTCCTCTGTCCTCTGTCCTCTCCTCTGTCCTCTCCTCTCCTCTGTCCTCTCCTCTGTCCTCTCCTCTCCTCTGTCCTCTCCTCTCCTCTCTCCTCTGTCCTCTCCTCTGTCCTCTCCTCTCCTCTGTCCTCTGTCCTCACCTCTGTCCTCACCTCTGTCCTCTCCTCACCTCTGTCCTCTCCTCTCCTCTGTCCTCTCCTCTGTCCTCACCTCTGTCCTCTCCTCTCCTCTGTCCTCTCCTCTGTCCTCACCTCTGTCCTCTCCTCTCCTCTGTCCTCACCTCTGTCCTCTCCTCTCCTCTGTCCTCACCTCTGTCCTCTCCTCTCCTCTGTCCTCTGTCCTCTCCTCTGTCCTCTCCTCTCCTCTGTCCTCTGTCCTCTCCTCTCCTCTGTCCTCTGTCTTCTCCTCTGTCCTCTCCTTTGTCCTGTCCTCTCCTCTGTCCTCTACTCTCCTCTGTCCTCTCCTCTGTCCTCTCCTCTGTCCTCTGTCTTCTCCTCTGTCCTCTCCTCTGTCCTCACCTCTGTCCTGTCCTCTCCTCTGTCCTCTGTCTTCTCCTCTGTCCTCTCCTTTGTCCTGTCCTCTCCTCTGTCCTCTACTCTCCTCTGTCCTCTCTTCTCCTCTTTCCTCTCTTCTCCTCTGTCCTCTCCTCCTCACCTCTGTCCTCCTCGCCTCTCCTGATCTCTCCTATCCTCTTGCCTCCTCTCCTGTGTCCTTTCTTCGCCTCTGTCCTCTCCTCTGTCATTTCCTCGCCTTTCCTGATCTCTCCTATCCTGATCTCTCCGATCCTCTTGCCTCCTCTCCTATGTCCTCTCCTTACCTCTTCTGTTCTCCTCCTGTCCCCTTGTCTCGTCTGTCCCTTCCTCTTCTCTTCTCTCCTCCCTTCCTCTCCTCTCCCATGTCGTCTCCTTTATGCTCCCCTCTCCTCTGTCCTCTTGTGTCCTCTCCTCTCCTCTGTCCTCTTGTGTCCTCTCCTCTCCTCTGTCCTCTCTACTCCTCTCATCTCCTGTCATTGTTTGCAGGAAATCAAAATGACTAATTATCTCTAGTTTCTGAACATCTTTGAAAATGGGTTGATCCCTTCATTTTGTTTACGGCAGCATATTCTTTGTATCCTGTTATGTTTCTCTGTTATTATTGCTGGCTCACAGAAATGAGAATTCTATTTCTCTCGGGTCGTGATGCATGGCAATTTTTACCAGCGGTTCAGAAATTGTTGTAAACAGTAAAGTATCGACAATATATGCATGCAAGAACAGCGCCTGCCTTTTAAAAACTGCATTTTTTGTTGAGGTAACGGGACTCATCCGCTTCCTCTCCGGCCTCTGTCGTGCTCAGTGGCTCGAGCAAAGAGGAAATTGTCAGTCTGTTTAGCTTCCCGGCGCTGGGAGACTCGGCTGCAGCAGAAGTGCACTTACAAACAAACATCTCTCTGTTAGAACAGATAACTGCTCTCCGGTGACCATTTAGTGGCCTGCACCTGTGAGACAATGTGAAACTAAGCTTATGGTGTCGTCAAATGGCAATTCATCTGTTCACCCATCCATCTATCCACTGATCAGCAGCTCCATCACGCTGCTTATCCCAGCCTATGGTGAAAAGAGCAGAGCGCCCTTCACCCCCCGGCGATGTCCTCCACTATTTTATTTAAGTGCCTCCTGGATTCATCCTCGGTGTTTGTTCCGGTAACGCCGCCACAGGAAGGCGACCGGGTCAGCCGGCTCCTCTCAGTCGGGGAGTAGCATCTTCATTCTGAGGGATTCAGAAAAATCCTGAAGAGCTCGGGTTTATCCATTTGTGTTTGCTTTACGGACGCTTTGCAGAGCTCCTGACCGTATGTGAGGTATGTAAATATAGAACATGTGTGGTTTCACCACAAGCCGATACCATTCTAATGCGATTGAGATTGCTTCACCCCGGTCCAGCTATTTGGTCGAGATTCAAACAAAGCCAGAGAACATTAACAGTACATTACATTCCTTTTACAATAAGTGCATTCAAGCCATGTAGGATTGCCACCATGAGGTTGACATTTGTGGTTTTGAGTGAAATGTCCATTGGATGGACAGCCATGACATTTCATCCACATATTGTACATTCTCTTGTTTCCCTCAGGATGAACTGTGACCACTGTGCTGATCCCCTGTTACTTGAGCCGCCAGATGGTTTGTTACAACAGAACCATCTGAGAAGCCGCCATTGGAAACAGAAAATAGCCTCTTGGCTAACTCTGGCACAGAAATGTTTGTATTAATGTGTACTGTCCCATTATTAAATAAACCATTTAAAGTTTGAAAAAAGGCAGCCACTTTCAGAAAAATACGTGGCCGTTGATTTGGAGGAACCGGCTGTCAATCAAACTCTCGCCTTAGCGAGTCAAGAGCAAAAAACATCTTTCCCATCGAGAAAAGACTTCAGTGTCGTTCTTTGCTCTTCTTTCAGAGAATAAATAATCTCCTGTTCTTTGATGGGAGCCGCCATTGTTGTTTTAATACAAAGGTTGCCTCTCTGTGTCGTTTCACGCACACCAAAGCCACGCCCATAGTTGCCAGTAGCTCCTCACAGGACCCAAACGCATAACGTGAAGCCTGAAAGGAGGACTTTTCACGTGATATCGTGACATCGCGAGAATCAAGCAGCGGTGCAACGTAAGACCCCCATCAACCTCCGCTATGCTTAGTGTTAGTACTGATTGAAAGGAGCACTGCATCGATTTAGCATTGCATTGTCAGATGGACAAAATAGATGCAGCAGATGGTCTCAATCTCTAGTTTCAATACAGCATGATTCATTTAGTAAATTATGGTCATTTAGAGTCAAACACACCATAAAGCAGGGTATGCTTCAGGGCGGGGCTTACTGTGATTGACAGGTCACCACCCTACCAGAGAAGTATACGGCGTCTCGACATCACTCCTCCGCATGCCAAGTATGGTCACTTCTGTTCATTGGCTGCAAAAAACAACAACATGGTGAGAGCCGTAATCTGAGATGGTGATGGCATAACATAACATCAGTCCACAAACCAATATGAGTGTGTAACAAGATTCGTTACCTCCCCGAGTCTCCCCCAGCCCAAATGACACACAAAGACCTTGATGCTGTTTGGCAATGTCTTTATTGGGACCTGCGTTCCTCGCCCCTCTTTCCCTCCTCTGACCATTTTATGGTTTATATAGCCAAGACACACAACACACACACAATCTGCTCCGCTGAGGCCAATTAGGTCTCATCCCGACACCTGTTCCCTGAGTCGCTTCTCCTCTCCCCCCTCTCCAGCTGAGCTAACCACGCCCCTGCCGTCAAGATGACTACGACCACTTCTTATATACAGTCTGTGGGTAACACTTTAGCATTTAGCTCAATGGACATAAACTGCCTGGAGACATTTGTCTTGTTTGTCTAGCTCTCATAAAAACAAAGAAAAAAAGAACGCTGCCAAAGAACAAATCAAAATGATTGAATCCTACAATGCTCAGTCCTGTCTAATTTCCACTTGGTGGGGGGGAAATGCTCCCTTCACCTTGCCAAAGCCATGCTTTTCATCCACGAGTGAGAAACTATAATATAAGCCTTTTAAGCTGCAGCAGTGCAGGGAAGGAAACTCCTACTTAAGGGTACTTAACGGACGATCAATTTGAACTTTCTGCATTAATTTGCATTACGTCTATGCAGCAAATTATTTGTATTGCTTGTTCTGTGCCTGCATTTGCAGATCATGTCCCTCGCCGATGCTCTCTGCAGCAGAGACGCGGAGGAGTACGAAATGGGATGTGTCACTGCGTATCGCTGTCCCAAATATAGACATTTAATCTGCTGTTGGGTAGTGGGTTCAAGCCAGAGAAAGAAGGATGGGGGATTGTTGTGCTGTCAAATACAGATCCCTCTATGATAAACTGCATTTCTTTCTCTATTTCATGTCTGGATGTGCTGTGCTGTGTTGTACTGTACACTTTTTAGGTTTGCACATGAAACCAAAGACTAATGCAGGCAAAGAAAGGAGTGTGTGACCTTTCTATTCCAGGAGTCAGAGAGACCAGGGGAAGAGTACTGAGTGAAAAGTCAGAAGGCAGTCGATATCAGTGTAACCGGTAATCAGAGAGGTTTTTAAGAGAGTGAGAGTCACCACAACAACAAACAGACACAGAGGGCACACTCACACAGTCACACACACACAGACTCACAGACACACACACAGACTCACACAGTCACACACACAGACTCACACAGTCTCACACATACACACACACACACACACACACACACACACACACACACACACACACACACACACACACACAGACACAGACACACACAGACTCACACACCCTGATAGCTTTCCCTCTTGTAGACGGGAAATGTTGTCATTGTGCAATCTTTTACGTTATTTTTGTTATCTTTTTCCTGAATGTATTATTTCATGTCAAGATTGCATTTTTTGAATAACTGTTTGATATTGTTCTTGTTAGATTCACCTTATTTTGTAAAAACACCAAACACATTTGTCACCCAAAAGTTAAACTATTGGCATTCAATGTTTAACAATGTTGTACGGGTGTCAGCATATGTTTT
The DNA here is from genome assembly GCA_038501785.1 of Myoxocephalus aenaeus. Taxonomy (NCBI): domain Eukaryota; kingdom Metazoa; phylum Chordata; class Actinopteri; order Perciformes; family Cottidae; genus Myoxocephalus; species Myoxocephalus aenaeus. Next base: position 8,882,797 of record JBAMJR010000040.1, read on the forward strand.
TGTCTGTTTTTCTGCTCCACTTTAAAATACTTTGGCTGTTCTGGTCCGCGATGACTGACAGCATCTCGTGTCCTCTCACCTCCGCCAGGTATCTGGATCAAACCCAGCCGGACGTCCAGGATGAGGGAGAAGAGGGCCGACTTTGTGGCAGGATGCCTGGGAGGAAGGGTGATTGCAGCCGGCGGTCTAGGTCAGCACCTCCTTTCCTTTCCCTCGTTCCTTGTGTTCTTTTCTGTCGATTACATCCAGCGCTGGGCTGTGACCCAAAAAGGAAAGGAAGGGAGGAGAGACAGAACGACCCACCAGGTCATCCTGTGATCGATTCCCAATGTTGCAGCACTGTTGTCTGTTAATGGCCAAACCCTCCAGGGTATGTGATGTCTGAGAGTAATCTGATCCGTGTTCAGGTTAAGTGTTTCACCTCAGCGGAGAACAACAACGTGTCACGGTCTGACTGCAGTGTGTGATTTGAGGGAACAAATTCTAGAATCAGACTGATTGTTACACTTTTGTTCCTGTTTATTCTCCTCTACTCTGGAGGTAAGTAAAAGTCCTATATCATATATTTAAACGGTTTGTGTCTCTAACGCCGTGACAGACATAGAAACACCTGGCCTCAAAACATCTGTGCGGTAGGTCCAACTACAGTAGGTCCGAGACTTCCAGCTGCTCTGTTTAGAATTTATTGAATAATATCAGCTGATGAAGCGGACACACCTCAATGCCATTTGAACGATAAGACAACAATAAGTCATTTTTAATTTCCAAGTATAAACTTACTTAGTGAAAAACCCACAGCCATTTAACAGTTTGCATAGTTGATGGCCGGCTGTAAACGTATGAACTAGCAGATTAGCTAACTAGCGGCAGTGCTAGCTCAGGGTTGTGTTATCTTTGCCTTGCAGGTCATTGCAGTCAATCATCTTACCTCCATCAGACCCAAAAAGTGTCTCCAAGCCCATGCAAAGCTTGTATTCTGACTTTAACATGTTTCTGCTGACTTAATATAGTAATTAATACCATTACTATTCCAAGGTAACTCAAAATATCTTTGCTACTGATTGTTTTTTGTTGATATATATTAGGGTGACCAGATTAGAGTTTGTGAAAAAGAGAGAGAGAGGGGAGGAGGACACCTCGTCACGGGGGGGGGTAGTAGTAGTGTGTAGCATGCCGTGAACTTACATTTACGTTGAGATCGGTCGACCAATGACAGTTCTCTCTACAGTCAGAGTTTGCGCAAGAAGGTGGAACGTGAGGGAGATACCATTTCCAAAACTTATAAGGGGGTAATAACTATTTTCCCGCACGTAGCAAAATCCCGGACGTTTTTGGAATCCCTGCCGGACGCTTTTTTTAGGTCTCGAAAAGAGGACATGTCCGGGAAAAAGAGGACGTCTGGTCACCCTATATATATACCCCAATACAATTGACTTAATCTGGTGATGAAATACCTCAAGTTGTCAGTGCCGACTTCACCGCTTACGGCAAATCAAACACTGCAACTGTGATTCATCTCAAACACCACACACACACACACACACAACCAAATTAATTTTCCATTAACTTTCTATTTTCTGCTTGACCGAGCTGCATTTGTTCATATAAACAGTGTGAAGAGAGACTGATTAATGCTACACATTAATTGAAGGTCAGCTTTTGTCCTCCCTGACATGCTTGTTAAGTAGATATTGATTTACGTTTCAGTGCACCTGCATCAGCATATATATACTGTACATTTCATATATGTGCAGATATATATATATATATATATATATATATATATATATATATATATATATGTGTGTGTGTGTGTGTGTGTGTGTGTGTGTGTGTGTGTGTACAGATGTTTAAAAATGCTAAGTCTTTACATAGTCATTCATTGATGTAAACCTTATTCCTTTGATAATGACTTCACACATTCTCATGTAGGCGTAATTCACTTTAACAGTTTTTTTTTCTGTACACAGCTCATAGTGACAGACAGTATTATGAGAGACATCTGTTTACTTTAGATGGTGTGTGTGTGTGTGTGTGTGTGTGTGTGTGTGTGTGTGTGTGTGTGTGTGTGTGTGTGTGTGTGTGTGTGTGTGTGTGTGTGTGTGTGTGTGTGTGAGAGAGAGAGAGAGAGTGTGTGTCTATGTTTCCTAAAGTGAAAATGACAGTGATGGAGTGTGAGAGGAAAAGAGGGAGATATGTTATACAGTATATATTATTTTGTTTCTATGTGAGTGTCAGCGTGAGTCCGGCTCACCATCTAATCCATGGGGATATTTTGGGTTTGTGAGTCATAGCTGGTTTTATAGGACACTTCCAACCCTCTGCCTTTTAACTTGGGAATTGAAAGATACATCCAACCACAAAGACCAAAGTGCATCTATAATGCAGTTATACTGTATGTGTGTGCACATGAATAAATGTATACAGTTAGGGTAAGAGGAAGTAGTCCTTGCATAAGTTTTACATATATGTATTATTCTGTGTATAAATTAACCCACAAGCAGTATTTCATAGAGCAGTAGCAGGGCTGGCAAAGGCTTGTCTTTGGCCACTAGACTAATAAAAGGTAAAACATACATTCATACTACTTGCATGAACATAACTGCTGATGGTCAGACTGCTATTTTGCAGAACGTTTATAGTTGAGTATGCTCACATAAACAACGACACTTAAATAGAACCTTTATTTGAAAATAATAATAATAATTAAAACCAGGGGTTCTTTCTTCTTCTGAATAAACTCATAATGACTCAACTTAATCATAAAGTATACACGAATTATAGCATATGCTGATATAATAAGACAATCAGGTTTTGGTTCTGCCAAACAAACTGCAAAGTGTTGGGCAACACGCCCACATAACACCCTGTCAGGCCTGTTTTCATCTCAGGACACTATCATGGAGGGACTAGGTAAGCAGCATGGATCATAGTGTGATGTGATATTTCAAACAAAGCAATGTGTGTTACCATGTTCAGGTACCTTTAGAGTTGTTATAAATAGTGTAATATTAATATATGCAGGGTTCTTACGGTCATGGAAAACCTGGAAAAGTCATGGAATTTTAAAATGGTTATTTCCAGGCCTGGAAAAGTCCTGGAAAAAAAAATGTATCCCAAAAGTTTTGGAAAAGTCATGGAAATTAGTTATATTCATGTGTTCATGTCGTTCATTTACGCTGAGTTTGAAATAATTAAAATGCTTTTAAAAGAAAAACGCTCAAAATATAAGCAGGCATACATACAGGCATCTATATAAATGTTTATTCTTTTAATCAAACTATTGTCTCTCATTCATTTGTGTCATTTAAGGTTTACTGTATGCTTTGTATTTGTATACAACATTTTCTCACTTTTTCATGTTTACACCGAGATTTCACAAAACGTTTGGTCATGGAAATTTGGTTTAAAGTCATGGAAAAGTCATGGAAATCCATTTGTCAAAATGTGTATGAACCCTGTCTACGTATGTATGGGCTGGAATATAATATGAATCTGTGGGGTCTAATCTCCTGATAATAAGAGTCCTTGTGTTCTCGTCACTTTAGAATGAGCCGTTTATATCTCGATAGTCACGTAGTCGGCCGCCATGTTCCTACGGTGGCTCAGAACAAACAAACCAACCTGCTTCAGCTTCCTGACTGTGGAAAACCACAAGGGGGGCGGGGTTTAGTCTCCAGGACCGGAAAGCTAAACGCATGAGAACCTATGTTGGTCTTGAGGAGCTGCAGCATTTATCTGCACAAACTGCAACTTCCACTCCACGTTCACCTGAAAGCACCACCGCTAAGGCAACTGGCTTCGGCCCCGCGGCCATTATGGCCTCTGCCCTTTCAATGAGCTTGTTCTAGTTGCTAGCGCTAATCCGGACGGTGACCTTCTGGCCTGAAGGTGAAGGTCGATGGTGAAGTGGCATTCTGTCACAGTTTGTTCTCAGATCTGAGGAGATAAATAAAAAACAATCCAAGCTACTTTTCTTTGATGATTTGGTAGCTAATATTGCACATGACATTACAAATTCAAAAGGCACCTTAAGGAAGGCGAGCAGATGCCGTAATGTATGAGTATGGCTTTTTAAAGTGCGTTGTTTTCTCTTTATAGCTCTCTCCTGCGCTTGAGTACGTCAGCTGATAATGTGGCAAACAAACAAACGTTGAAACCATAAAAAAAAAAAAAGAAGTCACACACACAAAGAAGATCCTCGTGTCCGTGAGCATTTCTCTGTGTTTGTGTTTATCGGTGGTGCGTATCAGTCCATCTCTTCTTCGTCGCCACGGCATCTGTACTACACGATGAGCGCCCGACATCTTGAGATCCGCCTGTTAATTGCAATTAGATGCAACTCGTCAGAGAAGAAAGATTTGAGGTGCAATAATGTGCTCAGCCACATCATTTCATTATCAGATTATTTGCCACACACGCACAAACACACACACACACACACACAGAGACAGACATATGCTTACCAAATACAGCACTAACGTATACTTTATGTTTGCTTCATCTGCGCCTCGCAACCTTTTGAGTGTGTATTAACATCATCATCATCATCATCATCTTTGACATCTCTCTTAAGCCTATTACATTGGATTATATTATTATAAATGCCAAAACTGCAAGCCAGAAATAACACAATGTCAGAGACATGTAATGATTCATAATGTGGCTTGAATAAACAAAATACAGTTAATTCCCTGTATTTTTACATGTTGATAGTCATTTTGCCATTCTGCCATGGCAACGGTCACTTATAACATTATGGTATGACAGGCTCGGGAAACACAAAAAGAAAGAAATCCTTTTTATTTGTCATGGTACATACATACAATGTGTCCTCTGCATTTAGCCCATCCTTAGCATCTTAGGGAGCAGTGGGCTGCCCTGAGCGGCGCCCGGGGAGCAGTTTAGGGTTCAGTGTCTTGCTCAGGGACCCTTCGACATGTGAGCTATGTGACTGGGGATCGAGCCGGCTACCTTGTGGTTGCAGGACGACCACTCATCCCCCTGAGCTACAGCCGCCCCACAACATTTAAATGTCAGTTTGGAATGAACTACTTTGTGGTTCACTGAGCTAGGAGAAACTTCTGAAGGTAAGGGGTGTTTCAGACGAAAGCCTTTCAGAAGTGAAAGGTCTGAGAGGTTGGAGGTACTCCTGAGCCACTCAGCTGCTGCAGCTAAAGGACCTTGTGTCAGCGATATAGAACAATACGATGATACTGAACGTGTAAAAGCCTGTTCAATAATAATCAATAATATATCACCTTTAAAAACAGTTTAGAAAGGGCTTTGACAGACAAGGCAAGGGGATGTAACAGTGAGACCCAACACAAGCAAGACGAACCAAGTAAAACATAAACCCTGTAAACCAGTCAAATGAAACAATAAAACCTATTGATGCGATACACATGGTAATGGCTGGTCAGGTCGTTTTGGAGTTGAGCCCATGTTTACTCGTACTGGTCTTGGTCTTGACAAGGTCTCAACCTGCCTTTGTCTTGGTCTTGATGTGGTCTCATTCTTCAAAGTCTCGGTCTCACACACACTCTGCTGTTGGTCATGACTTGTGTCTGATCTTGACGACAGCACTTCCTTTTGTGTCCATGTGTCACTAAAATACCAATAAAGATTAGTAACCACATATGAATAAAAACAAACAGAGGAAGTGTGGTGTATATTATATTCAGTTTTACAGTAAAAATGCATCAGACTGCACAGTTTGCTTGATGAAGCTGAGCTGGGCTGTCAGCAGAAACATTTCTGCTCCCGTTGCAGATGAAGTGCACCAGATTAAACATCCTCTCGAGTTTATCTCGCCCAATTCAAACTCAAGTCCAAACGAGGTGTACTCCATTTTGAGCTAACAGTTAGTGTCATTTAGGAGGCCTCATAGATCAAATAAGAATCCTGAGCTTGACTGATTGCATGTTTTTATGAGCAAATACATCACTGATTATTCTCGCAGAGCTATAATTATTGACAGGGCATGAGAACAGGGCAACATGATCTCAACCCCTCTCTCTGCTATTGAAGCAAAATGGCCATTTTTCTTACATGTGAAAACACACAAACCTGTTAAGTAGGTATCGCGAAGAGCAAAAGATCACAACAGTCCATCCCCCTTCACTCGCCATGGGGGTGTAGTGATGGCAGTAAGGCCTAAAAAGACTCTGTGTGTTTTTCATACACTGCTGGTTTCCTCCTCTCACTTAACAAGATCTTTTCAGGTGTACAGTACTATAGGATGTTAACCCATCAGGGGAAAAAGGCCTAATATAGCATAGGCAAAATGAACCCGGAATAGCTCCACAACCATGAGGCCTGATGCATATTTCAGGTCTCATTTGAGTGGGAAGGGGCTCAGGGAGACGGTAAAGCCATTTCTATTACCATTCCAGAGTTAAAGGACAAAATAAGATTGTATTTCTTTGCGGAGTACCACATCTTAATTTCAAAGGTAATATCACTATTTTAAGATTATATTTATAGCTAATGATGCAACTGAATGTCTTCTTCTACTCTTTGATTTTTAACTGTTACTATACGTTTGATGAGAATATAACATTTAAGATTTAAAACATTTTATTTTTAAAGATATTCTGAGGCGCTCTCTATGTTTTAGCTATGCTTACTGCTTACATGTTGACCGTTTACCGGGACTTTTACTTCATAACCCTGTAGCCATCTGGGGGCTGCATCCATAAGTACTGAGGGCAGAGGGCAGAAGAGTCTGTCTCTCCAAGACGATCTCTGTGTCTCTCCAGATGTTCATCATGGCTTCAGACGTTTCAGTGGCTGAATCCCCCTCGGTGAAATACTTGGACAGGAACACACACTGGAACAAACACTTCTGCCAGTGTGACGGAGAAAAGGGAAGTTTGACTGCGTTGGCGGTTGGCCGCTGTGTGTTTCCATGTCAGGTTTGTTGAGATGCATTAGAAAGCTCTGCATTTGTAGTTCACACCACTACCGAGCAAGTTACCGTAGACTGGCGAATAATATATCCCGGATCGTTTGAACAGGACCTACTCATATATTTACAAAGGCTAAATCTGTACGACTTTATTCTGAAAATGCTTGGTGATAAGGCATAGTTTGGACTGGAGTCTGAAAGCTGAAGACTCTGTGTTATTAAATCAGTTTACCACGCATATCATTTGTAGATCTGTGTTTCTTACCAGGGTCTACAGCTCCCTCCACGGGGACCATGTGGAGCTGCTGTTTGACCACTGCAAACACATCTTGCTTATAGGACACTAACGTTCGTTTCGGAGAACAGGTTTCTCAGAGGAGGCAAGAAAGAAGGTCAAGGATGAGTTCAATTCAGTTTATTTTATATAGCCCAACATCACAAATACAAGTTTGCCTCAGAGGGCTTTACAATCTGTACACATAACATCCCTGTCCCGGGACCTCACATCGGTTCAGGACAAACTCCCCCAAATAAAGATAGTAAAAACCCTTTCACAGGGAAAAAAGGGAAGTGATGAGTGCTGGGAGTTACCTGCTACAATATGATAAGTGCAGTAAAGAGGGCACGTAATGATGTCGTTTACATTTCTAACATTAAACACAAACTCCTTCTCTAGGGTGTGTTGTGGCTCCCTTCTGACCCGAAGTGCTGCGCCATTGTCTCGCTGTCTGGAAACAGAAGCGACGGGAAGCCGCGGGGAGGTGAACAGAAAAGACAGAAAGAATGCTCGTGAGAACAAAGAACGCTTGTGGGCTCCGGGAAAGGGTAACGCTGACGAAGAGAGATGGAAACAGTGGAGGATGAATCTGATTTTGGAGCTGAAAATGCCTCCCAAAAGAAATACAGACTGACACCTTTCCGGAGTTTCCCAGCCTTTGCGACCCGAATGTGTTGACGTGTATTAAAAACTGTAGTATTCTTTGACTCTGAAACAGCAGTACAGCTCAGTTGTGATGTCAGTGTCTTGGAATTAAACAAGTGCTGAAGTAGAAAAAAACGTGAGGCAGGTTGGAGGATAGTGTCTTTAACTTCCAAGTGAATTACAACAATTTATTAATACAAATCAGTCCCTGAACGCACCGTTAATCAACGACTGGTGAGATCCAACAGTGTTAAAGTTAACGTTAGCGTGTCGCTAATGGAGACTTATGAAGCAGCTGGAAGGCGGACGTCAAGAAAGAAGAAATGTGTTTCCAAGATAAGGACTTAAAATAGTTAAGAAGGGAGAAAAAAAATAGGTGAGCAATTGAATAAAGAGAAGACAAAGGAAATTAATGAGATTAATGGAGACAAGGCAAGAAGAGCCAAAAGGGATTACAGCATAAAAAACAATGGAAGTGGAGAGGAGAGGAGGAATGGAGGTCAGGAGGAGAGAGGGAGCAGAAAGGAGGACGAGAGGAGCGGCTGGTGAATTGACATGACGTCTGTCGGCCGTGAATCAAAGCGACGACAGGAAGCCTTTGAGCTCCAAGAGCAGCACGGTGTGTGTGTGTGTGTGTGTGTGTGTGTGTGTGTGTGTGTGTGTGTGTGTGTGTGTGTGTGTGTGTGTGTGTGTGTGTGTGTGTGTCCCAGATTGCTTTGAAAAGGCTCGGCGCCGCCCTCTGTTCTTCCAACAAAATGATGATAATGGTCTTCCGCGGACGCACAAACGCCACACACTCTCACCGGTCCATACCATTATGGGGGACTCGCTGCGATGCGGGTCTCCATGGCGACGGCAACAACTTAGCGCTGAGCGTTTGCACCTGAGGGGAGAGGAAGGGAGAAGCAGAGCGAGGAGAGGAGAATGAACGTGTCGTAGATAATATTGCTGCTCCGCTCTTAAATAAGCTTTCGACGCCTTTTCTGCTGCTACTGAGCTTCTCTAAACGGGAATCAAACCTTCAGCCCGAGTGCATTGACAGCTTTTATAAATAACCAGGAGCTTTTCAAGAAAAATATAGCTTTTCTTCGTGAAACGGACGTTTTGTCTTCGGTGAATCAGGTGGTTTTGGTTGATGATAAGTCACAGACAAGAATTCCAAGTAAGGAAACCCAAAAGTCCTGACTATGGAACATATGGAAGATAATTAGTGCCGCAAAGCTGAGACAGCATCACAACATCACGGTCTACTGCATTCATATTCCATACTTAGTGGTTATCAAACTATGTAAGTGCGTGCGTGTGTGTGTGTGTGTGTGTGTGTGTGTGTGTGTGTGTGTGTGTGTGTGTGTGTGTGTGTGTGTGTGTGTGTGTGTGTGTGTGTGTGTGTGTGTGAATAAAAAGGTACAGATAAAAGAAGTCTGGCATACACCTGCAGTATGTTAATTATTAAATATCATAGGACATCATTGAAAAAAACTCACAGCTGATGTTTTCATATATATTCAGATGCCATGATACCAAGAAGATATTTCCTCGGATGTTTATCGTTCCGTGAAAATATCAAACATATAGCCCTAATTTAAAATGAAAAGGATACAGACTGTAGTTTAATGCGTCCGCCTGTCCATTCCAACGAGATAGCTCAGGAACGCCAGGCGGGAATTCCCTCAAACGCGGCACAGACGTCCACCTGGACTCAAAGATGAGCTGATCAGAATTTGGAGGCCGAAGAGAAGAAAAAGCCTGTTTTCACGCCAGCTTCCCTGAAGATGCAGACAAAAGCTCTTTTAGGAAACGGACGGTGTTCGTGTTATTATTCGGAGACTATTTCCGTGTGTTCACGACTCCGGGGGGGCCGATGGAGTCGTGGGGATTCTCCATCACGTTGCTGTAGGAGGTGTTACCTTTGATTTCATGTTTGTGCATTTGTGTGTGTGCGTGTGTGTGCGCACGTGTGTTTGCATCCGCTCTCCGTGCAGTCAGCTCGCACCTGCTCGTGTGGGGACATGCTTTTCGTTTTAAAAGAAGCTGATAAGACACATCATGAATAATCTTGACGTGACACATTTTAATGGTGTGTGGTGTGTGTGTGTGTGTGTGTGTGTGTGTGTGTGTGTGTGTGTGTGTGTGTGTGACCACTATGAAAGCAAGGAATTTACCGTAAATCTTCTGTTGAATTTTGTGAGGCAACTGGAACCAAATGAATACTGAACAAATTCATCGCTCTGACTTATTTAACTTAATTGATATGAATGTGTGAGGTGTTGTCTGACTAACCAGTAATAATGATGTATTCAAATTGAACGAGCTCAATTGGGATTTAAAATCTGTGAGAATGCCCGGCTGCATTCGTAACATAATCGCTGTCTTCCTCGCGTGTTCCTTTTTTTCCTTTTGCAGGTAACGAGCCGACGCCGCTGGGCACGGTGGAGAGCTACAACCCGGTGAAGCGGCGCTGGGAGTACGTGGCGCCCATGCTGACCGCACGCTGCTCCTCCGCCCTCCTGCAGGCCGCCAACATGCTCTTTGTCATCGGCGGAGTCGCCCAGGGACCCAGTAATGCCGTGGAAGCCCTCTGCTTACCGGAAACGGTGTGACAACGCGCAAAACACACACACACACACACACACACACACACACACACACACACACACACACACGCAGGAGCCCACACCGGCATCGATATTTTATTCATGTGCGTGCATTAGCACAGAGGAAATGGATCAGCGGGGTCGCACTGCGATTTTTCTACCGCTATGTCCAACTGATGGATTCCTCGCGCACAACTGGGATTTAGGGGGAAAAACATTTTGACGCTCAACAGCATTTTCAACCGCAGAGACGGACGGATACAAGATGAAAGGACGTTCAAAGCCTGCTGCCGTGACCGGCAAGGACGGAAAAACTGACGCCGGGGAAATCAGAGGGAGAAGAAAACACGCCTTGGACCTGTTGAGCATTTTTCAGAATAAAAGCAGGGTACTTTTCTGGATATTTAAAGGAAGATAGGGCCATATCTGTAAGTCTTTTTCTTTTTGGCGGCAGCGTCCCTCTCCGCTGCTGATGCTGCGACAGTGAGCGCGGACACTTTTCTATGACCTTAGAAAACAACGGCTGAGTTTTAGACTGTGACGTTCTAGGTATGTGAATGTCTGTTTTGGTTCTTCTTCTTCTTACTTTCTCTTTGTTGCATACGTGTGAAAGTTAGCGCTGCTAGCAAGCTAGCTACCGCAGCGTCAACAACAGTGTCCCTCTACATGCGTCCACACCGCTCGCAGAAGAGCGGCCATTTTTCTACAACGAGTGAAGCGCTTGGCCTCCGTTGACCACAGTCACTGTGTTTCCTTTGTTCCTAGTTGCAGAAAAGCTGACTGTGGTCGAACTTGGCGGCTCCTCGCTCCGCTGCCCATCTGTCCACCTCTACTAGCGCCGCAGCAATCAATCCCAATCAACCACCAAGGCTCAAACGCTCCGTCGCACAGTAGCACAAGGATGCGGTTGCTCGTGGAGCAAATGCAGAGTTACTCACAGCTGCTGCACTGAAGCAGCCATACAGATAAATAACAAGCTGAACAACCCTCACATGTTATATTCCCCTTGAGTTATACATTGTGCGGTACATTGTATTATTTAGCTCGACTTGGCTGATGATGGGGAGAACGAGAAGAGGATGTTAAGGTGCTGATACCTGGGCAGCAATTTGACTCTAATGTACAATTAAACTCTAGGTTCAAGCCAGGAGGATTTAGTCCTAATAGTCTTTATAGTAGTATAAAAAAGTAAATATGAAAAAGTAGATAATTATATGGAAGGTGGTTAAGCAAAACACATCGAGATGCCCATAGAAACGTTGTATTCAATCATGCAGCATATTCAACTCTTCCACCATTTGTGTGCTCCAAATAATTTTCACTTTCACTTTGCCAATACATTGCTCGATATGCCGCTTCCAACGAGTGTATCTCTCGTATCGGGCAAGTTACTTTATTACTGAACAATTTAGTCAACCATAAAAGTAATTGGTTGCATTACCTTACTCAGCCCAAGCGCTCCAAAGCCTCCACACCCACAGGTCCGACACATCCTCACTCCCAACTCGTCAGTCGCCGTCGAGCCTCAGCGTTGGACTTGTCAGTTTACACTCGTTGCATGCATTCAGTCTCTTTTTTAAAATACATTTCCAACGTAGGTTTAGTTAGTTTCGGGTTTACTTAGGCAACTAAACTATTTGGTTAGGGCAACAGAAGTACTTAGTTAAGCTTTATAAATGTGGTTTGGGTAAAAGCAAAACGTTTCTCATAAATAAGTAGGCCTATGTTTGTTACCTTACTGGCGTTACCTAAGTACAGAAGTTACGTGACAAAACTACGGTAAAATAAGTCAACGTTGTCTTGGTTTCACACGGTACACGAATAAAAGTCTCGCAGGTGAGAGTCCTGTATTTGTTTGACCCATCCAACCTCACGTCCCACCTGCCATACACAGATGTTCTCGCTGTTTATACTTACTGCTCCTACTGTACTACTCTAGTTGCCATGACCATCGGATGTGGGTGTTCCTGGGTATCAGATGCCGCTGACCAGGCGTTGGTATTTGACTTGTTGGAAGTAGGAACAGGTCGACACATCACATATTCTGTATGTATTACCTATGGAAGCCATAGAAAACAAGTTACTGTGGTCTAACAGGCTGGAGGTTTGGAGGTCTTTACTGAACATCAACGGCCGGCCATCTTGTCCTCCCGGTGAAGCTGCTGTTCACCTCCAACAATAAACAAAAACCAGCTGATGTGGGTTAATCGGTGCCTCCAAATTGTCAAAGAAACAAAGTGTTGTGTAAAAACAGCATGTACATCACTGAACATACAGATAACTGTATGTAATCAGAATCAGAATCAGCTTTAATGGCCATGTAAATTTGCACATACATGACATTTGACTCCGGTTTCACTTTGCTCTTCGTACTTTTACACACACAATATACAGTAAACAAGATAAATATAAAAAAGATAGAAAAGACATTAAAGACAGTAGTCAAAAAAAGTGCAGATGTGCAGATGGAAGATTCAGATTAACTGTTCATCAGAGTGACGGCCAGTCACAAGAATTATCCATGTGAATCCGTGGTTACACTTGTCTTTTCAATGCCACTTTTGATGATGCGCTGGATCATAATTGAAAGAGGTTCTTCCTGAAGGGTGACGTTCCACCAAAAAAAACATTTGCATTTCATTTGGGTTCTGGGTGGAACTTTGAACAGATACACATATAACCCCATATGTCGGGTTTTAGGTAGAACCCTCAGAACAGATTCCTCAGAACAGAAACCTGTGAGACAGTGAGAGTGGGCAGTGGGTGAGCAACTGATAATCAAAAGACTTTTTTTTTAGATTTGGTTTGTTTTGTCTGAGGTTAGGCTTTGGGGGGTGAAAGATGACAGAATGTTTTGTGACAGATTCAGGGACTTCTGGACAGCAGGCTCGGTTGGGCAGAAAACAAAGGAATCACCCGGTTCATGTTCTTACCGTGTGGCCAGCAGCCTCTGCCGGCCTTTCTCCTCCTGCCATTAGGTCACAGTGTTGCAATCAGCTCCTCCAATCAGAATATTGAGAATATGCTGTAACTCAAGAGTCCATATGGCTTTGTCCCAGATGGCGGTGCAGCCTAAAAATGATGGGTTCCTGCTTCATTTGAAACGTTTTTAATTGACACACTTCAGTATAAAACTTCAAATGTAATCTATTCAGCGAATGAAAGGAATTTATTTTGCAACTAAAGCAGCTTTAGTCAAAGCACTTAGTTGTGCTTTTACTAAAAGCTGCATAAGTATGAGCAGAGATACGCCTGCAGCCTCTTTGCACAGGGCATCGTTCGGATACAACATTCATACGCGACATTCAAAACATGTAATAACTGAACATTTGCAGTTGCATGAGAAATGGAACTGACCAATCATGTCTCTCAATACAGGAAACTCTATTCATAAAGCGTCATGCTCAAGGATACAGAGAGGAGAGAGAGAGAGAGAAAGACAGCAGATAAGTCAGAGACATATAGGAAAAAGCAGCTATTTCTGATCCCCAGTACACGCCTTGTTTCTTACACACACACACACACACACACACACACACACACACACACACACACACACACAGATAGACGTATCTTTTTACCTGTCATGCCTGGTTTCATACACGTGTCTGGTCTGCACCATCTGGTCAGACCTCGTTAACAGAGTCAGACTTCTGTTGCTGAGAGAGAGCAGTGAAGCCGCTGGGGCTCAGATGAGATGCCAGTTGAGGGGCTGGCTATTTCTGGTGCAGCGTTGTGTGCATCTAATTGAGTGCGTTAGGTGTAACCCCATCACAGATGTATGCGTGCACACACACACACACACACACACACACACACACACACACACACACACACACCCTTTGTGTTTGAGAGCCAAGAGCAGGCCTGTTCGCCAGAGAATGCAGTCCATCACTCGCAGGTCTGTCTGGCAACATTAACACAAGCTGGGAGAGAACATTTGGTCTGAAACAGCACTGTTGCCCTCTCCATTCAACACGGATCAGCCTACTTGAATCCACTGCTGAGTGTGTGTGTGTGGGAGAGAGATGAAAATCATCTTTTATTTTGATGTCATGGACGCATTCTGAAAAGTAGATTAGGTCTGGCAAAATGGCCACTTTATTTGCATGTCACTTGCTCATGCAGCGCATGTCCCTGAACAAGTATGAATGGCCTTGAGTGAGGCCATTCATACTTATGAGGCTAGTGGTATTTTATAGATGCCTCTTTAATGGGGCCGCAGGGAAGAACTGGCAACCCGACACTCGATCTTAAAGCTCCGTCGCCTGACTGCTTGTTGGCCACTAGGGGGCAGCAGCACAAGCTGGAGACTCGACATGAACCTGTTATTATCGCCGCAGGTTGACAGGACAGAGTTGTTAGCAAACAGTTGCTGAGCACATTCAGCAGACCGGGAGCCACTTTGGTTTGGATTTGTGTTTTCTAATATTCAGTCAACAACTCCTGAGGGAAATATCCGACCCGTTCTCACACATTTAGCCAAATACCGCAGTATTGGTTAGTGCCATGTGATACAAACTCTGTCTGCATGAGGTGCCGCGGGCGTTCAACAAACTTCATTGGGAACCCATCCTCGTCCTTTTTTGACGGTCCGAGCAACTGATGTAGTACAGAGACAGGTTGGACGGGTCAAACCAGCACAGAACTTTCACCCAGGAGACCGCTGTTTGTGTCCCGTGTGAAACCAAGTCCACATTATTTTATCGTAGTTGCAGAAGTCACGCAACTTCGGTATTTTAGGAACGCCAGTTAAGCTACAAGCGTAGTTATATCACGTAACAAACATATACTTATTTTAAACGCTTTTTTCCTAAGTACTCTGTCGCTCGCTGAAGGAAACTTAAAAACTAAGGAAACCCACGTTGGAAGTTTATTTTGAAAAGACACTATGCATGTAACGAGCGGAAAGTGACACCTCCAAAACCGCCACTGACCCCAAACTGACCGTGGAGCGTCCTCGTTTGAAGCGCAGGGCCACTGAGCCAGCATCAATATTCTACGAGCCGGGAGCGAGAACATGTTGAAACATCTGGCTTGTGAGCTGCGAAATGCTCCCTCGTGTTCACCAGCTAACTTTGTCCAGCTGTGACTGGAACCAAATAGCAAACCTGTGGACTGCAAAATAAAAACGGCGTGCTGGGAGACACAAAAACACCCTGAAGAGCTGAGGGGAACTCACAATTCACAACGTAATGTCATTAGCAAGCGCGGCTTCAGAGTCACTTACTCTACGACAAGCGGAAATCTGACATGTCATCTTCTTAAAGGTTTTCTGTTTGTTCGTGCTCATGTGCGTGTGTGTGTGTGTGTGTGTGTGTGTGCGTGAGTGTGTGTGTGTGTGTGTGTGTGTGTGCGTGTGTGTGTGTGTGTGTGTGTGTGTGTGTGTGTGTGTGAGAGCTTGTCCAAAGTCCTGACACCAAGCCACACACGCTCGCTAACCATTACTGTCCGGAGGATGCAGGATGTCTCCTCTGCAGTCTTTCTGTCTCTCCAGCTCTTTGTTACAGTTTACTGCCACACTGCAGTCCCAGAGGAAGTTGGGGACTTTGCCAGAGCCATCTCTCTCTTTTAGACTCTCTCCTGTCTGTTTTTTCTTTTTTTTTGTTTAGCTTTTCCCCTATCAGTGTCTGCAAAAAGTGTCTTTTTTTTATTTTTAGAAGATTCCTCATAAATCTAAAATGTCTTTCAATAGAAAAGATGCCTCATAAATCTCCTTTTTTCCCCCGGCTTGGGATTGTGAGCCTGAGTGCGTGTCAGGCTCACTGGAGTGAAATCCCTCTTCTGCTTCCGACGGCAGGTTGAGAAACACCGAACAAAGAGAGCTGCTTGCTTCAGGACGGTCGCAGCCAAATTTACACGCTGTTCTTTTTTCCTCCTCCTAGCAGGCCGTGAGCGTATGTGTGTGTAAATGACAGTTGGAAGCCAAAAATGCATCGTGGAGCTGCTTTCCACGACAAGAGCATGCACATGGTTGTGATTAGTAATTAGTTTCCTGGTACATTTCTTTCAAACTGGAGTCAGAAACAATCTGAAGAACCTGAGACACGGGGGCAATTTGTACGAGCAATAAAGCGCCCTCAAAAAAGATTACACAGGTATTTTAATGTAGTGTAGAGCAATGCCGACTGGCAACAGGCACGTGTTTATTATCAGGAGCAAAAAAAACGGACGTTGCCTCAAAAAGTTGCCTTGTGCATCATTACCTCTCAAACATTTGTAGATACACAATGTCCAAGACACATTCAGGGCCCTGTTTTAGTGTAGGCACACTGTGCGCGGCACGCTTTGTGCCTTAATTCACAATGAATCAATAATAATAATATTAATGAGCCCCACAGACTCAGGTTCTGACTGAACACCGGGGTGCAGACAGCACAGTGGAAGATGCTGAAGCTACACTGTTTTCAGTTTTATGAATCCAATGCAGAGCTCTGTCTTATATTTGACAATTAAAAGCCTCCAGTTTTTTTGTTTGTTTTTGTTTTCTCTGTGCAGGCAAACTTAGCACAGTTTCCTGGGCAACAGGGAACAGTGTCAACACCTGCAGGTAGCATACACGTGTTCCCCTCACATCAGCATGCCCGTGTGTTCTCAAAGATATCACCCCCCCCCATCCTTCTTTTGTAATAATTGTTCATGTTTGTTCATTATTTTTGCCCTGGGGACAGATGTGCCGTGGTGTCGCCCGGATCAGAGCCGGGTTCCCCCAAACCAGTCGTGCGGTCTCGCAAAGCCTCGCTGGGGCGAATATATTTTTAACAGAATTATTGACGGACATCTGTTTGCTTTCACCATGTTGCTCGGACAAGACGCATCGGAGCACAGTTTGTATAATATTTAGGTGAGAGTTATCTAATGTTGGTTGTATGGTTATTGAGTAGAAATGCGTACATGAGGTTATCTTCAGTGTGACAACAGACTTATTTGGATGTTTTATTTGTGTTTATATCTGTCGAGTGATTTATAACCTTCTGGGGTTTCACACCGAAATGATCATCAGCAAAATAAAAAAATAAAAATTAATTTCAACACAGATTGATTACATTTCAAATTCTGCGATTGAGCCGCGATGCTTCAAATGAGCACTGTCACACACAAAAAAAACACCTGAGAACCAGCAACCCTCAACGTCGAAGGGACACGAGGCAGTGCGGACATTTTGGGAAACGCAGACCCAGAACCCCCACCCCCCCCTGTTCGGACCCCTCGCTGGGCTGTTTCCCCAACGGTGATTGACATGGTAGAAACCCGGTGAACTGCTTTGTGGCCTCAGTGGGTCAGTATTGCCATGTGCTCTGTGCTGTACGTGCAAATGTGATTTTAGGAGGTTTTACTGAGCTTTGGTGAAATGTACTAAAATGTCACTGAAGGTCGGAAAGAAGACAGAAGAACTGAGCGTGAGGAAGGTGGACTGGATTCACTCAGACTCAGTGTGTGTGTGAGAGAAATACAAACCAAGTTAAATATTTCCTCTTTTTTGTGTTATGATGCTTTACTCTTTGTATTTTTAGCCACATGACTGTAAACATTTGGTTGTAGACCCACACATAGTAACTTCTGCTACTTCACACTATGCACTCAAATCAAGCTCATACTCATGTGACCCCAGTTTAACAGTACTGAGAACATATATAACTTATATATTTATTTATTTTTTCCAGGTTTTGTTTCCATCTATAAAAAACTAAAACAACATAAATATAAGCTTTACGTTTAAATTAAAAGACAGATATGAAATGTTATCATAAAGTTATACCTTTATACAATTACATTCTTATCTGTTTGCTACCTCTGAAACATGGTGTTGTGTTGAAATGAGGCCCGGAGAGACTATTTCTAACTAGCTTAGCTTAGTTTAGCATAACGCCTGGAGGTGATTAGCCTAGCTTAGCTTAGCATAACGCCTGGAGGCAGGGAAACAGGAGTGTAAAAAGCACAATTTGTGTTTTTAGAGGACGTTACCTGCTGTAACAATTTATTTAACACTTTGTCCTTCTGCCTGGTTCGAGGAAGTCACTGAGCCTGCTGTTGTTTGCTGAGTAATCGTTAACTCCCCCTTAATTAAACCACTAACTCTTGTTTTGTGTGTAATCTGGTCCTGATGGGATGAAAGAGTTGCAATATATTCATTTGTTTAATTTGGGGGACCTGGTAGGCAGATCTTCAAACAGACTTTTGAACGAGCCAGGCTAGCAGTCTTTATGCTAAGCTAACTGCCTCAATTTGCTGACTTTGACTGGGGTCATACTATAAACAACGGTAATCATTTCAGAGACTACTATCATACTAGCAAATGAGTATTTGTTGACTTGTGTGGACAGATCTGACCCCAGCGGGTCACTTCATGGTGAGGCATCGCTAATTAAACAGAAGAAGCGTGAATGTGAAGTACTTATTCTGCTCCACAGATGTACAAAGTTGTTATCACATGATTTGTGCTTCTCGATAAGTCTGCTTCATTACCCGCTCACGCAGACGAAGCCAGAGCGAAACCAGACGGGGACTTTTGTTGTTATACCTCTTATTATAATAAATAACAATAGGAATCACAATAATATGATGTTGTGGTTGTTGTTGTAACTGATCAATGTGACACTGCAGTGTGTTCTTAAACTGTTGGGTGGAGCTGAGAGCAGAAGAGAACTGCATCGGGATGTGTTGCAACGGTCCAGGAGAAGGCGAGGGAGGCTGTGTTAGTTTCAGGACGTGTTTTGGGGTGATGTAATGTACACATTGAAAGGTCGCCTCCCCTCGCCGAAGCCTGCCGGCCACGTTGTTACGCCAACGATGCGATCATTGGGTTTTGAAAACTGATGAGATGGGTTCATGTGTGGTGAAAGTGTCATTGAGGGCATGATATAGGGCAGTGCTTCTCAACCTTTTTTTAGTGATGTACCCCCTGTGAAATATCTTTTTAGGCGAGGACCCCCTGACCAGTGCAAAGCATTTTGGGTTGAAAAAATATATATATTACACAGCACTGTGCCATCAGTGTCTGATTTAATATGGAAGATATACAATTCAGCTTATGAACTTACATTTATATTTTATTGAATATTTATTAAATAACAATCTTTAAAGGATTTTTTAATGGATGCTCATTTTAAATATATATTTTTTTAAATCTCAAGGAGGGCCTTCACGTACCCCCATTTGAGAACCACTGATATAGGGTATATGATGACGATAATGCTGTGTGATAGAACGAGTAACAGAGCGAGGCTGACAGCCATAAACGTCCTCCCTCCTCTGTATCGCTTTACTGGAATTAACCAGGAAATAGGACTGAAGTCAGACAATTACAGGCCTTCCCCTCTGGGCGCTGGGGTCCATCGGCTCCAGTCCTCTGAAAGGTGTTGTCGGACATCTTGAGCTGCATTCGGCTGAGCAGTTACAACTGTGAACTTTAAAAGGCGTGCGCTTTCCTCGCTGGAGGTTTCAAAGTGAATGTAGACATCACTGTGGGAAGATCCAACATGAGCATTTTTTTATAATAAAAAATAAATAAATTGATGGCAGAGCCAGCATGCACCTGTTGGTCACGCAACACATGGGCGTGATTGAAGTTAAATAACATTCTTAAATACTAATGATTACAAAAAGGTTTGTTTAAGTACTCAAAAAAAGGTACAAAATGTTAGAAAAAAATGTGACTTGTTCCTTCCACTACTGCTTGATAAGATAATAATAATAATAATAATAATAATAATAATAATAATAATAATAATAATAATAATAATAATAATGATAAACATGCCCTGTTTACCAAGCAAATACAAAACAGAAAGCCTCAAACCATCTTCGCAGCATTTATCAAGATGTCATGCTTTGCTGCATATAGACCCACATCAGATCCCTTGAGTTAGCATTTATGTAATCCTCTGGAGCCTTGACTGGCGGCGGGTCAGCCATGGTGACGACACACACCACGCAGCCAGCGGCAACGTGGCGGACAGGCTTCGGTTTCCTGACCGAGTCGTGGCTGTGACTGCAGTAGTTCAGTGCCTAAACTAAATGTGAGGTAGTGCCTCGACTATGAGTCCTGTTCTACAATAAACTATTTTGACTTGCTGTCTGATTCCATATGTCCTGTGTACTCTTTTTTTAAATTATTATTTCACCTTCTTGTGCGGAGAAAAAGTGGAGAAGAAGAAAAAAAGCAGCAGCGATACTGACAGAGAAGAGCATCCTGGTCTCCACGTGCCCGTCTCCATGCCAGCCTCTTAAGAGGCGTATCGGGGGGCTGTCACAAGAAATATGTCAGCCGATCCATAATAGATGAAGCCGACAACATCAAAACCCACTTCAAACCCAGCGCTCAGATGGAGTGCTCTAGAGAGAGAGAGAGAGAAAATAAAACAATTGGAGTGAGCATTTCTGTTCCCACTGTGGTAATAACTGGATTCATGACTCCATGGTCAGCGTCTTCGCCCTAATGAAGCCCCTCTCTTCTTCTTCGGTCAACCATAATATTCTCTCTTATGATAAATAGAAAAGGCACAGTCTTGTTGTGATGAGTGCGGTGATGCTGTCAGTGTTTGCACCTTTCAGATTGATCACAGAGCGTTGCAGCATGTCGTGCAGAGAGAAATTGGTTGCAAATGAACTTCAGCCTCCGGCGAGCGTCACTTGGTTGTTCTCATTGAAGCCGGAAAACAACCGGGTCATCAGATGAAGGCTTCTTGAAGCAAACGCATATTGTTTGGAGTAAGAGTGAAAGAGCAGGAGGGACGCCACGAGGCGTTAAACGAGCGTCCGCTGATCCCCGTCACCGTATAATGCGATTCCCACGAGTTGGCCGGAGCCCTGTCCCCAGCTGACTTTTAAAATGAGAATCTTGTAAATGAGGTGTTAGATGGGCTTGAACGCTGACGCTGAAAAGCTGCCTGTGAAAAAAGCAACAGCATCCCCTCCTGTTGCTGATTCGTGTAGAAGACGTAGAACTAACTTTCAATTCAATTCAGTTTATTTTGTATAGCCCAAAATCACAAATACAAATTTGCCTCGGAGGGCTTTACAATCTGTACACATAACATCCCTGTCCCGGGACCTCACATCGGATCAGGAAAAACTCCCCTAATAAAGATAGTAAAAACCCTTTCACAGGGAAAAAAGGGAAGAAACCTGAGGGAGAGCAACAGAGGAGGATCCCTCTCCCCGGATGGACAGAAGCAATAGATGTCATGTGACCAGAATGAATAACGTAACAGAGTTACAGCACATTACATGAATATGAATATATATAATTATTCATATAATGAGTAGTAGGCATGGACCACGATCCAGATAACCACGATCCATGTCCAGAGCAGAACAATACAAGCTAGACACTCTGAGCAATGCAGGAGGAGATCTCAGTGGATCAATCTGCAAACCAGACTGACTTGATGCACCTGCACTCAGATTTAAGGGGGTTGGTGTTTGCACACATTATACATTATGCCACGTGTTACAGTATATCTGCACGGTGCTGTGCGTTGCAGGGAAGGAATAACAATGTGTTTTAGATGAAAGAATATCTCCCCCGCAGGATCTTCTGCTGTTTATCTGCTTTTTTTCTTTTTCTTTGCCTTGTCAAAAATACTAAGATTACATTTAAGAGACAGCTCCCAAAGTCGTCCCATGTGTCCCACGAGAAGCCAGCCTCATTATTCTTGTTCACCGGCCATTAAAAATTGGATCCCAGATCAAATATTAGAGCGCCGTTTACTGCGACACTGTTGTCTTCGGGCCAAGCTCATGTTCTGCTTGGCTCCACCTTATTTTTCTGCGTCACTCGTCTTCCGTCTGCCCTGTTGAGATGTAAATAAGCATCTTCCACAGCGTCTTCATCATTGCAGGACATGATTACAGTGATGCCAGTTATGAGTCTGGGTCAGACCAGACACCGGAGACTAGGAGGGGATGGGTTTGATCTTTCATCTTTAATAACTGATTATCATGTATATTGAACATTAAAAGTTGCACTTTTACTGTAAATGGAAATCTCAACCCCCCTCCTACCCCCAAAATAAAGAAAGAAAGAAAATAAAGAAACCGTGTTCATTGTCCTTCGTGCCCAAAGGACATGAGAAATGCAAAATGGCTTTTTCCTGAGTGGGACCCTGAAGTGCATGACTTTGTCTTTGTATTTGAGGATCCACAACCCAGAGCACCACATCTGGACTGGACAGGTGAAACCTCTTTAGTGAAAGAAACCTGACACAATACCCTGCCCCCACCTCTTAGCTCTGGGGTGTTGATGTGTGTGCTTTTTTTTGGGACTAATGACAGGTGCCGTGTATAGAATCAGCACAAGGCCGCCCTCCGCTCCGTCGCCATGAGGCACGGAGGTCCACCAGGAGGAATTTCACCAACTCCCGTTTTCTCTCCATGATTCCTGTCCCTGTGTTTAACGAGGCGGACATGAAGCAGGACCAGGAAGAGGGTGATAGGAGGAGGAGTCATCATGGCAGGAGGGGACAGGTGCCATATTTTTTATTAACTAGCAACAAATCAAATCTGCTTCCCACATTATGCAGACTTTTACAGAATAAATTACATGTTTTTCATTTTTATACGTTTGTCTCCTGCATGTATTATTCATTTCTTTATTCAAAATAGTTTTTTACAGTGCTTCCTCTGTTGCTGTCAGTTGATGCAATTCTAAGCCGTTGTCTGTTGCCGCCACCTAGTGGTGCAACCTGGAATTGTGTGTGTCTGTGTGTGTGTGTGTGTGTGTGTGTGTGTGTGTGTGTGTGTGTGTGTGTGTGTGTGTGTGTGTGTGTGTGTTCTGCATTCAAAGATTTACTGAATAAAAGTACTCAAGTATTATCAGCTAAATGTACTTTAAAAATAAATAAAGTACATGATTGTGAAAATGCTCCTTTCAGAGTGGAATGGGATGTATTCGTATTGTTGTTATATAATGTGTTAATGTGTTATAATTATGCAGCTGGTGGTGGTGGTGGGTTTGATTTTGAATTATTGTTTACTTCGTGGGCAGTTAAATCCTGAACAATGCACCATATTTTACAAGTTGTTCACACCTTTCTGATCTGCAAAGTGAATAATAACTATAGTTGTGATATACATGTAGGGCAGTATTTCCTCCTGGTATGTAGAGGAGTAGAAATGTTAATTTAAAAAAGGATTATGAAAGTACAAATACCTCAAAATTGTACTTCAGCACAGCGTTTGGTGAATGTACGCACACCTGAACAACTTCACAGCAGCGTATTTGTGGTACGAATGCAAACTTGACCAAACCTGCAGAAAGAAGAGCTAGAGACAGAATCAACTTCAAAAATACACATATAGTCTTGAAAGCGCCTTTTGTGTGTAATAAATGCAATATACATATATATATATATATATATATATATATATATATATATATATATATATATATATATATATAATTAATGTAGAGCAATGCCTCAGTGTGAGTGCAGGTCAGGAAGTAGTGACAACAGTCCTACTGTCCACCTGAAACTCAAATCTGTCACAATGTTTGTTTTTTGTTGTTGTTTTTAGTCAGCGCTGGTTGTTTGACGACTTGTGGAAGGTCACCACTTTCGTTAATTATTAATATTATTACCAATAATAGGAGTAGGAGTGCTATTATTCAGTGGCTGGAAACTAATGGCCAAAACACAACAATCCAGGGTGCTGGAGGAGAAGGCAGGTTGCCGCCAATCACCCTCTCAGCAGAGCGGATGATATGCTGCAGCCGGCCTTGTCCTCGGCAGTGGCTGCAGCGTACCAGATGCTGATGGAGGAGCAGAGGATGGACTCCATGCTGGAGGAGCAGAGGAGCAGAGGATGGACTCAATGATGGTTGTGGAGAAGTGCACCATCATGGTCTTTGGCACGTTGACATTGTTTATGGCATACATATTTTGCCTTTTTAGGACTTAGTATAGCACATAGTATAGCCTAATATAACTGTTGATATGCTATAAAATGATAAAATGTTTTACTCCATGACTAAACTATGACATTTTATGACATACTGACCATTATTTATAACTTTTTTTTATTACATCATTTATTGGACTTTTATGACATGTATATATATATCGTTATTTTCCTCAACAAGTTTGGCTCTATGACAACAAAGGGTATTTTTTATATTTAAGGACAAGTGTGTGGCATTTAGGGGGCTATTTTGGCAGAAATTAAATACAATATAATACTTATAATCAACTAAAATAAGAATCGTGTTTTCTTTGCAGACAGGAGAAGTTTCAGGTGGTTGCAATCTGCCACCTCACTGCTAGGTGCCGCCAAATCC